>CM077655.1:5838068-5908068 GCA_039707465.1 Rhabdophis nuchalis
ACACGGGGAGATGGGCTGGTGGTTGTGCCTGCTCCTTTTTGGCCAGGGAACTGGGGGGACGTTCCAGCCCCCCGACTTTTCCCTGGAAGAGAGACCCGTTGGCTTGGAAACCTGGGGAAAGAGCCCGCATCCGTTTCTTCACACGTTGCTCTTCCCCTCTTCTGCGGGGGTTGGGGTTTATTTGACTTTAGCTTACTTTTTACTTCACTTCACTTTTTACTTTATACATTATATTACTTTACACTTTAGTTTACTTCACTTCACTTCACTTTTTACTTCACTTTTTACTTTATATTACTTTATACTTTAGTTTACTTTTTGCTTCACTTCACTTTTTACTTCACTTTTTACTTCATATTACTTTACTTTATACTTTACTTTACTTTTTACTTCACTTTTTACTTCATATTACTTTATACTTTAGTTTACTTTTCACTTCACTTTTTACTTCACTTTTTACTTCAAATTACTTTACTTTATACTTTACTTTATACTTTAGTTTACTTTTTACCTCACTTCACTTTTTACTTTATATTACTTTACTTTATACTTTACTTTATTTTTACTTCACTTTTTACTTTATATTACTTTACTTTATACTTTAGTTTACTTTTACTTCACTCCACTTCACTTTTTACTTCACTTTTACTTCATATTACTTTACTTTATACTTTAGTTTACTTTTTTACTTCACTTCACTTCACTTTTTACTTTATATTACTTTACTTTATACTAGTTTACTTTTACTTCACTCCACTTCACTTTTTACTTCACTTTTTACTTTATATTACTTTACTTTTAACTTTACTTTATACTTTACATATTACTTTACATTACTTTTTACTTTATTTTACTTTTTACTGTACTTTACTTTAGGGTGTAGGTTTAATAATAATAATAATAATAATTTTTTATTTCTAACCTGCTCTCTCTCCCTGAAGGGACTCGAGGCGGGGCACAGGGAATTAAAAACAACTAAAATCAACAAGTACAAAATTAAAAATACAAATATAAATAAATGACTAAACTAAATAAAAATAGCTTAAACAAATAACCCTGCGCTAAAATCCCTTATAATATCCCCTAACCTTAAAAGAGACTACCCTAGGCCGGCCAAGCGAAAAAGATGTGTTTTTAGTTTTAGGCGGAAGGAGCGGAGGTCCGTGGTTGTTCTAATGTCGGGGGGGGGGGGGAAGGTCGTTCCAGAGGGCAGGGCCCGCCACAGAGAGAGCCCTTCCCCTGGGCGTCGCCCGCTGACAGAGTCTAGTGGACGGCACCCGGAGAAGTCCCTCTCTGTGGGAGCGAATCGGCCGTGAGGATGTATGGGGCAGGATCCGATCCCGCAGATAACTAGGTCCCGCAGATAACTAGGTTTAAGTTTAGTACGAGTCAGAAAGAGGGCTGGGAAAATATCTACAGACCCTTCGCATCCTGGACATCAATTGTTTCAACACCAGAACAATTAGACACAAGGTCAGTTGTCATCACCCCCCTTCTCCCCCCCCCCCATGCCATCACTCTGCTAAACAACTAAACACTGTCAAATTATCTACAAAGACTGCATTGCTATTCTTCTTCTCATCCTTCCTAGTACCTCTCTCTTCCCACTTATGGCTATAACCATGTTGCTTGTATCTTTATGATTTATATGGTTTTTATTTGTTTCCTTAGTATTTTGATGGCTTATTAGTAACTATCACTAAGTGTTGCATCTTTTTATTCTTGATGAATATATTTTATTCTCCTTATGTACACTGAGAGCCTCTGCACCAAAGCCAAATTCCTTATGTGTCCAATCACACTTGGCCAATAAAGCATTCTATTCTATTCTATTCTATTCTATTCTCCATTCTATTTTATTCTATTCTATTCTCCATTCTATTTTATTCTATTCTATTCTCTATTCTATTCTATTAATTTTCTATAATTCTATTCTATTCTATTCCAATCCAATATATATTCTATTCCAATATCTATTCTATTCTATTCTCAATTCTATTCTATTTTATTCTATTCTATTATCCATTCTATTCTATTTTATTCTATTCTATTAATTTTCTATAATTCTATTCTATTCTATTCCAATCCAATATATATTCTATTCCAATATCTATTCTATTCTATTCTCCATTCTATTCTATTTTATTCTATTCTATTCCACTCCAATATATATTCTATTCCATTCCAATATCTATTCTATTCTCCATTCTATTCTATTCTATTCTCCATTCTATTTTATTCTATTCTATTCTCCATTCTATTCTATTCTATTAATTTTCTATAATTCTATTCTATTCTATTCCAATCCAATATATATTCTATTCCAATATCTATTCTATTCTCCATTCTATTCTATTTTATTCTATTCTATTAATTTTCTATAATTCTATTCTATTCTATTCCAATCCAATATATATTCTATTCCAATATCTATTCTATTCTATTCTCCATTCTATTCTATTTTATTCTATTCTATTCTCCATTCTATTCTATTTTATTCTATTCTATTAATTTTCTATTTCTATTCTATTCTATTCCAATCCAATATATATTCTATTCCAATATCTATTCTATTCTATTCTATTCTCCATTCTATTTTATTCTATTCTATTCCACTCCAATATGTATTCTATTCCATTCCAATATCTATTCTATTCTCCATTCTATTCTATTTTATTCTATTCTATTTTTTATAATTCTATTCTAGTCTATTGTAATTCCACTCTGTTCATTATTCTATTCTATTCTATATTATGTTATGTACATTTTCTATATTCTATCCTATTCTTTTCATAGACTCATACATTTTACAATAAATAAATAAATAAATAAATAAAACTGGGCTGGGCCTGGGCCTGTGTCGCCTTTTTAAAAAAGGAGACCACCAGGAGATCCTATCCATAAAGCGGGACAAACATATCCCAGCAGAAAGGAATGTCAAGCCTTGCCAAGAAGGAAAGGACACGGGATGGGTTGGTGAAGTCTGAAGCCAGGCGTGGATCGAGGCTTTATGCTTTTGCAGTTTAGGAATGAAGATGTGGGCGGGAGAGACCGACTTTCAAACTGAGGACTCTCAGATGCCGGGTGGGGGCTTCCAGATGTGCAAGGAGGCCATCTGCCTGTGGTGTCTTTTGCACACTCCACACCCTGCTTTTCAGAATACTTCTTTAAGGGCAGGAAGAAGCTCATTGGGAAGGGAAGGGAAGGGAAGGGAAGGGAAGGGAAGGGAAGGAAGAGAGAAGGAAAGGGAAGGAAGAGAGAAGCAGTGGGAAGGAAGAGTGAAAGGAAGGGAAGGAGGAAGGGAGGGAAGGAAAGGAAGAGGTAAGGAAAGGAAGAGAGAAGGGAAGGGAAGGAAGAGGGAGGGAAAGGAAAAAAGAGGGGAGGAAAAGAAAAAAGGGAAGGAAGAGAGAAGGGAAGGAAGAGAGAAGGGAAGGAAGAGAGAAGGGAAGGAAGAAGGAATGTAAGGAAGAGAAGGAAAGGAAGGGAAGGAAGAGAGAAGGAAAGGGAAGCAAGGGGAAATGAAAGGGAAGGAAGGGAAGAAAAGGGAAGAAAGATAGAAGGAAAGGGAAGGAAGAGGAAATGGAAGGGGAGGAAGAAGTGTTAAGGAAGACACTGTGTGTGTGTGTGTGTGTGTGTGTGTGTATAACTCTGGAGCGCCTCAAGCAATTTCAACCAAACGTGCTACACAGCTGACTTAACTCTATGGAAACAGATACTGTGGCGGTAAAACACCCCTTACACCCCTTCGTGTCTCTGTGTGTGTCTGTGTCTATGTGTTCCAGCATAACTCTGGAACGCCTGGCCTGCTGAAACGAAAAGGACTGAATTATATCCACCGCGTTTCCCCGAAAATAAATCTTATTTTCTTTTGACCCCCCCAAAACAAATGCTTGGCCTTATTTTCAGGGAGGTCTTATTATTTTTGAGATCCAGGAGGCAGAGAGCGTGGTCACCTCATGTTGCAATATTTTCAGGGAGGGCTTATTTTAGGGGGGGGGCTTATTTTAGCACCTGCGCTCAAAAGCCTGATTGGGCTTATTGTCTGGGGAGGTCTTATTTTTGGGGAAAGGGGGTATAGTGTCAAATCACATTACTTTTGACAGTGATAATGTGCATTTTGGATTCAGGTTCTGTTAAGATACAGCCTGTTGTCCCTTAAAATGACTTCTACTGTACAGCACAGTGGAGTTGCCATGGTAATGGCTTCACAGTACTGCTCTCTATCTATCTATCTATCTATCTATCTATCTATCTATCTATCTATCTATCTATCTATCTATCTATCTATCTATCTATCTATCTATCTATCTATCTATCTATCTATCTATCTATGCATCTAGCCTGTCTTTTTGTCCTCCACCCAGCAAACATGAGTTTTAAGCGAAAGGGGAGGGAAGGATGCCAAAGCGATTACAACATTTTTATCACACCCTGCTTCACGGTTGGCTTTGAACTTTTTTTGCAAATGGCATCAAAATGCGTGCCAGCGATCTGGCTTTGAAACCAGAATGTTCTGGATTCCTTTGGGGGAGGGGGGTGGAGAACAGCGTCCAGGCCCGTTTCCTGCATTTTCCCACGGTGGAAATTCTGCACGGTCCAGTCGCCGACGAGCCCCAGCCAGCTTCTGAAGCCCACTTTTTTTTCGGTTTCCCGGTTTGTTGAAAGAGGGCTCCGTTAGCAAGACAGCCTCTCTGCACACCCTTTACACAACGGGACGGTTTATTTATAGCCGTTTTGAGCCCGGAGAGCAGGTGGAAAGAGAATTCTGTTAACCGATCCCCGATAGATTTTCCAGCATGATTCGCATCAACATTTCCTCCCCACCCCCCCAACCTCACTCCTTCCACCATGTGAATCTTCCAGCAGAAACTGGAACGCCAGCCTCTGAGTCACACAGAGCCAGGGGTGGGGTTCCTGCCAGTTCTACCCTCCTCTTCTCTAGAAGAGGTTCCACAAATCTACAGGGCCGTTCAGAACCGGTTCCAGCTCCCTCCCTCCCTCCGCCCGTCCACCCATCATCAAGAGGAAAAGCGAGAGGAGGAATTCTGGGAGTTGAAGTCCACAAGTCTTAAAGGTGTCAAGTTTGAACACCCCTGGGGTTTTTTTTCTAAAGAGTTAGGGGTGCAAGGGTCTTGCAACTTGACAGCTTTAAGACTTGGGTGCTTAAAATGCCAGAGTTCCTGAGCCAACATGATTGGAGGAGGAATTCTGGGAGTTGAAGTCCACAAGTCTTAAAAGCTGTCAAGTTTGAACACCCCTGGGGTTTTTTTTTTCTCCTAAAGGGTTAGGGGTGCAAGGGTCTTGCAACTTGACAGCTTTAAGACTTGGGTGCTTCAAATGCCAGAATTCCTGAGCCAACATTTTGGTTGCTAAGCAAGAGTGCTGTTAAGTGAGTTTCACCACATTTTACAAGTTGGCCATGCCCACCCGGTCACATGACTGCTAAGCCACTCCCACTCGGTCACATAGCCAGCAAGCCACTCCCACCTGGTCACATGGCTGGCAAGCCACTCCCACAAAGCAGGCCACACCCACAGAAGAGGTTCTAAAAAAATGTGAAACCCACCATTGCGACAGAGCCCAGAGAAGAAATGACTTCCTGAGTTCGGTTCCAAGTTGGGGGGAAAAAGACACTGGAAATATGGAGACTTATCACCCACAGTGGTTCACTTAACCACGGAGGCATGGCTAAATGGAGCACAGTTCCCTTAACAAATGTCTCGCTTAACGCCATAAATTGTGCTCGTACGTTGAGGACAATCTGCATTAAATTAGAAGTAGCTAAACTGCTGGCCTGCATGCTCCCATCTTCTGCCTGCAGGGGATTTTTGACCTGCAACCAGCCAGGGTCACCAATCCGAAGAGACGAACATACCTGGCATAGATGTTTGAAAAGTTATCCGTGTCACTAATCCCGTTTTTTTGGACCGAGTCCCGTTGGCTGGAAGCTTACCTTCATAGCAATCTCTAGGGTCAAACTCCGGGCGGGTTTTAAAAAAACAACAAATAAATAAAATAAAACGATAAAACCGAGCGCGAGTCAAGAAAAAATCTAATTTTGGTTTTATTTTTAATTTTATTTTATTTTTTCATTTTACACACTGGCTTGTATTGCTCATATTTCTCCACCCGCACCCCCCGCAACCCTTGGTTGTAGTGCAAAAATTGAGAAACACAAAAATGAAGTGGACGCTTTTAACGGCACATAAATAAATCGGACACACGTGGACAGATAAATTAACATAAATTAATTAACATTAACATACACACACACACACCCCTCCCCTCCTCAAGGCATTTCCAACTCAGGGTGAGTAAGTTGGGGGTTTGCACCATGGATAGATCAGAAATTGTACTTCGACAAGAGCACAGGGGCAGCAAGGAAGATGGGATTCCTTCCTTCCTTCCTTCCTTCCTTCCTTCCTTCCTTCCTTCCTTCCTTCCTTCCTTCCTTCCCTTCCCTTCCCTTCCCTCCCTCCCTCCCTTCCTCCCTTCCTTCCTTGCTTGGCAACTAGCTCACATTAATGTCAGTTTTCAATATTCTATATTCATCTGATCCATCATTTTGGGTGGGTTTCCCCCCCTGCCCCTCCCCGTAATTTCCATTCTGATTTCCAGCAAAAAAACAAACAAACCTGCCCACAGGTGAAAATGGGAGAGTTGCAAAAAAAAAAAAAAGTGATCTGTTTAACGACCATAATTCCGGGCTCAATCACGGTCGTAAGTGGAGGACAGAACGCGGTTCCCTTCCCACCAAAGGCGGTCCCTATTTTTCTACTTGCCTTCTTTTTTTACGTGCTTCCGAATGGCTAGGTCGGCCGAAGCCGGGAGGAGTCACAAGAGCTCATCCCGTTACGCGGCGCTCGGGATTCGAACCGCCGAACCGCCGACCTTTCTGATCGATGAGCTCAGCGTCTTAGCCCCTGCGCCACCGCATCAGCAACCGTTGCCAATTCCTTCCTGGTGAAGGCTACCTTATCTTCCGTCGTTGAAAAATACAACATCTTCGCTGGCTTCCCAAATCTTACGTCGAGGGTAGTCGTGTATCCCTCTCTCTCTCTTCCAACGGGCAAGGAAGATGCCGCCGAACCAATCTCTTGGGCCAGGGCTCTCCAAACTTGGCAATGTTATAAGACTTGTGGACTTCAACTCCTAGAATTCTCCAGCCAGCCAAGGGAGTTGAAGTCCGCAGGTCGTAAAGTTGACGTATTTGGAGAAGGCGTGTCTTGGTCCCTTCCGGGGGTGGTATTCTAAAATGGTAGCAGCCGGTTCCCTGCCCGCTTGCGGGGAGGGCGTGGCCAGGGTGGGCGTGGCCTACTTAGCCTCCTGCACCATGCGGGAGGGGGGATATTTTCACCCTTCCTAGGCGGCTTTTTTTGAGCCTCCGGGAGGCCAAAAACAGCCTCCCAGGACTTGCGGTAAGCCCATTTTTCACCCTCCGGAGGCTTCCCCGAGGCTCCAGGAGGGCGAAAACGGCCTTCCCCGGGCTTTGGAGGCCCTCTGGAAGCCGGAAATGGGCCTATTTCTGGACTTCGGGTACTTCTGGTAAGCCCGTTTTTTGCCCTCCAGAGGTTCCAGAGCTTCCCCAAGCCTCCAGAAGGGCAAAAATGGCCTCCTCCAGGCTCCGGAACCTGGAAATAGGCCCCGCTTTTTGCCCTCCCCTACCCCCGGTACTGCCCCTGCACTTACCTGGCATCCAAAACAGGCCGCGTGGAGCCTCCTGGGAGGGGAAGGGCCAGAGGGTCCTTCCAATTACCGGTTCATCCAAACCGGTGCAAACCGGCTGAATCCCACCACTGGTTCCTTCTCATCTTCATGAACGAAGCGACTCCTTCATAAGGACGTTCTCTTCAAAAGGGTCTTCTCCCACCGCCCCAAAAGGAAGACACCCCCCACCCCCGGGATCCACCCAAACAAGGCCTATATTTTCACATTAGGGACACTAAATACTTCCTCCGACTGGTAACCCTTCCATGGTTCCTTTTTTCAAGAATTCAGAAGCTGCTTGGAGGAAAAAGCAGGTATCCGTGGATAAATGATGGAAGGGCCAAGGATCCCTAACTAGGATAAATTGGGAATATCTGATTTTGTGGACCTTGAAAAGATCTTGAAAAATGGAAATTGCTCGGAGAAAGTCCCAGCTTTTTCAACTGAATCCTACATTTGGCTGGGTGTTTCCCAGGCTTGGCTACTTTAAGGCGCGTGGACTTCAACTCCCAGAAATCTCCAGCCAGCTATGAATCCTGGGAGTTGAAGTTCACACGTCTTATTAAAGGGACCCAACACCGCTGTAAACACCTTAAAGGCATGAAAAAGAATTTTATCAATCTCAGAGGCTGCCCCAAAGAGGAGGGAGTCAAGCTATTCTCCAAAGCACCTGAGGGCAGAACAAGCAGCAATGGGTGGAACCTAATCAAGGAGAGAAGCAACTTAGAACTGAGGAGGAATTTCCTGACGGTGAGAACAATTAATCAGTGGAACTACTTGCCGCCAGAAGTTGTGAATGACCCAACCCTGGAAGTTTTTAAGAAGATGTTGGATAGCCATTTGTCTGAAATGGTATAGGGTTTCCTGCCTGGGCAGGGGGTTGGACTAGAAGACCTCCAAGGTCCCTTCCAACTCCGCTATTGTATTATTATTGTATTATTAACCTCTTCCAATGCAAATATTTGCTAACCCACTCCAGCCCAAACGGATGAGAAGGACCTATAGACTTTGCTCCAGAGGTGGTATTGAGCCGGTTCGCACCGGTTCGTCTGAACCAATGGCAGAAATTTTGTCCAGTTCGGCCAACTGATTGTAATGGCTGGCCACGCCCCTTTCAGCAGTTGCAGACTTGCAAGGCAATGGGATATGCATGCGCGAAGAAGATGGCGACAACGGCAGCCGCTTTTTCGCCAATCAGAGGACTTTTCAGCGGCCAGCCGCCAGCCTCTTTAAGAGCCGGTATGCAAAGAGGCGATGGCTTTGGGGGCCGCAGAAAACTGGTCAGCTTGCCTTCCGGAATGGACCAGCCGCCTCGGACGGTAAGCAACCAAAGAGATGGTGGGGAGCGGGAGGCAGGGGGAGAATGGGGGCGACTAGCGAAGGGAGGGTGGGGGTGTTTAGAGGAAAATCCTAAAAAGTTTCCTGCCTTTTCCTGTGGGCGTGGCTAGGTGGAGGGGTGTGCGGCTGAGTGGGCGTGAGTGGCGTCAAGTTGGCCACGCCCACTCAGTCACATCCCCCGCCTAGCCCCGCCTACCCGCCCGCCGAAGGGCAGCGAAAATTTTGGAATCCCATCCCTCTGCTTTGCCCCACGGAAGTGCGCCGAAAGCAAAATGAAGGCACTTATAAACAAAAATGAACACAGTGAAAACAATTTTCCCAAAATGAATGCAGCGGATGGAACCCTGATAAAACGGTTCCCAACCCCTTACAAGCCCCCCCGGATGTGCAAAACTTGAGTTTCTGGGTGGAAGGCGGAGCAGAAATACAGATTTACAGAAATTGTTCGTTCGGTAAACAACGTCATTTTGCCAAAAACGCCTTGCAAGCTAAGCCACGATGCTTATAAATCTAAATCATGGATACAGACAGAGAAGCCCAGCATAGTTGCTCTTTAGATTCACCCTTGGTGGCAAGCAGGCCACGGTTTGTTGGTTGGTTGGTTGGTTGGTTTTCAAATCATGGCTTATATGAACGGTAGGATGTGTGGACTTCAACGCCCAGAATTCCCAGCCGCGGACACCTGGGCTGGAGTATTGAAGAAGGGGTGGACCCCTAACGGTGGTTTGCTAACAAAAAATATGGCAACGAGCACTCGACAAGTCTGTTCGATGGCGGCTTATCCAGCTAGGGAAGTTGACCGATCGTGGTTCGTAAAGCTGATCGCATGTTTGATCGTGGCTTGATATATAAACCCCACTTCTGACCCAGAACCCCCCAAATTTGAAAGAAAATTTGAACGAGGAATCTCCAAAGCTTGCATGTTGGACGTTCATTTCAACCGCCCCCCCCAATCCCATCCATCCAGCATCGTTGCAAACTGGCCAGTGAGTGTCACAGTGAAATCAGTGACAAAATAAATAAAATCAACGCACAAACGAACAAAAAACCCCAAAAACCAAACAAACCCAGAAGCAGCAAAGTGGTAACGGGTAGAATAAAACCAACGTGAAGCATTGGCTGACTTACGAGAGCCTCTGTGTCATCAGCCTCTCCCACAGAATTCTCCTTGTTGCACCCAAAACGGGCAAAGACCAAGAGAGGTCATCCATACTCTTCAAGCAAACGTCCTTTCCTCTCCTCCCACCCCCGCACCCCAATTTTTTCCCACGGCGGTCTAGCTGGCATCCAAGCTTGGCTTTGTAATCCAAAACCCTTGCAAAATGAGGGAATAGTATAACAGCGGGAACTTTTTCAAGGCAAGTCCTCAAACGTAGTGCATTTTCTCGCTTTCGAGAAGAACCGTTCCGAAAGGAAGCGGCAATGGCCGGTCGCCTTCTTTGTGCTCTGAGAACAAACTCCACCTAACAAACGCCACCTAATATTGTGTAGCTTCACACTGCCTTCCATGAACGAGCGTGGCAGGATAATACTCTGAAAATCAGACATCTTTTCTTTAGACAGGAATTGGGGGGGACGGGACGGGGACAAAGCTCGGGAACTAAAGTCCGTCCCATATTGGCGCCAAAAAGACGAGATACACAGTGCCGTGTTGGTCCATTCAAAAGGAAGGCGGAGATCGGGCCACGCTGGGTTAATCCACCGGGATATTTTTCCCCCACCACGAAAATTTCCCTTCAGTTAGATGGCGGCCATGGTTTTGGTTCCGAAGTAGATTAAACGAAGCACCCAAATCCGCCATTTTGCGTCCTGCGAACCCTCCGATTTAAATAAATAAATAAGGAAATAAATAGGGAGAAGGCAGGCGGGCAGGCAGGCAGGTAGCTGGCAAAGGTGAGCAAATCAATTATAAAGCCCCCCCCCATCGTTGGCACACCCAACGACACAAAGCAGGGGAAGCCAAGGCGAGCAATTAAGGAAATGCTACCGGCGCACCTCGGACTGTCAAATCCCCTCCGCGGAATCCACGGTAGGCCTTCCCAAATAAAATCCCCCAACAACTTCGACCAAATTCTTCGCCGTTTCGGGAGGAAGAGCTAAGCCGCCACAATGGAGAGAGCTCCAGACATGTGCCGCCGGGAGAAATACTAGGAGGATGACTGGATGGGTGGCCTACGGATGTGGAGAACATGGAGAGGGCCTGTGGATGACCTCAGCCCTGTGTTTTCGTGTTAAGGCATCCTTTTTTCGCTAGACACCGAAGTGAGAGGACTCCATTCGCCCGCACGCCGTTCAACCGTATACTGTTAGGTTTTGGTAAGGAGTTTTTGGCGAATTGTGATGTTCACAGCTTAAAGGTTCTGCGGTTGGCACACGGCCTGCGCGAATAAGTTCACGGTTGGCGCCGTCGGGCTTAGCTCGTGACGGTCCCCTTGATTTTTGCCCTTATCAATCTCGCTCCCTGGCATGAGATGGATCCAGAAATCGAGGTACCATCGTGCAAGCTCGAAGGCCGTTGAATCTGGCCTACGAGAACCAGGCCGCCTCGGTCGAGTTGCGATGAGATCAACGATGGACACGCGGAGAATTCTCGGTTTTCGGTTGTCTTCTTCTCCAGTAGGTCTTTTTTTAAGGAGACTCCCCTCTTGGAGCTGAGCCCAACGTGGGGAAAGTCTCCGGGTGCAGCACCTCCACCCCCCTTCACAGAGATCGGCTTCCGGAGGGGCCGGACCAAGCCGGCTTGGCGCTCCGACAGACGCTGCAGTCCGGGCGAGGCGGGGAACGGCAGGGTCCTTCGTCAAAGACTCGTCGAGGACACCGAGAGGGTGGGCGAGGACGGGGGCGGGAAGTTGAGGAGTTCCAGCACCGCCACCCCCACGCTGCTGCGCCGGGTGAACATGCACGAGGCCGCCACCCACTTGTTGGTCCGCGGGTTGTACTTCTCGATGGAGTTGAGGCTGGAGCTGCCGTCGTTCCCACCCACGGCGTAGAGCCAGCCTTCCATGGCCACCAGGTCATGGGTGCTTCTAAAAAGAAGAAAGCAGAGCAGCTGAGTTGGAAGAAGAGTGTGTAAAGTTCCCTCAAGGAGAAGAACACTTACGACAGGTGTCTCCAACCTTGGCAACTTTAAGTCTGAAGGACTTCAGCTCCCAGAATTCTCCAGCCAGCAAAGCTGGCTGGAGAAGTCTGGGAACTGAAGTCCTTCAGACTTAAAGTTGCCAAGGTTGGAGACCCCTGACTTACGAGATCGCCTTCTGTCACCGAGAGCCTCCAACCGGCCAGTAAGCTCCCACAGAGAGGGTCTCCTCATGGTGCCGTCGGCTAAACAATGTCGACTGGCGACACCCAGGGGGAGAGCCTTCTCCGTGGGAGCACCTGCCTTCTGGAACAAATTGCCCCCGGAATTAAGAACTATCCCTGACTTACGCACCTTCCGCCGTGCTCTCAAAACCTTTTTCTTCCAACAAGCCGGGCTGGCATAAAACGTGATTTTTAAATTCAAATTTTTATTAATTTTAAATCAGGGTTGGTTGGGTTGTTTTTGTTTTCACTTTTAGGCCAAAGTTTAATATGTCTTCTAAAAACTTTTTAAACTTTTATCTATTTGTTTTTATTCTGGCTGTCCACCGCCCTGAGTCCTTCGGGAGTAGGGCGGTCTAAAACTCAAACTCAACAGCTGGCTAAACTCTAGCAGCTGGAGCACCTAACCCTACAGGACTCACTTAAAACAGGTGGAACGGAGGTGGCATCAGATTCCACCATAACATTCCTTCTTCAGTTTTTCTTTAGAGCTATCAAACGATCCCATGGATTGGCTTTTTTGGAACCTCAAATGCTTCTCCTCACATTTTTGCAAACTGTCAGATGCCTTCATAAAGGGTAAAAGGTCAAGGTTCCCCTCGCACATATGAGCTAGCCTTTCCTGACTCTAGGGGGTGCTGCTCATCTCCGTTTCAAAGCCCAAGAGCCAGCTCTGTCTGAAGACGTCTCCGTGGTCATGTGGCTGGCATGACTCAACGCCCGGAGGCGCACGGAACGCTGTTCCCTTCCCACCAAAGGTGGTTCCTGTTTTTCTACTTGCATTTTTTACGTGCTTTCGAACTGCTAGGTTGGCAGAAGCTGGGACAAGGCACGGGAGCTCCCTCCGTTATGTGGCGCTGGGGATTCGAACTGCCGACCTTTCAGATCAGTGTTGTAGCCACTGAGCCACCGCGTTCCTGAGCCTTCATATCTTCCTAATATTTATTCATTTATTTGTTCAAGTCTGACAAGATCCTTCTGTATCTTGAGCCTATCATCCGGCATGTTGGCTGTTGGAAACCCTGGGTTCAGAACCAGTTGTTACAACTCTGGTCC
Organism: Rhabdophis nuchalis; assembly: GCA_039707465.1. Lineage (NCBI taxonomy): Eukaryota > Metazoa > Chordata > Lepidosauria > Squamata > Natricidae > Rhabdophis > Rhabdophis nuchalis. The sequence goes on from CM077655.1 coordinate 5,851,470, forward strand.
CTTAACCAGTGTTAGCAAAATAAATGCGGAATAATGTAATTCACCGGACAGTAAAGAGATACGTTGCTTTAACCACAAACAAACTCTAAAACTCTGATAGTAAGAAAATAAATAGTCTTTACTTTGTAGCAACTAAAATGCTCCTTCCGACTAACTTCTCAAACAATAATAACAGTCCTTCACTCAACAGAGTTATCTTACAGTGATGCAAAACAAATCCTCCTCCTCCTTCAATATTCAGCTTCAGCTTCTCAGACGGCAAACAGCAAGAACAGGAATGGAATCGAAAAGGGAATGGACTGTGATTCTGAGCTTCCTTTATGGTAGAGCCGAGACTCGCAGCCAATCAGAATTCAAACGCAGTTCTTAAAGCTACATAGCTCCTTAAGAACATAGGCTCATATATATTGTCAACCCAATATAAGGCTGAATATCCTAACATTGGCTATTCCTGCCAGCTTGGTGTCCTCTGCAAATTTGATGAGTTCCCCTCGCACTTTCAACACTTCAGAAAGCCTGATGTGGTGGGAAGCGGAGATAACCCAACCGTTGGGCCGCTGCAATCTTTCCGGCGCTGCTCCGTACTTACCTACGGATGTTCATGGGGGCCACGCTTTCCCACGTGTTGGTTTTGGGGTTGTAGCGCTCCACCGAGTTAAGGCAGCTGGTCCCATCGTTCCCTCCGGCCACATACAACATCCCTTCCAGAACGGCCACGCCTGCACTACTACGGCGGCTCAGCATGTTGGCGATGGGGGTCCAGGTATTGATCTTGGCAGAGAAGAGACAAAGGAGAAGTTTTAAAAAAGACCCTGTCCCATTCCCCCAAAAATTCAGCTTCAAAAAACCCCCTCAGGCCCTTTTTTTAGAGTTGTAAAAGATTCACCTCTTTTAACTCCGCCCTTCTCTGATCCTTCTCCTACCCCAAGGGTGAGCAACCAGTGTGGCTCTGGAGCCGCATGTGGCTCTTTCATCCCTCTGCTGCAGCTCCTTTTCACTGGTCGGTTCCACAATTCATAGGGCTTTCGGTTAGGAGGGGTAGAGGAAAAAATGACGCTATGCTAGGAGGAGACTCTATGGTGGTGGGAACCAGACTTCCGGTTGGCAGAGGGAAAAAAAATGCCGCGCTAGGAGGAGACTCTATGGTGGTGGGAACCAGACTTCCGGTTGGCAGAGGGAAAAAGGATGCTGCGCTAGAAGGAGACTCTCTGGTGGGGGAACTGGTTTTCCAGTCAACAGAAGAGAGAAAAAAGGATGCCACGCTAGGAAGAGACTCTATGGTGGGTGGGTGGGTACCAGACGTCCGGTGTGCAGAGGGAAAAAGAATGCCACGCTAGGAAGAGACTCTATGGTGGTGGTGGTGGTGGTGGTGGGGAACCGGACTTCCGGTTTGCTCCAGAATTGAACGGGGCCCTTTGGTTAGGACCTTTGTGGCTCTTAGTGTTTAAGGTTGCCGACCCCTGTGCTACAACCCATCATCAATACACCTCAGATCCCAAGCACCGGAGTCTCGACCACCTGACTGGTTGCAAGTCACAGATTTTTCAGTGCCGTCGTAACTTAGAACAGCCACTAAATGAATGTCTTCTGCTCTAAACTCTTCTCCTCTTCCTTGCGGCTCATGCCATTCAAACAGCAGAGGGGGGGTGCGAGAACCTGCCCCACATTTTGCCTTCCCCGCCTCCTTACCTGCGGTTCGTACTTCTCCACCGTTGCCAAGTGGGATGAGCTGTCGTATCCGCCAACAGCGTACAGGTTGCCGTCTGTGATGGAGAAGAAGGGGTAAAAAAAGCCCTGCCCATAGATTTCCACTGCTCTCCTCTCCTCTGCCTTCTGCACATCCGCAGAGCTAGGGTGGGGATCTCGCTAGCAGTAGTGGCTTTTCCATCTCAAGGACCGGCCCATAGATTTCCACTGCTCTCCTCTCCTCTGCCTTCTGCCCATCCGCAGAGCTAGGGTGGGGATCTCGTTAGCAGCAGTGGCTTTTCCATCTCAAGGACCAGCCCATAGATTTCCACTGCTCTCCTCTCCTCTGCCTTCTGCCCATCCGCAGAACTAGGGTGGGGACCTCGCTAGCAGCAGTGGCACTTCCGTCCCAAGGACCGGCCCATATATTTCCACTGCTCTCCTCTCCTCTGCCTTCTGCGCATCCGCAGAGCTAGGGTGGGGACCTTGCTAGCAGCAGTGGCTTTTCCGTCCCAAGGCCCTGCCCATAGATTTCCACTGCTCTCCTCTCCTCTGCCTTCTGCGCATCTGCAGTCACGCACTGGACCCAGCAGTTCCTCCTCTTCCTCACCAGCCACCTCCAGATCTGGAGGGCTGTGGACTCTCCATCTGAGGGCTGACAGACGGATGGCCCGGCTCCGCCTCTCTCTCTCTTTCTGACAACTCCATTCCCTCTCCCCCCTCACAGCTCTCAGGTTGCCCTGTTGCTGACCCTAACTCCCACGCCTCTTCCTCTTCCTCCTCTGATTCGGCTGCTGGAGGGGCTGCCTTTCCTCAGTGCCGTTGTAAGTTCGAATGGTCACTAAATGAACCATTGTAAGGTGAGGGTTTCCCAGGCCCTAAAAATCCCGCAACCTCCCGCATCCTTAAAAAAAAAATCACATTAAATTTGTAAGAAGGTCCACAAGGGATGAGATTCTGAGGGCACAACGAGGGGGGCCTTTGATATATCAACAAAAAGAAGTTACCATATTGAAGCATATTCCAAAAAAAAATTCGAGAGATAAAAAGGAAGTATTCCTTCTTATACAAAAAATTATACAAAAAACGAGTATGGTTCAAATGGTTAATGCCTGAAGGAATGTTGGTATTCTGGGATGGAGGGAGAGTGAGAATTAAAACTGTAGAGGAGGCGGAGGCCTTTCTAAAAAAACATTCCTTAATCCTGGGAGATGAAAAAGAGGGAATGGGAGGGGCCATGGCCCTGCCCATTGGCGGGAAAGAGGAAGAAGAAACAATAGCAAAGAGACTCAGATCACAAAAATGAGTTTATTTTGAAACTATTATTGTAATTCCTGAAAACGGATGTTAATACGAAACAAACGATTGAATATATGAAGTTTATGACATGATATATATGTATCTCTTGCCACCATTTACTTAACTGTATCTTATATGAAGCCTCAGGGGCAGTCACCGCCCCTGGCATGGAAGTCCTAAAATGTTAACAAAACACCCTATATACCCCTTTTCCTTTTATGTATGTAAATCCAATAAAAATTGTAAAAAAAAAAAAAAAGGCCTTACCTAGGGTTGCTATGCGGACGTATCTCCTCCTGGTACTCATCGCCGTGATACTTGCCCAAGTACCGGTTAGCGGGTCGTATCTTTCAGCACTGGAAGACATCAAGAGAAAGCCGCAGAATTAACAGCTCTCGGGAGCAAAGCATTTTCCATAGGCAAAAGATTTAAAATGATGGACGGTTTGAAGGCGGGGATGGCGAAGCTTTTTGTAAAGGCATGCGAAAATGTCCCCCACGCACAATTCCTTGAATTTTGAAGGACCCTTTACCTGTTCAGACACGAAGCTCCGTCGTAGCCCCCAGCAGCATAGAGGAGGCCGTGGAGGGCTGCCACCCCAAGGCAACTCCGTCTGGTGCCCATGGAGACCTCCGTCTGCCACGAGTTGGTGACGGGGTCGTAGGACTCAACGGTGGCCAAGTCAGATGTTCCATCATAACTGCAGAGAGAGAGAGAGAGAGAGAGGTGTGTGTGTGTGTGTGTGCGTGCGCACGTGTGTATAACTCTGGAACGCCTTGAGCAATCTCAACCAAACTTGGTACACGGATGACTTTGGACAAAAAAAATACTGTGGGGATCAGAGACCCATAACAACCCTCAGGGTGTGCGTCTGTCTGTGTGTGTGTGTGTGTTCCAGCATAACTCTGGAATGCCTGGGCCGCTGAAATGAAAAGGAATGAATTATATCCACAGTGTCAAATGACAGTACTTTTGACAGTGACGTCAGTGTGTCACTGTTATGTTGTGACAGTGTGCATTTTGGATTCAAGTTCTGTTAAGGTACAGCCTGTTGTGCCTTAAAATGGCTTCTGCTAGCATGGTAGTGAAACGTCTGCCAGAAAACCACCAAGCTGAAGGACCCCACAAATCAACCCCAACCTACAAATATCATCTATATATAGATTAAGTGTGTGTGTTTGTGCGTGCATCCATGTGCGTCCGTTTGTGTGTGTTCCTGGAACGCCTCGAGCCATTTCAACAGATGACTTACTCTCGGGAAACACATAATGTGGGGCAAAGACACCCCTAACACCCCCCAGGTGTGTATGCGTGTGTTCTGTTAAGATATAGGCTGTTGGGCCTTCGAAGGGCTTCTACTATACTGCCACAAAATGGCTTCTACAGTGCAGTGCAGTGGAGTTGCCATGGTGACGGCTTCACAGTACTCCACAAGCGGGCGCCCTCTGAGGCCCAAACTGTTCCTCTTCCTCGCTACTGTCTGACTCTGGAGACTCCGGAGGCAGCACATAACGTGCCTTCATTCGAGCCTTCCCCAGACACCAGGACTGGCCCACCTTCCTCCCCAACCCTCCTCACTCTCTGACTCTGCTGCCAGCTCAACAAGACCACAACAAATAGCCCTTGTTTGTGTGGCTGTTGATAAAAATAGGATCGCCCACATGGTCGCCGGCGTCCGATGACGGATATGCCACAAGAGGAAAAAGAAGAATGAAAATTAGAAGCGGTCTTCCTCTAAGAAAAATGCAACAGCATCGCCACCCGCTCCTCTTGGTTGCCATTTGGCCTGGGGCTGCTTCTGCTTGGCCTTGGTTCCCGTTTTCGATGACTTTCCAACTGATCTCACGCCAGCTTAGCTCTGCTGGGCGCTTCAGCCTGGGAGATCAGCCCAAGCTGGGCAAGGGAGTGCTGCCATCTGCTGTGGGCGAAGATTGGCTCCCTTTGGTTCTTAAGGAGGGGAAAGTGCATCGTTCCACAGCAGTTCAAAGGTTTGGTGGAACTCATGGCCACAAGGCTTACGGGCTAAAATATATATTTATGGCTACAATATATATTTCTGGAAATATATATTTATTTATAAGTATTTAATTATTATAAGTATTTAATTATTATTATTATTATTATATATTTATTTATTTATTTATTAATCAGCCCTTAAAAACTTAACTAACATACATACATACATACATACATACATACATACATACATACATACATACATACATATATGCTGGCATAGCTGGCTTCGGGGATTTTCCCGTGTATAAGGCATAGAAATGTTATTGCAACGTTTCGACAAGATCTCACTTGTCATCATCAGGCAGGCTTCTGTCTGTGACTGTCACAGTAAATCTATACACCGATGTTTCTTTCTTTCTATTTTGTTCCATCTGTCTCTCTACCTGTCGTCTATTTTTCCTTCCTTTTCTGCTTCCCTCCATCTCTCCTTCCTTCTCTCTGCCTTCCCCTCCATTCCCTTCCCCTCCTTCCTTCCTTTTATTTTTCCCTCCCTCACCTTCCTTTTCTCCATTTATCTTTCCTTCCTGTCCTTCCCCCTGTCTTCCTTCCTTCTTCCCTCCCTCACCTTCCCTTTCTCCATTTATCATTCCTTTCCTTCTTTATTTTCCCTCGGAGCGCTTTCCATTTCTGTAGCTCGGTGTCTCTTTTCAATCTTGCAGCTGCCGCCTTCGTCTTCCTCCTTCCATCCCTCCCCTTCTCTCCCTCCCAAGCCAATTCCGTCCAAAGCCAATTCCGTCCAAAGCCAATTCCCTCCAAAGCCAATTCCCTCCCAAGCCAATTCCCTCCAAAGCCAATTCCCTCCAAAGCCAATTCCCTCCAAAGCCAATTCCATCCAAATATCAAATGGGAGCCACTCAAAGGACCATGGCGGCCAATTCTTTCTTGGCTGGGGGGGGTGGGGGGCGTCCTCCTTACCCTCCCACAGCATACAGCTTGTTCCCAATCGCCGCAACCCCCACCCTGGCCCGGCGGGTGGACATGGAGGCGACCATGTGCCAGCGGTCAGTCCGGGTGTCGTAGGCTTCGCAATCCCCATGGATGGCAAAGAGGCTCCCTCCGCCTGCAGGAGAGAGGGAGGGAGAGGAGAGAGAGGGAGGGAGAGGAGAGAAAGAGGGAGGGAGAGAGAGAGAAACACAAAACGTTTTGTTAAGATTGGGCTGGATTCATTCAGATCCAACGTAGCTGTCACCTTGGGGAAAATTTGCTGGAAATAAATGCCAATATTTATTTAATATTTGATATTTGGGAGGGTGAAGGTGCTTTTTAAGAAATATCAGTGTTATCCTTCCTTCCTTCCTTCCTTCCTTCCTTCCTTCCTTCCTTCCTTCCTTCCTTCCTTCCTTCTTCTACATCTTTTCTTTTCCTTCCTACCCTCTGTTACACTTCCTCCTCTCCTTCCTATTTTCCTTCTCTCTACCACCTTCCTCCCTCCCTCCCTCCATCTACCTCTGTTACACTTCCTCCCCTCCTTCATTTCTTCCTTCCCTCTACCTCCTCCCTCCCTCCCTCTTACCTCTTTTCTTTTCCTTCCTTTCTCCCGCTACATCTTTTCTTTTCCTCCCTAACCTCTCTTTCTCTTCCTCTCCTTCATTCCTTCCCTCCCTCCCTCCACCTCTTTTCCTTCCTACCCTCTCTTCCTCTTCCTCCACTCCTCTCCTCTCTCCCTCTGCCTCCTTTCCTTCCTTCCTTTCTCCTGCTACATCTTTTCTTTTCCTCCCTAACCTCTCTTTCTCTTCCTCCTCTCCTTTGTTCCTTCCTTCCCTCCCTCTCCCTCCCTCCCTCTCTCCCTCCACCTTTTTTCCTTCCTACCCTCTCTTCCTCTTCCTCCTCTCCTTTCCTCTCTCCCGCTGCCTCCTTTCTTTCCTTCCTTTCTCCTGCTACATCTTTTCTTTTCCTCCCTAACCTCTCTTTCTCTTCCTCCTCTCCTTCGTTCCTTCCTTCCCTCCCTCTCCCTCCCTCCCTCCACCTCTTTTCCTTCCTACCCTCTCTTCCTCTTCCTCCTCTCCTCTCCTCTCTCCCTCTGCCTCCTTTCCTTCCTTCCTTACATCTTTTCTTTTCCTCCCTAACCTCTCTTTCTCTTCCTCCTCTCCTTCGTTCCTTCCTTCCCTCCCTCTCTCCCTCCACCTCTTTTCCTTCCTATTCTCTCTTCCTCTTCCTCCTCTCCTCTCCCTTCCTCCTTTCCCTCCGCCTTTTTCTTTCCTTCCTTCCTTCCTTCCTTCCTTCCTTCCTTCCTTCCTTCCTTCCTCCGTTCCTCCCTCCTTCTCCTAAGGACCTGGCTCGGGACCTAGCTATCTGCGGGATCGGATTCTGCCCCATACATCCCTGCGGCCGATTCGCTCCCACAGAGAGGGACTTCTCCGGGTGCCGTCCACTAGGCTATGCCAGCAGGCGACGCCCAGGGGAAAGGCCTTCTCTGTGGCGGGCCCAACCCTCTGGAATGACCTTCCCCCCAAAATTCGAACAACGACGGACCTCCGCTCCTTCCGTCAAAAACTGAAAACACACTTTTTCTGCCTGGCCGGCCTTGGTTAGTCCTCTGTTTATTAATTGGGTTTTTAGGGGTTTAGTTTTTTAGTATTGTGGGTTTTTAGCGCAGGGATAAATTGTTTAATTTTCTATTTTATCTATTTATGTATTTTTATGTCTGTATTTTTAATTCCCCTGTGCACCGCTCCGAGTCCCTTTGGGGAGAGGAAGCGGTCTATAAATTAAATATTATTATTATTATTAACCCTCCCTCCTTTCCTCCTCTGTTCCTTCGTCCAGGCCTTACCCACAGCGAAGAGCACCATGCTGGCCCCCTCACCTCTCTCCCTCTGCCTCCTTTCCTTCCTTCCTTCCTTCTCCTGCTACATCTTTTCTTTTCCTCCCTAACCTCTCTTTCTCTTCCTCCTCTCCTTCGTTCCTCCCTCTCCCTCCCTCCACCTCTTTTCCTTCCTACCCTCTCTTCCTCTTCCTCCTCTTCCCTCCTCTCTCCCTCTGCCTCCTTTCCTTCCTCCCTTACATCTTTTCTTTTCCTCCCTAACCTCTCTTTCTCTTCCTCCTCTCCTTCGTTCCTCCCTCTCCCTCCCTCCCTCCTCCTCTTTTCCTTCCTACCCTCTCTTCCTCTTCCTCCTCTTCCCTCCTCTCTCCCTCTGCCTCCTTTCCTTCCTTCCTTACATCTTTTCTTTTCCTCCCTAACCTCTCTTTCTTTTCCTCCTCTCCTTCGTTCCTTCCTTCCCTCCCTCTCCCTCCCTCCCTCTCTCCCTCCACCTCTTTTCCTTCCTCCTCTCTCTTCCTCTTCCTCCTCTCCTCCCCCTTCCTCGTCTCCCTCCGCCTTTTTCCTTCCTTCCTTCCTTCCTTCCTTCCTTCCTTCCTTCCTTCCTTCCTTCCTCCCTCTCCTCCCCTCCCTCCTTTCCTCCCCTGTTCCTTCGTCCAGGCCTTACCCACAGCGAAGAGCACCATGCTGGCCCCCTCACAGCGCCGCGGACGGGTGCGGCTGTTGCTGAGCACAGCCCTCTGCTCGGGCATCAGGTGGTACTTGAGGGCTTCGATCAGCAAATCTTTGCACTCCGAATGGTGCCGGACCAGCAGTTCGGTGTCGACGTTGCTCATCAGGAAATCCCGGCTGAGCAGCGGGAGGCGGACGCACTTCATGAGCTGGAAAGGAAGAATTAAAAATCCAGGAAAAGGACCTCACCCGTCAGGGGCAGATCGCCCAAAAGTCTGCCTCTGGGGGGGAGGGGGGGGGAACGGATGAGAAGACCAGCTTTAACGTCAGAAGCTCCCCTCTCCCCAATCCAGCTTCATTCAAGAGAGATGCCCCTCTGGGGAGGGTTGGGGTTCACCTAGATCAGGGGGCCCCAACCTTTTTTGCACCAGGGACCGGTTTCATTTTAAAGAAAATTCTGCGGACCGGCTGGCGTAGAGAAGGAGCGGGGGGGGAGGGGGAACAGGCGGCGCATGCGCACGCGGGGGGGGAGTCAGCTCCCTCGGCCCCCTAGAGCCTCCAATACCGCGAATGGCCATGCCTGCGCTCTCCCGCATCCGGTGCGCGCTCTGCCCAGCGGGCTGCTCCCTCCTCCTCTCCGGCCCTGCGGCCCGGTTCCTATCAAGGCACGGACCGGCACCGGTCCACGGACTGGGGATTGGGGACCCCTGGCCTAGATGACCTTTGAAGGCCCCCCTTTCGGCTCTATGGTTCAGGAAGGACCACAGACCGCAGCTGCAACGCAAGAACCAGCAGAGAGGATTAGAAAGACGCAGTTCCGAGCTAAGCTTCACCAAACCACGAAGCAGACTCCGACCAAACCCCCTTTTTATGAAGCTAAGGTGAAAACTCCTCTCGTTCACCTCCAGCCAAGTCCCGGCCAACGGTCTTTCAAGGGTGGATTCACAACCACAGACCTTATCAGGCTTGGAGAGCTGCCAGGCCGATACCTTCCAAATGCAACGGCGGTATGAGAAAACAGTTGGTCGGAAGCCTCGGAGAGTCACGAACCAATGAATTGAAGTCATGGTCTCCTGCAAACTCCACTCCCCTGTCGCTCCTCTTTTATTCCCTCTGGGAGGGGCCGTTCATCGTCCGCCTGTGGCCTTCCTCCCAAGTCGCCCCCTGTTCTGTAGCTGCTCCCTTCATCAGGCAACTTACACTGGGAACAGGCTCCAGTTGCTCTTCTGCCTCACTGATGTCTGACTCTGAAGGCAGCTGATAACTGTCAGAGGGTGTTCTGTCCCACAGACTTAATCTGTGGGACACACACAGACTTGGCTGCTTGCCACTTGCTTACTCACAAGATAAGACTTTGACTAAGGGCCCAGATAAGTCCAAACACGACAAGAAGGCTGACGTTTTGGAAAGACTAGTTTAACCCGTTGCTTCCTGCAAATGTCCCCTCCCCATGTCTCACCTATAAGCTCTCTTGGGAGGGGCCACTCAGCAACCACCTGGCTCTAATCGGGGCCTACGAGTTCGCCTCTTACTTAACTGTTGCCTCCGTTTCTCAGCCCTGTGTAATCTAGCATCAGGGACAAACTGCCCCTGATCCTCTCCACTGCTCCATGACCCAGGAACCTCCTGGTGGCCAACCAGACTCTCTACATCCTGCGCTGCCTCTGAAACTTACCTAACGTCTTCCTCATCCTCCAGGACAGACTTGTAAGATGTTTCGCTAGAAGACTTCGTCAGCAGCCCATCTGGAGCCAGCTGGGCCACAACAGAGGGCCCTGGCCCCCTCTCTGCCTCTGACACAGAGCCCTCCTCAGAGCCTTCCCCAGACTCCAGGACTGGCACATCTTCCTCCCCAACCTCCTCACTGTTCGAATCTGCCGCCAGCTCTGCTGGCCGCTGGCGGGCCACAACACTTTCGATCCAAACAGGAAATCCCTCGCATTTATAAGCATTAAGGAAAACCTCTCCGTCATAACTGAGGAGGAGCGTGCGAGGCTCCCGCCGTAATTCCAGAGCAACCATCTTTTCATCAAATGCTTACAATTTATTTCGGAAAGCAACGTACTCGGGGAATGTTCTGCTTCCGGCTATCCACGTCGTGCTTCACCCAGCTCAAGACGGCTCGGTAAACTTCCTCTTCCGAAGGCACATTGAGGCTGTCGCTGGAGATGAGATCCAACACCTGCCCAGAAGAAGGGAAAGAAAGGAATAGTTGGAAGTTCGGGTCTGAGAGGGTGGGATTGGCTTGGATAAAGACAATTCCGAGCAATGGTTCAACCTGGAACCAAGAGGATGGAATTGGCATGGACAAAGACAATTCCGAGCAATGGTTCAACCTGGAACCAAGAGGATGGAATTGGCGTGGACAAAGACAATTCCGAGCAATGGTTCAACCTGGAACCAAGAGGATGGAATTGGCGTGGACAAAGACAATTCCGAGCAATGGTTCAACCTGGAACCGAGAGGATGGAATTGGCTTGGACAAAGACAATTCCAAGCATTGGTTCAACCTGGAACCGAGAGGATGGAATTGGCGTGGACAAAGACAATTCCGAGCAATGGTTCAACCTGGAACTGAGAGGATGGAATTGGCGTGGACAAAGACAATTCCGAGCAATGGTTCAACCCAGATCCAAGAGGATGGAGTTCGTTTGGACCAAGACAGTTCTGAGTAGTGGTTTTTCCCTGGATCCAAGAAGATGGCGTTGACCTAAACGAGGACAGTTCTGAGCAACGAGTCTCCCTGGATCCAAGAATGGAATTGACTTGAACAAAGACAATTCTGAACAATGGGTCTACCGGGATCCAAAAGGATGGGATTGACTTGAACAAAGACAATTGACAACAACTGGTCAATCTTGATCGAAGAAGATGGGAGTTGACATCAACAATTCTGAGCAACGAGTCTCCCCAGGTCCAAGGATGGAATTGGCTTGGATAAAGACAATTCCAAGCAATGTCTGTCTGTCTCTCTCTCTCTCTCTCTGTCTCTGTCTCTGTCTCTCTCTCTCCTCTGTCCCCCTGATCTTCTATATCCTTTTACCTCCACCTGGATACCTCCCTTCCCCCAACCTCACCTGTTTGAGAGGCAGCAACATAAACTCCTCCGTCTTGGAGACGTCCACAAAGTGCTGCAGGACGTACTTATGCGCCGATTTCAAGAGATCGCTGCAGGAGTGAGTGTCTGCAAAACTTCGGATGCCCAGACAGTTGGAAGGGTCCAATTGGCTCAAGAGAAACTTGCAGCAGGCATCCCGCACCCCGTTCAGCTGCAGGAGGCTGGCTGCAGGAAGCAACGTCTGAAGGGAAAAAAAGAGACAGAGAGAGAGACTCTTGGCTGCATTCTTGTGGCCAGGAGTTCCTCAGACAATCCGCAATGTAGATCTCACACTGGGCAAGGAAAGCTTTTGGATTAAGGTCAAGGTTCCCCTCGCACATATCTGCTAGTCGTTCCCGACTCTAGGGGGTGGTGCTCATCCCCGTTTCAAAGCTGAAGAGCCAGCGCTGTCCGAAGACGTCTCCGTGGTCATGTGGCCGGCATGACTCAATGCCCGAATAATAATAATAATAATAAATTAGAATTTATTAACCGCACCCTCTCCCCACAGGGACCCGGGGCGGTGCACAGGCATAATTAAAACAATATACGATAATACCAACATTACTAAAATAGAATTAAATAAATTACCCGTGCTAAAAATACAATTAAAAAACCCATTAAAATTTATCGTTAAAAGACAGAGAGAACTATTCAAGGCCGGCCAGTCGAAAGAGATGGGTCTTCAGTTTTACACGGAAGGAGCGGAGGTCGGTGGTCGTTCTAATATCAGGGGGAAGGTCGTTCCAGAGGGCCGGGCCCGCCACAGAGAGCGCCCTTCCCCTGGGCGTCGCCCGCTGACAAAGTCTAGTGGACGGCACCCGGAGAAGCCCCGAAGGCGCACGGATTGTTGTTCCCTTCCCACCAAAGGTGGCTCCTCTTTTTCTACTTGCATTTTTTACAGGCTTTCGAACTGCTAGGTTGGCAGAAGCTGGGACAAGTCACGGGAGCTCCCTCCGTTACAGGGCGTTAGGGATTCGAACTGCTGAACTGCCGACCTTTCTGACTGGCAAGCGCAGCGTCTTAGCCACTGAGCCACCGCGTCCCCATCTGACCAACTTATCTTCCTCTAATTTTTGAAGATTACCTATGATAAAGAGCTGAGAAGCTCGGAACCGGTTTGCATGGAATCCAAGGCCAGGCACGCTGAGAAAGAATGTGGAACACCACCCAAACACCTCAGCGTTCTCAAAACACTCCGGTGAGCTCCGATTGGCTGAAGACGGTCATGGGGAGGGCTGGGATGAGGGGAAACCTTTCTGTATCTTTTGAGCCAGATCCAACCTGATTTTACTGCAGCCAACCTCCTTTTAGTAAAAGAACCTTTCAGTTCAACCCAATGGGAGTCGAGGGTCTTTCTTTGCTAAGGGATCCAACTGGAGCAGGACTGACAGTGCTCGTCCCCCAAAAGCATTGTTTGTGGGCCCACTTTGAATCCTTGCTGGATGGATCCATTCTTACCTGCACATTCCCTTCTCCCACCACAATCTCAGCAGTGTAGGCGTACTGGACCAGCTGCTCCAGAGCCTGGGGATCAATATCGTGGAGCGTGACGTGCGTCTGACGGCTCTCGCTCATCTCATCTGTGCCAATAGATTAAATGGAATTGGGTTGGCGGCTGAATTTCGGTTAGATGTAGACCGGAACAAGGAGAGGCGGCCGCCGTCCCCTCCCCCATCCTTCAGATACTTGCTTGTGAACATGGCGTGGAAGTAGGGGCTGCAGGAGGCCAGCACCACCTTGTGCGCCTTGATTTCCTTGGTGGCCACATGCAACACAATGTCGCACAGGAGGCCCCGTTGCCGCATGCGGTTCATGCAGACGAAGGCGTCGTGGTAGTGCCGCTTGGAGTTGTGGGAGATGCTGTGGCCATCCCGGTTGAGCAGCTGCATCCCGTTCTCCATGGCGGGAGCCGGCTCGCTCCTGGCTCGCGGCAATGCCCTTTCGGCCTCTCTGCGGAAATTAGATTCAAATTAAGTCCTCTACCCGGGACCATCGTGGGTCGAATGTCATAAAGCATTTCCTTCCCTCCCTCCCCAGTGGATAGAAGGCAGTATTGCAGGCTGACTCTGCCCACTGCCAGGAATTGGACCCTGGCCGACTGGCTCAAGATCGACTCAGCCTTCCGTCCTTCCGAGGTGGGTCAAATGAGGGCCCAGATTGTTGGGAGCAAGAGACTGGCTCTGTAAACCGCTTAGAGAGGGCTATGAAGCAGTATATAAGTCTTTACTATTGCTATCTATCTCCTTCCCTCCCTTCCAGTGGTTAGAATGCAGTATTGCAGACTGACTCTGCCAGGAGTTTGATCTTGACCAAGGGGCTCAAGGTCGACTCAGCCTTCCGTCCTTTCGAGGTGAGTCAAATGAGGACCCAGATTATTGGGGGAAAAGAGGCTGACTGTAAACCGCTGAGAGGGGGCTGTGAAGCAGTATATAAGTCTAAGTGCAATTGCTAGTACTCATTCCTCCCTCCCTCCCTCCCTTCCCAGTGGTTCGAATGCAATATTGCAGGCTGACTCTGCCCACTGTCAGGAGTTCAACCCTGACCGACTGGCTCCAGGTTGACTCAGCCTTCCATCGAAGAACGGACCTGGAAAGCAGTGGGGTGGAGAGGGGATTTTAGCATCCTTGCCCTGGAGTGGGGTGGAAATGGAGATTTTTACAGTATCCTTGCCCTGCAACGCCCACCAAGCCCCACCACGCCCACCATGCCACGCTCACAGAACCGGTAGTAAAAAAAAATTGAACCCCACTCCTGCCCCCCACCCATTATCCTGTCTCTTCCATGCCTCTGATTGACCGACGGATGCCAGGCAAGGCAGGTTTTCAGCCTCTTGGCAGAGAAAACCCCCAAAATAGCAGAGGTGGGAGCTTCCCGCGAGGGAGGGGTGGAGCTGGGACTCCCATCTGAAAGGAGGGGGATGAAAGAGCGGCTGACAGAGCGGAAACATCTCCAGAGAGCCACCCACACGACTGTCAATGGATCATGCAAACGTGTCTGCAGCCTTCATGATTGCGGGGGAGGCCGCACACACCGCCGGCTGTTGTAATGAATGCTTGCGGAAGCCTGGGAGAAAACTCGAGGTATGATGATTCCTCGGGGAGCGGGGGGGGGAGGCCAGACTGCTGCCCTCCCCCTCCTCCTCCTCGCAGCTGTTTTGAGTGCAAGGACACCATTATTGGGTCTCCCAAGGCCTGGTGCAATCCGCACAAACTCGACGCAGGCCAGCCTTTGTTACGTGCCTTTCTCCGATGTTCTAGGAAGAAGGCCCCGGACGTCTCAGTGATCATCGGGGTCCTTGACTGAACCACAAAGACCAGTGGGAATCATCCGGGTCACACGCAAACTATGCCAGATGGTAACAACGCAGGTTACAACGGGGAGTAGAAAAATTCATTCAAGATTTCAGGAGAGCAACCTCTCTCTCTCTTTGGGAGCTCTCCAAGGTGCTGAAATTTCTTTACCATACAGCAGAGATGGGCTTCTACCAGTTTGGCCTGGTGCAGCCGAACCGGTAGCAATACGCCGGCCTGGGTCACAGAACCGGCAGCGACCCAGGCTGGGCACACCTCCGAACCGGTTCCCCAGTCACCAATGTCGCCGCCGCCATCTTTTTTTTTTTTTAGTTCTGCACATGTGCAGAACAATTTCCATGGAACTGCGCATGATGCGCACAAGCAAACCGATATTAACGCCAGCCAGAAACCACCCCTGCCCTACAGATATCTGCCTCAATGATGTCAGACTCGGGAGGCTCCAAAGGGAACACATAACTCCCAGACGGCCCTGGCCCCCTCTCTGCCAAGGGCTGCGAAGCCAGCCTCGCATCCACGTGGGCGCGACGGTGGCGTATTGGCAACACACAACGCAGCCATGGCGGGGCCCAACCAGATGCCCCTTCCCCCAATATTCTGCATTCTACCCAACACAAATTCTCGACATGTGTGCATTTTTCGACTCTTCCATTGTAAACCAGGAAATGTGTTGGACTGGACATTTGACAGAAATGGTGTAGGGCCATGCTGGCGAACCTGTAGCACGCATGCCAGAGGTGGCATGCAGAGCCCTCTCTGTGGGTATGTGCGCCATCGCCAGCTGCTCTTCTGGTTTCCAGCGTGCATGGTCTTTGTGGGCACCAGAGCGCCGGAAAATAGGCTGAAAGGGGCCCCCAAAATGGACAAAAATCCATGCCATTTTCCAGGTTGTTTTCCGCCGCATTTTCAATGCATTTTCTAGGCCCTTTTCAGGCTGTTTTCCGCCCCGTTTTCAGTCCATTTTCTAGGCCCTTTTCAGGCTGTTTTCCGCCCCGTTTTCAGTCCATTTTCGAGGCCCTTTCAGGCTGTTATCTGCACCATTTATCAGGCTGTTTTCCAGTCTGTTTTCAGGCTGTTTTCTGCATCATTTTCAGGCTGTTTTCCGCCCCATTTTCAGTCCATTTTCTAGGCCCTTTTCAGGCTGTTTTCCACATCGTTTTCTAACCCCTTTCAGGCTGTTATCTGCACCATTTATCAGGCTGTTTTCCAGGCTGTTTTCAGGCTGTTTTCTGCATCATTTTCAGGCCGTTTTTCCGGGGCCATTTGGCGGGGTGGACTAGATGACCTCCAAGAAGATCCCAGTTCTGAAATTCCAAACGGAGCATCTGGCCGAACCGGCTGCATTGCTGAAGTTTATAATTTAGATTCTCTTTTTGGGAATCTGCCAGCAGATGCATTCCAGAAATGTGACATTATTATAGTGCACCAGTTATGCTAGCAAGGACTGGGAGGGGGTGGGAAAAAAGACTACAAAATCAGTCTAACCTCTAGCTTAAAGGTAAAGGTTCCCCTCGCACATACGTGCTAGCCGTTCCCGACTCTAGGGGGCAGTTCCCCTATCCGTTCCAAAGCCGAAGAGCCAGCGCTGTCCGGAGACGTCTCCGGGGTCATTGTGGCCGGCATGACTCAACGCCCGAAGGCGCACGGAACGCTGTTCCCTTCCCACCAAAGGTGGCTCCTGTTTTTTCTACTTGCATTTTTTTTAACGTGCTTTCGAACGGCTAGGTGGGACAAGTCACGGGAGCTCCCTCCGTTAGGCGGCGCTAGGGATTCGAACCGCCGAACGGGCCGGCCTTTCTGATCGACAAGCTCAGCGTCTTAGCCCCTGAAAAAGCATTCAAGGCCAGGAGTGACGCTGATTCCTTCTTCGTCATCATTTCTGCTATTGGGGCAACCAAGATACTTTCCGAGACCAGCTAAGCCTCCGTCTGCTACTTGCCAGCAGCTGCAGCTATAAAAATCCAGGTCAAACCTGAAATCCATAACGCGTCATTATTTATTTACAACCCCTCCCCTCCTCCCCTATTCATTTCCACCCCCTCCCCTCCCTCCCTCGGCTTCCTAGCTTGGCCTACCAAAAAAAGGACTCAAGATAACACCATCTCCCCTCCAATTCAAGCTGATCTAAAAAGTGTCACATCTTGTTTGATGTCTCCTTTCGACCCTCTCTGTTGGGACCGATGGATGGGATGGGGGGTGGGGGAAAGAGGAGGGGAGAGACCAACCCTACATACCCAGAGTTTTAAGGGGAGGAGGGGATGCGAGGACCCCCTCCTTTTAAGAGCATCCGTCTCTGATAAAATAACCGTTTCCTTCTATGTATACATCCATTATACGTGCATTTCTCCCCACCCTTACTCCTATATGCCGTTATGTATACGTGCCATCATGTCGTTTTTATACAGACAAATATATTCATCCCTTAAATGACAGTCATTCCTTGCACGTCGTTTCCGTTGATACATATTTATACAATACAATAGCAGAGTTGGAAGGGACCTTGGAGGTCATCTAGTCCAACTCCCTGCCCAGGCAGGAAGCCCTATACCATTTCAGACAAATGGCTGTCCAACATCTTCTTAAAAGACTTGCAGTGTTATAACTCATTTCTAATCTCCTCCATTTAATCTTTTCCTTCAGCTTTACACCTCTCCTCTAACCATTTTTGTACCATTCGTACCATACCTTAAAACAATCTATTTCTCCTTTATCTTTCATCTCTTTGGCGAGTCTTATCCATCCCTGCACACTCTAGGACTTTCCTTACTGCCTCTTCCTCTGGATGGAGCAAAATTATTCTTCCATTTTTGTTGCATGCATAATCCTGGCTGCCAGTTATGCTACGTCAAATTAGTTCTTGTGTTTTGTTTTGTTTTTAAATCATATTTCCCAGTCAATATACCCCATAAAAGTAATTCCAATTTCGACCTATTGTTTCACCCGTAGGTCGAAACTGGAATTATTTTTATGGGGAATATTGATAGGCAGATATGATTTTTTAAAAAAAAACCAAAAACACAAAAACGATACAAGATCTAATTTGACGTATCATAACTGGCAGCCTAGGTCGTAGAATGGCAAAATTAGAAATAAGGGGGGGGGGGGGAGTTTTAACTTTCTAAAGTTAAAGTTTTAACTTTCTAAATTTTAGCACAGGGATAACCTATTTAATTCGATTTTAATTATTTATATTTTGTACTGTTTGTTTTAACTTCCTGTGCACCGCCCCCCGGGTCCCTTCGGGGAGAGGGTGCGGTTATATAAATTTAATAATTAAAAAAAAACAAAAAACAGATGGATAGCAGAAAGCTGCAAAAGTGTCACTATGGTTTTAAGGTTTAGAAACGCCGAACCAAAATGCAATGAAGGGGGGAAAAAAATAATCACCATAATTCCCCTTTCATGCCTTATTTGATGCTTGGTTATAACCTTCCGCTCTCTTAAGCATCCTTATTGGCAACGGGTGCCTTTTTTTCCTTTTTTTGGCTAGCACAGATTTCTTCCACCCTGGGGGGGGGGGGGGAGGAGCAGGAGGATGAGGATGAGGATGGGGGGGTGAGGAGGAAGAAGGCTGCCAAGGGATGGGCGTATTACCTGCCCTCGCTCTTTGTACCCTGCTAGGGGGACATTTGCACGCGCGCTCTCTTACAATTTGCACAATCAGCGAGGTGCGCGGCGCGGTTTGGGGAGGAAGGGAGACAAGAGAGGGAGAGGGGGGCGTCGTGCAGGCAGCCGTGGGGAGGGGGGGGGGACGAACACTGCGTTCGTCTGGCGCTGAGCAGTCACCTTAAATAACCCCCCCCTCCCGATAACTCAGCCGGGGGAGGGAGACTCCCGCTCCCAGCCGCAACGCGCAAGAGAACACCCCCTCCTCCCTCCTTCCTCGCCCCCCAACTCAACAGCAACGCCCGTCGGTGTGTGTGTGTGTGTGTGTGTGAACCCCCCCCCCAATATCCCCATCCACTGCGGTGCTTTTCCTCTCCCCCCTCCCTCCCTTCTTCCCAGGCTCCCAGTGATGGATGGCTGCAGACGGCGGCTTTTTTGCCTCAATCTTGCTCCTTTGGTGCATCGCGACGTCGGGGAGACCCCCAGATCGGGGAGGTGGCGACGGGGATCAAGCGCAGGGTGGGCTGGCTTTGAACCCCCCCTCCTCCTCCTCCTGGAGGAAGGAGGCTGTGTGTGTGTGTGTGTGTGTGTGCGTGTGTGTGTGTTAGGGGGGGGAGTCTCCCCGCAGTCTGCAACAAAAGCAGGCGCCTTGCCACCCGCAGCATCACCCCATCCGCGCGCGACCCAGTGCAGACAGAAGCTGCTGTCTGTTCAACCCCCCCCCCTCCCCACATCCACCAGCATTGTTACCCTTCCCCCAAAGCTTTCTCTCTCCCCCCCCCCAATCTGCAAAAGACTCACCCAGCTGCGGGACCCTCCAGGGCTAAGCAGCAAAGGTGGGGTCCCTGCTCGGGCACTTTGTTCTCCAGATTGATGGGTTGGGGAGCCCAAGTTCGCCCGGGAGGGGGGGGAGAACCAAATCCGATCCGTTGCCCAGCTCGGCGACTCCGGGAGGGGGGAGAAAACGGAGGGGGGGGAGTGGAAATGTCTCTCCTGCAGCTTCAAAACGACGCCGGGCGCTTTCCCTGCTCCCCAAAAGGCAAATCGCTCTTTCTTTCTTTCTTTCTTTCTTTCTTTCTTTCTTTCTTTCTTTCTTTCTTTCTTTCTTTCTTTCTTTCCTTCCTTCTTTCCTTCCTTCCTTCCTTTCTCTCTCTCTCTTTCTGTCTCTTCCTGTGTATCTCTTTCTCTCGTTCTCTCTCTCACTCTATATTTTTCTCTCTCTCTCCCTCTCCCTGTCTGTTTCTTTCTTTCTTTCTGTTTGTCTCCCTCCCACCCTGTGAACCTATCTATCTGTTTGTATGTCTGTCTATTTCTCTCTTTCTCTGTCTGTCTGTCTCTCTCCTTCTCTTTCTTTGTCTGTCTCCCTCCCTGTGAATCTATCTATCTATCTATCTATCTATCTATCTATCTATCTATCTATCTATCTATCTATCTATCTATCTATCTATCTATCTATCTATCTATCTATCTATCTATCTATCTATCTATCTATCTCTTTCTCCTTGCCTCTCACTCTCTCGCCTTCTCTCTCTCTGTTTCTCTTTCTCTGCCCCCCCCCCCCCTTTTAAACAGCAAGAATACAAGGGAGGATGGCTGTGTGTCAAGTCGCCGCCCGCTCCGCAATTCTTCAACCGGGCGGCCGGCTTGGCCTCTCTCGTCCGCTCCGGCCCCGTGATGTCAGTCCCTGCATAGGAGGAGGAGGCTGTCGTTCAAAGCCTCTATATGGGAAGCAGAGCTTAGATACAGTGTTTCTCAACCTTGGCGACTTTGAAGTCCTGTGGACTTCAACTCCCAGAATCCCTCAGCCAGCATAGCTGTGCTGTGCTGGCTGGGGGGATTCTGGGAGTGGAAGTCCACAGGACTTCGAAGTCGCCAAGGTTGAGAAACCCTGGCTTAGAACAACCCCAATAGAAAAAGGAAGGAAGGGAAGGCGGGATTGGAAAAAACAGCCTGTTCTATAAAAGCCAGAGCACCAATTGCATGTCACTAGTCCTTCCTGTGGCATTTTGTACATCTGAGTGGCAACTGAGTGGACCAATAGCAACGGAGCAATGAATAGCAGTGATGTCCCCACCCACCCACCCACCCATTGAGAGAATCCAGAATAGGGTCAGACAAGGAGACCCCAACCCATTGCAATGCATTCAATTTTGCAGCTGTTGTGATTGTTGGCCAAGCAGGGACAAAACTAGCCAGAGGAAATGGGCCCTTTCGTCACTCAATAGGCGTGCCTCTGGCTAGTTTTGTCCCTGCTTGGCCAACAATCACAATAGCTGCAAAATTGAATGCATTGCAATTTGTTCTATCAGTGTATCAGGTTCTTAGGGGCGGAAGGCATGGTGACACAAGGAAGCAATTAAGGATTTTAATAGCCAGCTATCAACACCCTCATTAACAACTGGAATGACTCCTCCTCTAGAAAGAGTACAGAGAAGAGCAACAAAGAGGACTAGGGGACTGGAGGCTAAAGCATAGGAAGAACGGTTGCAGGAACTGGGTAGGTCTAGTTTAATGAAAAGAAGGACCAGGGGAGACATGACAGCAGTCTACCGATATTTCAGGGGCTGCCCCAAAGAAGAGGGAGTCAAGCTATCCTCCAAGGCACCTGAGGGTAGAACAAGAAGCAATGGATGGAAACTAATCCAGGAGAGAAGCAACCTAGAATTTAAGGAGACATTTCCTGACAGTGAGAAGAATTAATCCGTGGAACAACTTGCCTCCAGAAGTTGTGAACGCTCCAACACTGCAAGTCTTTAAAATGTTGGATAGCCATTTGTCTGAAGTGGTGTAGGGTTTCCTGCCTAAGCAATGACCTCCAAGGTCCCTTCCAACTCTGTTTATCCTATCCTATCCTATCCTATCCTATCCTATCCTATCCTATTCAGGTGTGTGTGTTTGTGTGTGTGTATACACACACATAGATACAATATGTGCTTGATGAACAGTGCACTGGCTTGGTCAATTCCTTTACAGAGTAATACTTCTTAAATCCCTAATTTCTACCCCTTTTATCCATCCATGGATAA
Source organism: Rhabdophis nuchalis (assembly GCA_039707465.1). NCBI lineage: Eukaryota > Metazoa > Chordata > Lepidosauria > Squamata > Natricidae > Rhabdophis > Rhabdophis nuchalis. The sequence goes on from CM077655.1 coordinate 5,872,947, forward strand.
AAATGAGTCCCAGGTTCGAAAACATTCTGTGCCTTTTTCTTTGATCTCCAGTGTTAAGTGCCGTTAACAGGCAAGGGGGGTCAGGCTAGATGACTACCAAGGTCCCCTTCCCAACTCTTTTGTCATTCTGTCAACTCCCGAGGAAGGGCGTTGAGTCTCCTGCTTGGGCGGAGGAAAGCCGGACTTGATGATCTCCCAGGCCCCTTCCAACTGTCCTTCCGTTAAGGGTCTCCTGCTTGGGCAGGGAGGGGGTCAGGCTAGATGACCACCAAGGTCCCCATCCCAACTCTTTTGTCATTCTGTCAACTCCTGAGGAAGGGTGTTGGGTCTCCTGCTTGGGCGGAGGAGGGCCGGACTAGATGATCTCCCAGGTCCCTTCCAACTGTCCTTCCGTTAAGGGTCTCCTGCTTGGGCAGGGAGGGGGTCAGGCTAGATGACCACCAAGGTCCCCTTCCCAACTCTTTTGTCATTCTGTCAACTCCCGAGGAAGGGCGTTGGATCTCCTGCTTGGGCGGAGGAGGGCCAGACTAGATGATCTCCCAGGTCACTTCCAACTGTCCTTCCGTTAAGGGTCTCCTGCTTGGGCGGGGGGGGGGTGTCAGGCTAGATGACCACCAAGGTCCCCTTCCCAACTCTTTTGTCATTCTGTCAACTCCCGAGGAAGGGCGTTGAGTCTCCTGCTTGGGCGGAGGAAAGCCGGACTAGATGATCTCCCAGGCCCCTTCCAACTGTCCTTCCGTTAAGGGTCTCCTGCTTGGGCAGGGAGGGGGTCAGGCTAGATGACCACCAAGGTCCCCTTCCCAACTCTTTTGTCATTCTGTCAACTCCCGAGGAAGGGTGTTGGGTCTCCTGCTTGGGCGGGGGGGGGGGTCAGGCTAGATGACCTCCAAGGCCCCCTTCTCAACTCCGTGCAATGCGCTCATTTCTACCCTGGCGACGGGCAGGAGGCGGCGGCGGCTCTGGGCTGCCCTCCACGCCGGTGAACCTGAGAGCCAATGCGGGCGGCTCGGCCGGGAACTCCGCCTCCCCTCCTCCCCGCGTGGCTCCTGGGTTGCATTGTGGGAGAGGAAGCGCTCCGTCCCCACGTGGCTGCCGCTGCTGCGGAGGGGAAGCTCCGCCAACCAGGGCCATGGCCGCCTCCGCCGCCGCCGCTGCTTCTGCCGCCGCCGCCGCCGCCGAAAGGTCAGGGCGCTGCAAAGCCCAGTCCCCCCCCCTCTCCCCCCACGGGGGCTTCCAAAGAGGGAGGGAGGAGGGGGCAACCCCCCCCCCCAACCCGCGAGGGTTAGGGGGATATCTATATATAGTTATAGTTTATTTGATTTCTATACCGCCCTTCTCCCTTTTGGGACTCAGGGCGGTGTACAGCCACAATAAAAGATATGCATGTGTGTGTGTGTGTGTAGGATCTATGTATGTATGTACAGATGTATATATGTGTGCGAGTGTGTATGTATGTATGTACATGTATATATGTGTGTGTATGTACGTTCGTAATTGTATGTATGTGTATATATGTATGCACATACGTATGTATATATGTGTGAGTGTGTGTGTATGTATGTATGTACATATGTATATATGTGTGTGTGTATGTACGTTCGTAATTATATGTATGTATGTGTATATATCTATGTATGCACATACGTATGTATATATATGTGTGTGAGTGTGTATGTATGTATGTACATATGTACATGTGTGTGTGTGTGTATGTGAATGGTCCAACACTGTGTGTATGTATATATGTGTGTGAGTGTGTATGTATGTGTATATATGTATCTATGTATGTATGCACATACATATGTTTATATGTGTGTGAGTATGTATGTATGTATTTACGTACATATGTATATATGTGTGTGTGTGTATGTATGTGAATGGTCCAACACTGTGTGTATGTATATATGTGTGTGAGTGTGTATGTATGTACGTACGTATGTATATATATGTGTGTGTGTGTGTGAGTGTGTATGTACGTTCATATGTATATGTGTGTGTGTATGTGTATATATGTATATGTGTATGTATGTACATACGTATGTATATATGTGTGAGTGTATGTATGTACGTACGTATATGTGTGTGTGAGTGTGTGTATTTATGTGATAAGCAAGAGATGCATAGCTGGTTTGTTTCTTTTTAAATTCTGTCTCTTGTGCCTTTTTTCAGAAGCAAAAAACTGGGCGACTTGAGTGTGGATGAGTTCTTAACCTCCGGCTTTGATTCCGATTTGGAAGAGGAGTTGATAGAAGATACTCCAAATTCGGGGGGAGACGAGAAAAGAAAACGGCCGTCAGAACTTGACAGCAAAAGGAAACGAGGATGTGATTTGGTACCAGGGGAAAGGTGAGTTTTCATGATGGAGGGATGGTTGGTTGGTGAGTTTCCATGATGATGGATGGATGCATGGTTGGTTGGTTGGATGCATGCATGCATGCATAGATGAATGGATGGATGGGTGAGAGGGATGTAGGATGGAGGGATGGATGGATGGATGGTTGGTGAGTTTCCATGATGATGGATGGATGGATGGATGGATGGATGGATGGATGGTTGGTTGGTGAGTTTCCATGATGATGGATGGATGGATGGATGGATGGTTGGTTGGTTGGATGCATGCATGCACAGATGAATGGATGGATGGGTGAGAGGGATGTAGGATAGAGGGAGGGATGGATGGATGGTTGATGAGTTTCCATGATGATGGATGGATGGTTGGTTGATGAGTTTCCATGATGATGAATGGATGGTTGGTTGGTGAGTTTCCATGATGATGGATGGATGGATGGATGGTTGGTTGGTTGGATGCATGCATGCATAGATGAATGGATGGATGGGTGAGAGGGATGTAGGATAGAGGGATGGATGGATGGATGGTTGATGAGTTTCCATGATGATGGATGGATGGTTGGTTGGTGAGTTTCCATGATGATGGATGCATGCATGCATAGATGAATGGATGGATGGGTGAGAGGGATGTAGGATGGAGGGATGGATGGATAGATGATGGATATAGGTAGTTAGATAATTATGGATGGAGGGATGAAGGATGGATGGATAGATGAAGGGGTGAGAGGAAAAGAGGATGGATGAAGGATGGATAGATGGATGCATTGATGGATGGAGGGATGAATGGATGGATGGGTAAAAGGGATGAAGGGTTGAGAGGGATGGAGGGATAGAAATGGATATAGGTAGCTAGATAATTATGGATGAAGGGGTGAGGAAAAGAGGATGCATGAAGGATGGATGGATGAAGGAAGGATGGAGGGATAGATGATGGATATAGGTAGCTGATTATGGATGGAGGGATGAAGGGGTGAGAGGAAAAGAGGATGGATGAAAGATGGATAGATGGATCTATCTAAGGGGTGAGAGGGATGAAGGAGTGAGGGGAAAGGAGGATGGAGGGATGGATAGATGATGGATGTAGGTAGCTAGATAATTATGGATGGAGGGATGGATAGGAAAAAAGATGATGGAGGGATAAAGGGGTGAGAGGAAAGGATGGATAGATGGATATATAGATAGAAGATGGATAGATAGATAGAGAGAGAGAGAGAGAGAGAGAGAGAGAGAGAGAGAGAGAGAGAGAGAGAGATATGGACAGATGTGCCTTATCTCCACCGACTTTCTTGGTTAAAAAATGAGAATGGGTTTCCTCTAAAATAAAGTTTCTCAACTTTGCCGGTTTTAAAATAGGTGGACTTCAACTCCCAGAATGCCCTTGGGCTTTCAAGATAAGACTCGAAAAGAACACAACATGAAAGCCAACTGGGGAGGGAAGAGGAAAACTCAAAAGTTACTGGGAGCCTACTGGGTGGGGAATTCTGGGAGCTGAAGTCCACACTTCTCAAAATGAGCAAGATTGAGAAACACGTTTTTTTTTCTTGCTGGCCTTCTTCCTGTTAAAATTTTGAGAATCGGGACGTTTGTTCATATTTTCTAGGAACCAAAAATACCAATGTATCTCCTTTAAGCAATATATTTATTAGAATACATTTTAATTCTCAGGGTTTTAAAAGAGTTTTTTAGCACGGGATTTAATTTAATAGTTTTTTAATAATGTATTTTGTAATTTTGTATGGTTTTTAATATTGCCTGTACGCCACCCTGGGTCCTTACAAGGAGAAGGGCGGGGTATAAATTTAATAAAATAAAAAAACAAAATAAAAATAGTGCAATGGAATTTGTAGAGTTTATTTAGCATTTAAAAAAAAATACTTCCTGGCTGGATAAATAAACCTTAATTAAAGATTTTCTGTGTTTGTGCAGGAAAATAAAGAAAGGCAATGCTTCCTTGCATAAAGACCAGCTCTCTCGTCTAAAAAACCGAGATCCAGAATTTTACAAGTTCCTGGAAGAAAATGACAAGACACTGCTTAATTTTGACGACTCCGACAGTTCTGAGGAAGAGGACGATCATCACGTCTTGCCTGAAAAATTAGAGGTAATTAATTTATTTTCAGTACAGCTCAACTTCAGGAATCACCTTAAACTTACTTACTTACTTTATTGGATTTATAGACCGCTGCCTTTCCCAGAAGGGACTCGGGGCGGTGCACAGGAAATTAAAAACACATAAAACATAACAATAGACAACATTTAAAACCAAATTAAATGCTCTTGCTTGTTCTCTGATGCCACTTAGAGTGCAGCTTAATTAATACTCGGATCGTCTATAACAGCAGTCACCAGCTGGTGCTCCGTGGACCACTGGGGGTGCGCAAGAAAATTTGGGGAGTCTGCAGAAAAATTATCTGCATTTTTATATATTACACTAAATCAGGGGTCCTCAAACTACGGCCCCTGGGATGGATACCTGCAATGAACGCTTGTGTTGCTGCAGAGAGTCTCCCCCTTCGGGGTCTCTTTGTGTGGGTCGGAGGGGGGCAGAAATTCCCACATCGGCCTCCTGGTGGGGGGCTTTGGGCGAAGGCTGGAGGGAAGAGCCGCTGGTGGCAAAGAGCTGGAGGGCCTCGTTGCAGTGGGGCTGCATCCTGGCCTGGAACTGGCTGACCGTCTCAGCCCACTGAGCCTCCAGGTGCCGGTAACCCGGCCTTGCACCCTTGCAAGTCTTCCCTCTGCTTGGAAAGCCCATGCTCCTAGTCCTCAGTGAGGCGCCTTCTGCTGAGTCTCCTTCTCGGCCAGCTCCAATTTGAACCGCGCCGTTTTGCCAACTCTTACTCCTGGGGGGCTGCTTGGCTCCAGCCCCTGCTTCCTGTTGGGGCCCTAAGGAGCCCGGGCGGGCAGGCGAGGAGGGGCTGGGAGGGGAGGGGCAAGTAGAGGCGTCCCTCGACATGAGTGACATTGCGTTGGCCACGCTCACCCAGTCACATGACCACCTAGCCACTCCCACCCAGCCGGTCATTAGGCAGATCATATCAGTGGTCCGCGGGATTTAAAATTACGAATTTAGTGGCCCCTGAGGTCCAAAAGGCTGGTGACCCCTGTCTTATAATGTTGCAGGACTATAGAAATGGAAAAGAAAATAGGTGAAAGCCAACATTTATATGGAAAATACCAGCGTGGCTCTCAACAGTGGCAGCATTTGCATATCCAAATGTAGTAAATCTGGAAAAATATGTAACATGTAAAGATATTAAAAGGTGGAAGGGAATAGACTGACATGAAAGATAAACGAAAAAGTTAAAAGAGTATTTTTGAACATGGGGCTTGTTTTATAAATGGCTGGATAACCGATGCAGACAATACATTGTTCCCAAAGCACGTATGTTAAATGAACATGTACAAATAAACGGTTTAAAAAAAAAAAGAAATAAAACAAAATTAAGATCAAAGAAACCAATTTCTTTTTATTCCCAAGAAAAACTGCATGGACTAGGTCTCTGAAAGTCACTCATCTCAGGCTAATTCCTTATTTTTTGGGGAAAAAAAACTTTGATAGGAAGCAACTGATGAGGAAGAGGAGGAAGAAGAGGAGGAGGAAGAAGGAAAAACAGCTAAGCGGAAAAAAATGGACTTCATCACCGTGTCGTTGAGAATGGTGGAACACTGGAAGGAAGCTGCAGAGGTAAGGGACATCATTTATTTATTTTTAATAAAAAGCAATAATTCTTTTCGGAGCTGCCAATAAAGCTGATTAAATATGGAAAGTCTTGCCCAAAATAAAGATAAAATCGATTTTCTCTCTCTCTTTCTGACCTTAGTATTTGGAATGGAAGGGAATAGGAATAGATTCTTTATTGGTCAACCTGTCCTGTCCTATTCTATATTCTATTTTCTATATATTCTATTTTGTATATTCTATTTTCTTCTATTATTATTGTATTGTATTTTATTCTGTTCTATTATTGTAGTCTCCTATTCTGTTCCTATTCCTATCCCATCCTATTGTTCCATTCCATATTTTCTATTCTATTCCACTCCATTCCACTCCATATTTTCCATTCTATTCCATTCCATATTTTCCATTCCATCCCATATTTTCTATTCTATTCCATATTTTCTATTCCATTCCGTATTTTCTATTCCATTCCGTATTTTCTATTCTATTTCATTCCATTCCATATTTTCTATTCCATTCCATCCCATATTTTCTATTCCATTCCTTTCTATTCCATTCCATTCCATCCCATATTTTCTATTCTATTCCACATTTTCTATTCTATTCCATATTTTCTATTCCATTCCGTATTTTCTATTCTATTTCATTCCATTCCATATTTTCTATTCCATTCCATCCCATATTTTCTATTCCATTCCTTTCTATTCCATTCCATTCCATATTTTCTATTCTATTCCACTCCATATTTTCCATTCTATTCCATTCCATATTTTCCATTCCATCCCATATTTTCTATTCTATTCCATATTTTCTATTCTATTCCATTCCATATTTTCTATTCATTCTATTCCATTCCATTCCATATTTTCTATTCTATTCCATTCCATTCCGTATTTTCTATTCTATTTCATTCCATTCCATATTTTCTATTCCATTCCATTCCATATTTTCTATTCCATTCTATTCTATTCCATTCCATTCCATATTTTCTATTCCATTCCATTCCATATTTTTTATTCTATTCCATTCCATATTTTCTATTCCATTCCATTCCATATTTTCTATTCCATTCCATTCCATAATTTTCTATTCAATTCCATTGCATTTTCCATTCCATATTTTCTATTCCATTCTATTCCATTCCATTTCATATTTTCTCTTCTATTCCATTCCATATTTTCTATTCTGTTCTTCTTCTCTTCTATTCTATTTTTTTTTAATTTTAGAATTAATTCTATATATTTTTTATGCCACACAGAAGAAACTCACTCCTAGGGTCTTCCATGAAATCACCCAAGCTTTTAAAGCCTGCGTGGTCACCGCCAAAGGAGAATCGGCAGGGCTAGATTCTGGCAAGTTCAAAGTCACGGACAGCACAGGTAAATTTTCCAGAACTTGAGCTAGCTTTGCAAAAAATAAAAGATTAAAGAAACACATTCCATCTTTGTTGATACTTTGAATAGAAATAGGAATAGACTAGAATGCAGGATAGGATAGGATAAGAATAGAATAGAATAAGGATAGAATAAGTCTCTCGAAACAGAGCCCTCCTCCGAGCCTTCCCCAGACTTCAGGACTGGCCCATGTTCCTCCCCAACCTCCTCACTGTCCAAATCTGCCGCCAGCTCTGCTGACCACTTCACAACCAGGTCCTGAAGGTGAAAGACAATCTTAAGTCACTTTTTCAGCGCAGCTGTAACTCCAAATTGTCACTAAACGAATGGTTGTAAGTGAAGGACTACCTGTATATCAGTATTTCTGCAACTTTAAGACGGGTGGACTTCAACTCCCAGAATTCCCCAGCCACCTCTTAAAAGTTGCTGACATTGAGCCTTGCAGCTGTATGTAAGAGTCCTGTTATGGCCCGCCAGCGGCCATTAGAGCTGGCAGCCGAATCAGACAGTGAGGAGGGTTGGGTAGGAACCTGGGCCAGTCCTGGAGTCTGGGGAAGGCTCTGAGGAGGGCTCTGTGTCGGAGGCAGAGAGGGGGCCAGGGCCGTCTGACAGTTATCAGCTGCCTTCGGAGTCAGACATCAGTGAGGCAGAAGAACATGTGGAGCCTGTTCCCAGTGTGTTCATGTGCAGAGTGGCCAGACGAAGGGAAGAGCTAAAGAACAGGGGTCGACTTGGGAGGAAGGCCACAGGTGGAGGATGAACGGCCTCTCCCAGAGGAAATAAAAGAGGAGCGAAGGGGGAGTGGATCTTGCAGGAGACCATATTAGTTTGCTTCATTGGTTCGTGACTCTCCAAAACTCCCTGCCAAGTTCTGCAGAGATCGGCCTGGCAGCTCTCCAAGCCAGATAAGGTCTGTGACCGTAAATCCTCCTTCGAAAGACTTGGCTGGATGTGAACGAGCAGAATTCACAGTCAATGAATAAAAGGGGTTTTTTTTGTCGGGAGAAGGAGTTTGCTTCGTGCTCTTGGGAAGCCTCGGTGAGAACAAGTCCTCCCTCAACGACTGCTAAATTCACTGATGAAATGTCTCTTTATTTTTTAATCTCCTGCTTAGTCTTCAACACTCTTGTCTCCTTCTGTGTCCGCGACCTCTTCGTTCTTGTGCAAAAACTGCTCCAGGTGAAACCTGCAAAAAATAAATCAAAGTAAGTTTATTTATTTATTCATTGTGCTTATTCGCATTTATTTGCCCTTTATTCTTCCAGTCTAGAACTATGCCTTCAATTCCTGGTGGCCAATTTTAATCCATCCTGAACAGAATAAATTAAATGTAAAAATGCTGAATTCAGTGTATAAGACGCACCCAGATTTTCAGCCTCTTTCTTGAGGGGAAAAGGTGCGTCTTATACTCCGAAAAAATACGGTAATTCGCCAAACAGCTAAACCCAAGAAAATTGGAATGGCTGACGGGTCAGGGTCGAATTTCCCATGAGGACAGCGAAGGCAAGCAGCTGGTTAGAGTACAATTAATCCCTTTCTAGCGGCCATGTGGTTGGTAATTCCCAGCTATCTAATCCACATAGCATCGTGGGCATTCAGCGGTCTGGAGAATGGTACGTCTTTGTATAGGACTGCAGCTGACTTGATGCTTTTGGCTGGTTGTCCGAGCTGGGTACACAGGATTGTCTGGGATGCTACATATCCTTTTCGGAACCTGTTTTTCCCTCTTCCCTTCTGGGAGGGGGGCTTCGTGGTACCCGAAGCAGAACAATATCCAGATTCAGTTTTGTTCCAGGCAGGATCCAAATTCACAAGTTTCTTTTCCCCTCTATGTATTCAAAATGGACAATGATTAATAGATATGTTTGTGTTTTATGGGCACAGCATATACCGTATTTTTCGGAGTATAAGACGCTCCGAAGTATACGACGTCCCTAGCTTTTGGGGAGGAAAGCAAAACAAAAAAAACCTGCCTCCCAGCAATTTGCCTCCTTGCAACAAACAGCAAATAGCCTTTTCAGTTTCAACACAGCCGGATTAGCACAAGGGGTGAAAAATGGCCTCCCAGCAATTTGCCTCCTTGCAGCAAACAGACTGTTTCACTTCAGAACAGCCTGATTAGCACAAGGGGGAAAAAAATCTGCCTCTGCCTCCCAGCAATTTGCCTCCTTGCAGTAAACAGCAACTAGCCTGTTTCAGTTTCAGAACAGCTTGATTAGCACAAGGGGTGAAAAATGATCTCCCAGCAATTTGCAGTAAACAGACTGTTTCAGTTTCAGAACAGCCTCATTAGCACATGGGGGGGGGGGGGGAAATCTGCCTCTGCCTCCCAGCAATTTGCCTCCTTGCAGTGAACAGCAAATAGCTTGTTTCAGTTTCAGCACAGCCTGATTAGCACAAGGGAGAAAAAAATCTGCCTCTGCCTCCCAGCAATTTGCCTCCTTGCAGCAAACAGCAAATAGCCTGTTTCAGTTTCAGCACAGCCTGATTAGCACAAGGGGTGAAAAATGGCCTCCCAGCAATTTGCCTCCTGGCAGCAAACAGGCTGTTTCAGTTTCAGCACAGGCTGATTAGCACAAGGGGAGAAAAAATCTGCCTCTGCCTCCCAGGAATTTGCCTCCTTGCAGCAAACAGCCCATTTCCGTTTCAGCACAAGCAGCTGATTGTTGGGCCTTCGATCAGCTGTTTCAGGCTGCAGGGATTGCCCTTGCCTATTGCCGCTCCATTTTCAGCCTCCACATCCTGTTTTCGGCCTCCGCGTGCCCCATTTTCCACCCATTCTGGGCAGCAGGGATCAGAAAGGGCGGAAAAAGCGGCACGCCGAAGCCAAAAACAGAATGCGCAGAGGCCGAAAATGGGGCGCGCGGAGGCGGCAATAGCAATCCCTGCAACCTGAAACAGCTGATGGTCGGGAGGCCGATCCAACCAACAACCAGCTGCTTGTGCTAATCAGGCTGTGCTGAAACCGAAACCGGCTGTTTGCTGCCAAGGAGGCAAATTGCTGGAAGGCAGAGGCCAAAGGGTGGGTGGAGCTACATTCAGTGTATATTAGACGCACCCAAATTTTCAGGCTCTCTTAGAGGGAGAAAGTGCGTCATATGCTCTGAAAAATATGGTATTTGGTTCCTACCTTGAATTTTCCTGGTTCAACAGCAGCCAGCCCAGTTGAAATTCAGTAATCTCCCATCAGTCAGAGAAATGACAGATTTTGAATCCCATATTTTTCTGTACTAAATCATGTCTTCCTTAATTGCTTTAGGCTAGTCTTGCCTTCCTCCAGTCTCTTGTGGAGCAAGTTACGATTGGACATCAAGATGCACCTTGGCTGTACCATTCAGGTGAGTTTCAGTCGCCTAGCAAGCGAGGTTCAAATTTGGTCATTTTTTTAAATATACTAGCCGTTCCCGGCCACGCGTTGCTGTGGCCCAGTCAGGAGGGACACAACCCAAGGGTGGAGCTTCCCCCCCCCCCCGCTATCCCTCTACCTACCTACCTACCTACCTACCTACTTTATTTCTCCCTCTCTCTATCCCTCTATCTACCTACCTACTGTATTTCTCCCTCTCTCTCTCTATCCCTCTACCTACCTACCTACCGTATTTCTCCCTCTCTATCCCTCTACCTACCTACTACCTACGTACCGCATTTCTCCCTCCCTCTCTCTATCCCTATAGCTGCCTACCTACCTACTGTATTTCTCCCTCTCTCTCTCTATCCCTCTACCTACCTACCTACTATATTTCTCCCTCTCTCTCTCTATTCCTCTACCTACCTACCTACTATATTTCTCCCTCTCTCTCTCTATCCCTCTACGTACCTACCTACTTACTATATTTCTCCCTCTCTCTCTCTCTATCCCTCTACCTACCTACCTACCGTATTTCTCCCTCTATCCCTCTACCTACCTACTACCTATGTACCGCATTTCTCCCTCCCTCTCTCTATCCCTATAGCTGCCTACCTACCTACTGTGTTTCTCCCTCTCTCTATCCTTCTACCTACTTACCTATCTCCCTGGAAGGGACCTTGTAGGTCATCTAGTCCAACCCCCCGCCCAAGCAGGAGACCCTACACCCTTTCTGACAGATGGCAGTCCAGTCTCCTCTTGAAAGCCTCCAGGGATGAAGCTCCCACAACTTCCGAAGGCAACTTCTGTTCCATGGGTTGGTTGTTCTCACGGTCAGAAAATTATTTCCAGGTTGAATCTCTCCTTGGTCAGATTCCACCCCTTCTTATTCCTTGTCTGGCCTTCAGGGGCTTTGGAGAATAGCTTGACCCCCTTCCCCTCTGGGGAAGCCCCTCAAATATTGGAAGGCTGCTCTCCTGTCTCCCCTGATCCTTCTCTTCACCAGACTAGCCATGCCAGCCGTATTGATGGAAATTTTATCTTTTCCCCCCCAGCTTCTGTCGTGTTTAACCCGAACTTCAGTAACAATCGCTGTTCTTCACCACATCAGTGCCATAGTGCCTTATTATTTAAGCTTTCCCAAGCAATCTCGCATGCTCCTTAAGGTAAGTTCGGTAGCTCTTGCTGGCCAGAAAGTGCAGGAATAAAAGTTGGATTCCCACGGTTCAAATTGGGTACCCTGGCTTCCGTCTTGGATAATGGGTTCCAGACCAACCTTTTTTTTTGGCTTGGCTTTTAAAAAATGAGTTAATTAGATTTTTATTCCTCCGTTGTTGTTGTTATTATTATCATCATCAGCTAGCCATTGCCCAGATATTTATTTATAGGGGGAAAATGTCCAGACCGAACGTAATGTCTAATATTGGGGTTTCCCCCCCTTACCGGAGGGAGCCCCCTTGTGGAGGACTGTGAAGCCGTTACCATGGCAACTCCGCTGCGCTGTAGAGTAGAAGCCATTTTACGGCAGTAAAATAGAAGCCATTTTACAATAGAAAACAATGGCAGAGTTGGAAGGGACCTGGGAGGTCTTCTAGTCCAACCCCCTGCCTAGGCAGGAAATCCTATACCGTTTTACAACAGTACAGTGGAAGCCATTTTACAGCAGTACAGTAGAAGTCATTTGAAGGCACAACAGGCTGCATCTTAACAGAACACCCACCCCGAGGGGTGTTAGGGATGTCTTACCCCCACAATATTTTTATCCAGAGAATAAGTCATCTCTGTACCAAGTTTGGTTGAAATTTCATGTGTGTGTGTGTGTGTGTGTGTGTGTTAGTTTTATGAGCTGATCAATAAATAAATCAGAGAGACCAGGATAGATCTATTTCGAGCTTATTACCTCTCATCAGCTGGCCATACCCTTTACTGGGACTCGAACCGGGGCTGTATTGCATGTCAGGCAGGAGCCTAGCAATTCAGCCAAGCTGGCTCTCCCTTATTGCATCAGCTGAGACAGGAGTATTTGGTATAGGTAATTGTTACCTACAATTACATATATATATGTGTGTGTGTGTGTGTGTGTTAGATTTTTAAGGGCTGATTTAATAAAGAGACCAGGATGGATCCATTTCGGGCTTTTTAGCCTTCTTCAACTGGCCATACTTCTTCTACTGGGATTTGAACCGGCACTTTCCAGCATATCAGGCAAGCCTTTCTATGCCTTGAGCTAACCGGCTTCCCTGATTACATCAGCCTTTTACCGGACTCTATTGATGAGAGAATATTTTCACAGCTCCTGTTTTGAGGCCCATTTAAGGGAGGAGACAAACTGTCATCCTTCTCTGCCCTTCGACTCAACCCAGAGATCATCCAGACAGAGACCCATTAAGATTGCTGCTGTGTGAAATTTTTTTAGATATGTGTTAGATTTTTTATGTATGTATGTATGTATGTATGTATGTATGTATGTATGTATGTATGTATGTATGTATGTATGTAATTGTTTCCACAACAACCTGTTAATAGGCCCCAATTAAGGGAGGAGACATACTGTTTCCTTTCCTGCCTTTCAGCTCATCACCAGAGACCATCTAGACAGCAAGCCAAGAATTACATTGTGTAATTTTTTTTTGCCTGGCATGCAATACAGCCCCGGTTCGAATCCCAGTAAAGGGTATGGCCAGCTGATGAGAGCTAATAAGCTCGAAATAGATCTATCCTGGTCTCTCTAATTTAATGTATTGATCAGCTCATAAAACTAACAAATATATATATATATAGCTAACTGAAGGTAATAAACATATTCATCACACCGCTCTCTTGTTTTCCCCACAAAGACAATACTGTGAGGGAGTAGAATTCCCCATCTCCTAGCTATTAAACCAGTACCTGAACCGTTAAATCAAACTGGTTGTCTTTCACCCCCCTTTATTTTAGAAAAATAAGAAATGGCTGGTTTAATAAATTTAAAAACACATAGCTTCACAAAATAAAAATAGTGGCTGAAGAACCAAATACCAAGGAAATAAAAGGATTTGCAATTAGATGATTTAAAACTAAAATTAATTAGAGGATTAAAATTAACTGTATCTTAAGAAGTGCTTAACTCTCTGTAAAGGTAAAGGTTCCCCTCACACCTATGTGCTAGTCGTTCCCGACTCTAGGGAGCGCTGCTCATCTGCGTTTCAAAGGCCAAGAGCCAGCGCTGTCCGAAGACGTCTCCGTGGTCATGTGGCTGGCATGACTCAATGCCCGAAGGCGCACGGAACGCTGTTGCCTTCCCACCAAAGCGGGTCCCTATTTTTTCTACTTGCGTTTTTTAACGTGCTTTCGAACTGCTATGTTGGCAGAAGCTGGGACAAGTCACGGGAGCTCCCTCCATTAAACGGCACTAGGGATTCGAACCGTCGAACTGCCGACCTTTCTGATCGACCAGCTCAGCTCTAAATGTTAATGTTGACGTTATCCGGTCATTCACTCAAGCAAACTCTGCACAGTGAAAGATCCCATTCTTTTTAAAGTTTTCAATCTTGGCAACTTGTGGCGACTTATGGACTTCAACTCCCAGAATTCCCCCAACCAGCATGCTTTAAGACGTATGGGTCCTAACAAGGAGAAGGGCGGGGTATAAATTTAATAAAATAAATAAATAAATATTTCCCAGCATGCCCGCTGGGAAATTCTTGGGAGTTGAACTCCACACGTTTTATATAGTTGCCAATGAGAAATGCTGTTTTAAGCCATAAAAAGGGTTGAAATTTAATGGCATTGCCTGGATTGGAAAAATGCAGTTTCTAAGCCTAGAAGGCCTCTCATTTTAAAAGCAAAACAAAAATTGAAAATAACTTTTTTCTTCTGATTTCCTCAAGCAAATTATTCGACTCTGGAGCACCGGCGATGAAGTTGTGAGAGTTTTAGCTTTTTTGATACTCAACAAATTTTGCCGGTATAAACAGGAAGCTTATTTGGCCTCCGTTCTTAAGGTAAGGTTAACAGAGTTGATTCTATTCCATTCCATTCCATTAATTACAATACAATACAATAGCAGAGTTGGAAGGGACCTTGTAGGTCTTCTAGTCCAACCCCCTGCGTGGGCAGGAACCTTATACCATTTCAGACAAATGGCTATCTAACATCTTTTTAAAGACTTCCAGGGTTGGGGCATTCACAACTTCTGGAGGCAAGCTGTTCCAGAGGTTAATTGTTCTAACTGTCAGGAAATTTCTCCTTAGTTCTAAGTTGCTTCTCTCCTTGATTAGTTTCCACCCATTGCTTCTTGTCCTGCCCCCAGGTGCCTTGGAGAATAGTTTGGCTCCCTCTTCTTTGTGGCACCCTCTGAGATATCGGAACGCTGCTATCCTGTCTCCCCTGGTCCTTCTCTTCATCAAGCTAGACATACCCAGCTCCTGCAGCCGTTCTTCATATGTCTTAGTCTCCAGTCCCCTAATCATCTTGGTTGCTCTTCTCTGCACTCTTTCCAGAGTCTCCACGTCTTTTCTACATCGTGGCGACCAAAACTGTATGCAGTATTCCAAGTGTGGCCTTACCAAGGCACCATACAGTGGCATTAACACTTCACGTGATCTAGATTCTCTCCCTCTGTTTATGCAGCCTAGAACTGTGTTGGCTTTTTTGGCAGCTGCTGCGCACAGAATAATTCTATTCTATTCTATTCTACTTTCTATTTCAATTTTCTATTCTAATTTTCTAATCTATATTCTATTCTATTCTACTTTCTATTCCAATTTTCTATTCTATATTCTATTCTGTCTACCTTCTATTCTATTCTACTTTCTATTCTAATTTTCTATTTTAATTTTCTATTCTAATTTTCTATTCTATATTCTATTCTATTCTACTTTCTATTCTAATTTTCTATTTTAATTTTCTATTTTAATTTTCTATTCTATATTCTATTCTATTCTACTTTCTATTCCAATGTTCTCTTCCAATTTTCTATTCTATATTCTATTCTACTTTCTATTCTAATTTTCTATTCTATTCTGTTCTGTTCTGTTCTATTCTAAGGGGTCTGTCTACCTGTGGTTTCATTCAGCCAGTTCCTCCTTGGGTAAGACCACGTATCAATTCAGCTTCTACAGCGGCCAACTCAGAACAAGTGACTGGCCATCCATCGTATGTGTGGGTCGCCCTGATTTTCTGCTTCTCCCCTTGTTCCCATTAGCAAATGTACATTTCCTACGTCAAGAATTCGAGATTCACCTCCCCTAATGCCCTCCCGCTCATCAACTTCATGCAACGGACTCTGATCGAGATGTGCGCTCTGGATCCCTCTGTGTCCTACCAACAGGCCTTCATATACATCCGTCAGCTGGCCATCCACCTGCGTGGAGCTATGACCATCAAGAAGAAGGTGGGTTCCTTACCATATGTGGTGGCTGTGTAAAGGCACGGTTGGAAGAGATGTTAAACCAAAAGATAGATGCAAAATCAGAACTATTCCCATCTTCTTTCTCTCTCTGTCTCTATCTATCTCTATCTGTCTATCTATCTATCATCTCTCTATATCTCTATATCTACTATTTATCTATTTCTATCTGTCTGTCTGTCTGTCTGTCTGTCTGTCTGCCTGTCTATATCTATATCTATCTGTCTCTGTCTATCTATGGATCTATCTATCTATCTATCTATCTATCTATCTATCTATCTATCTATCTATCTATCTATCTATCTATATCTGTCTATCTATCATCTATCTCTCTATATCTCTACTATTTATCTATATATCTATCTGTCTGTCTGTCTGTCTACCTCTGTCTATTTATTTTATTTATTTAAATTTATATCCCGCCCTTCTCCACAGAGGACCCAGGGCGGCGCACAGGAAATTTAAAAACATACAAAATGCAATAAATATAATTTAAAAAACTATTAAATAAACCTATCCTGCGCTAAAACCAAATTTTAAAAACCAAATTTAAAAACTACCTAAAAGTCCCCATGGGAGGTTAGGCTAGGCCTAACCTGTCTATCTATCTATCTACCTATCTATCTATCTACCTGTCTGTCTATCTATCTCTGTCTGTCTGTCTATCTCTCTATCTATATCTGTCTATCTAATTGTTGTATTCAGTGTATAAGTCGCACCCAGATTTTCAGCCTCTTTTGGCTAGGAAAGATACATCTTATACTCCGAAAAATACGGTAGATACATATATATAAAGGAGGATAAGGGATGTGTTAATAAGATTAATGTAGCCATGTACGATAAGTAGGAACTATATTTGTTGTGTATGCTAAAATATGGAAATACATTTTTTTTTCACTTTTAGGCCAAAGTTTAATATGTCTTTTAAAAACTTTTTAAACTTTTGTATATTTGTTTTTATTCTGGCTGTACACTGCCCTGAGTCCTTCAGGAGTAGGGCGGTATAAAAAACCAATAAACTCAAACTCAAATGACTTAGCCACAAAAGTCGCTCTAAGTCCCATAAATTTTAAAATAAGATCCCCAGTTGCTGATCCATGGTGTTGTGGCTGGATTTATCCAACGTGTGGGTTTACCCAAACCTTGTTTCTTGTGTCATGTAACACAATCACACCAAACAGCTCCATTCTTTTCCGTTCACGCTGGTTGTGTGGCTGAATTCACACGACCGCTTTAAGCCATGCCGTCTCGGTGTTTAAATCACCATTTTGTTAGATTTTAGGATCGATGGTAATTCATCTTCAACTCAATATTTTTAATCGCATACTTCCTGCAGAAAGAGTTAGTGTGCAGTTTAAAGCTCACTTTAAAGAAGAAGAAAAAAACCCACAATTTTGTAATCTAAAAAGCCACAGCACGAAAGGAAAACAGAGAATTATCTCATCATAATTCTGAACAGCTTTGCTTCATTAATTTCTCAGCATCACTTCCTGCCTCTCTCTCTCTCTCTTTTTAAAATAGGAAAACTATCAGTCGGTTTACAACTGGCAGTACGTCCATTGCTTATATTTTTGGTGCCGGGCTTTGAGTACGATGCATCCCAGTGACGTCATGCAACCCTTGATCTACCCTTTGACCCAAGTCATCATTGGCTGCATTAAGTAAGTAGCTACGCAAGGCTTAATTAACTCTTTGAGGTCTGTAGAGATTCTCAAGTAACGTCAGCGTTCCAAATAACATCCAAAACTAAATCAGAGTCCAAGGCAAAGTATTGCTCCAACTTCCAATTTATGAAGAGAGCCACGTTGGCACATCTGGGAAAACCTGAATCTGAAAGCTTCCCGGTTTTCCCCACCCGGTTGGAAGGTTTAAGATCTTTCCCCCCCCCTCCCCCCCATAGCCACAAGTCCATCCCATGGTCCAATCTCCCACTGCCATGCTGGCAGCTTCCATCCACCCAGTTCCGGTTCAGGTGCAGAGGTGCAAAAACAAAGGATGACCTTGGCTTTCTGGAAAGAATGTTGTTATGGCTACATCTCACCTAACTCTGTAGAATCCCCCCCTCCCAGTTCCCCACTAATTAAACAGCATAGTAAAATAAGAGAGAGTGTGGCAAGCCAAAGATCCAGAAAGGAATATGACTGTAGGTCTGACATCGTGGTGGTCCCAAAGATGCTTTTTCAGGAGGACTTGTAAACATAATTACTTGTAAGCAAAGCCCGGCGTATGTTAGACAAAAAATTTAGCGAAGCATGTGCCAAAACTCAAACAAACTTTAGTATGCACTATTTTTTTCCTTTAAAAAAAAAGAAACCTCAATTTTGCTGAATCAAATTTGATAGATTTTGCAAAATTGAGGAACCAAGCAAAACTAACAATAAGAGGACAGGTTGATGACGTTTAACGGAGAAATGGAGAATTGGAGCGTTGCAAGGAGAAATGTGGTTTGGGATGAGTATACGTTATTTGTGCATTGTTAATAGTGTAAGGCAGGGATATCCAAACTTGGGAACTTTAAGACTTGTGGACTTTAACTCCCAGAATTCTCCAGCCAGCAGAGCTGGCTGGAGATTTCTCGGAGTTGAAGTCCACAAGTCTTAAAGTTCCCAAGTTTGGACATCCCTGGTGTAAGGGCTTGTCGATCAGAAAGGTCGGCCGTTCGAATCCCCAGCACCACTTAACGGAGGGAGCTCCCGTGACTGGTCCCAGCTTCTGCCAACCTAGCTGTTCGAAATCCCGTTAAAAAATGCAAGTAGAAAAATAGGAGCCACCTTTGGTGGGAAGGGAACAAGCGTTCCGTGCTCCTTCGGGCGTTGAGTCATGCCGGCCACATGACCACCGAGACGTCTTCGAACGGCGCCGGCTCTTTGGCTTTGAAACGGAGATGAGCACCGCCCCCTAGAGCCGGGAACGACCAGCACATACGTGCGACCTTCACCTTCAAGTTGCCTGGCTGAGCCTTAATTTATCCCTACTGATGCTTGCTGCAACTTTTGGGAAGGAATAAAATTCCTTCCCAATTCTGCCGTCTTTCTGGTTTCATTCAAATTTCCGTAGGTTAATCCCCGGTTGGTTTATTTCCATTTTTTTTTTAAAGAAACAAAACTGTTCTTCCTCTATCCAGAAGATGGTGCTAGTCCCTAGTGAACTGAACGCGAGCGGCTGGAGAACCTGAAACCGTGGGGGGAGCGAAGAGAATCGGGGAAGGTTTTGACAGAAGGGAAACGCAGAGTTGCCATCTGCGACCAGCTTCCTTGCTCCAGGCGCAGTCCGGGGTAGAATTTTAAATGCGGTTCAGGACAATAGCTACGATAACTAGCAGCGTCAAGCTGGCAGGGCAGTTTTCCTTTGTGGGTTTTCCAAAACATGCCTGGCGGGGGGGGAGTGAGCGCAAGGGCGGTGGGGGGGGGGCTATTGTGAATCCCCCTCGTGTTCGCAGAGATGAAGGGCAGGGGAGCCAGCCTCAACGATGAAGAAGGATCCTTAGCCTAATGGGGGAGGCAGGAAAGCCTGAATTTTTGAAAGCAAAGTTAAGAACGTGATCTTGGTTTTTATATTATATTATATTTATTATATTTATTAAATTTCTATCCCGCCCCGATCTCCCATATATAATAATAATAATTTTTTATTTATAACCCGCTCTCTCTCTCCCCGAAGGGACTCGAGGCGGGGCACAGGGAATTAAAATACTAATAAAAACCACAAACACAATACAGAATACAAGTTAAAACGAATTAAACTCACCCTGCGCTAAAATCCCATATAAAAACTAAAACTAAACCCTAAAAACCCCTAAAAACAGTTCAATTGCCCCAGGCCGGCCAAGCAGAAGTATGTTTTTAATTTTTGACGGAAAGAGCGGAGGTCCGTGGTTGTTCTAATTTCGGGGGAAAGGTCATTCCAGAAGGTCGGGCCCGCCACAGAGAGAGCCCTTCCCCTGGGCGTCGCCCGTTGACAAAGTCTAGTGGACGGCACCCGGAGAAGTCCCTCTCTGTGGGAGCGGATCGGCCGTGAGAATGTGTGAGGCAGGATCTGAGCCCGCAGATAGCTAGGTCCCGAGCCATGGAGCGCTTTAAAGATGATAACTAATACCTTGAAGCGCACCCGGAAGACGACAGGCAGCCAGTGCAGCTCGCGCAGGAGCGGTGTTATATGGGTAAACCTGGAGGTTCCCAGAATTGCCCGCGCGGCTGCGTTCTGGACCATCTGAAGTCTCCGGGTGCACCTCAAGGGGAGCCCCATGTAGAGAGAGTTGCAATAGTCCAGTCGGGATGTCACGAGAGCATGAGTGACTGTGCGACGGGCGTCCCGATCCAATAGGGGGCGCAACTGGCGAACCAGGCGAACCTGGTAAAACGCCGGCATTGTCCAGCGGACGGCACCCTAAGGAGGCCCTCCCTGTGGGAGCAGACAGGTCGAGTGGAGGTATGCGGTAGAAGGCGGTCCTGCAAGTAGCCAGGCCCACTGCCATGGAGCGCTTTAAAGATGGTCACTAAAACCTTGAAACGCACCCGGAAGCCAGTGCAGCTCGCGCAGGAGAGGTGTTACATGGGAGTATTTTGAAACTCCCAAAATCCCCCGCGCGGCCGCATTCTGCACCAACTGGAGCCTCCGGGTGCATCTCAAGGGGAGCCCCATGTAGAGAGCATTACAGTAGTCCAGGCGAGAAATGACAAGAGCTTGAGTGACTGTCTGTAAGGCGCCACGATCCAGAAAGGGGCGCAACTGGCCCTTTGAGCTTTTCTATGCTGCTTTTTCTAATTGGAATGGTTTTCCCAAGTACCGTATTTTTCGGCGTACGAGACGCACCGGAGTATAAGGCGCAGCCAGGTTTTGAAGAGGCAAATTAGGGGGCGGAAAAAGTTCTTGCACTCTGCAGACCTCCCCAAAACAGCCTGTTTTTCAAAAAAAAAAGAGCTGCTGTTGTTAATTACCCTTGCCACAAAAAGGGGGACCCCGGGACACTGCAACAGTCATGTCCATGCCAGTTGCCAAGCGGGAGAATTTTGATCACGTGACCGCGAGGCTACATTGGTTGTAAGTGTGAAGAATGGTCTTACGTCCATTTTTAATGCCGGAACCCATACGTTTCTCACTTAGCCCCCGAAATTCTGGGCTTCGTTGCAGTCATAAGTCAAGGACTAGCTGCATACAAGCTAAGTATGTCATTTTAAAGGGGCGGGGCGATACGCTCATCTCCCCCCCTCCCCTCTAAAATTGCATACAGTCCACTTTTTGGGCTGCCCATGGTTTTTCCAACCCTCTTCGTTCTTTAACCCCTTGGCCAGGCTGGTGCCCACCGCTCGTTTCTACCCCCTACGTATGCACTGCGTCCGGGCGTTGACCCTGCTGTCGGAGAGCACCCAGACCTTCATCCCGGTCCTGCCTTTCATTCTGGAGGTGAGTGTCAGTCAAAAAGAAGGGTTGTTTTTTTCCTCTTTCCAAATTGTACACCTGCAGAACAGAAGGACCGTATTTTTCCGAGTATAAGACGCACCGGAGTATAAGACGCACCGTGATTTCGAAGAGGTTAATTTTCCAACAAGCCGGCCTAGCATAACCTCCCGTTTTGACTGTTTTTTAGATAGATTTTAATTTGGGGGATTTTATATTATTTTATGATTTAATTGCTTTTTTAAAATTTTGTACTTTTGTGATATTTGTTATGTTTTAAATTTCCTGTGCGCCGCCCTGGGTCCTTTTTGGAGAAGGTGCGGGGTATAAATTTGAATAAAACTAAAACTCAACTAAACTATTTTTTTAAAAAAAAAAGGTTTTTGCAATCTGCAGGCCTTCCACACCCTCTGCACGCCTCTTTTTTTGCAAAAATAATAATAATGGGGCATGGAGAGCCTTGGGAGGGTGGTAGAGTGCTCCTGGGGGGTGGGGGCAAAAATAGCCCACCCCAGCCCTCAGGAACACTCTACAAGCTTCTCTCCTCCCCTCCCTTCTGTGTCTCTCCCTCCTTGGTTAGTTTCCATCCGTTGCTTCTTCTCCTACCTTCCGGTGATTTGGAAAATAGGCGGAACATCCCCCCCCCCACGCCCCCCTTCTATGGGGCAGACCCTCAAAGACCCAGAAGATAGGCTTAAGATACAGAAGGATCTTGACAAACTTGAACATTGGGCACTATCTAATAAAATGAAATTCAATGGTGAAAAAAGTAAGGTTCTACATTTAGGCAAGAAAAACAAAATGCACAGGTACAGTATAGGTGGTACCTTGCTCAATAGTAGCAACTGGGAGAGGGATCTTGGAATCCTAGTGGACAACCATTTAAATATGAGCCAGCCGTGTGCAGCAGCTGCCAAAAAAGCCAACACAGTTCTAGGCTGCATAAACAGAGGGATAGAATCTAGAGCACGTGAAGTGTTAATGCCACTGTATAGTGCCTTGGTAAGGCCACACTTGGAATACTGCATACAGTTTTGGTCGCCACGATGTAGAAAAGACGTGGAGACTCTGGAAAGAGTGCAGAGAAGAGCAACCAAGATGATTAGGGGACTGGAGACTAAAACATATGAAGAACGGTTGCAGGAACTGGGTAGGTCTAGTTTGATGAAGAGAAGGACCAGGGGAGACATGATAGCAGTGTTCCGATATCTCAGAGGGTGCCACAAAGAAGAGGGAGTCAAACTTTTCTCCAAGGCACCTGGGGGCAGGACAAGAAGCAATGGGTGGAAACTAATCAAGGAGAGAAGCAACTTAGAACTAAGGAGAAATTTCCTGACAGTTAGAACAATTAACTTCTGGAACAGAAGTTGCTTCCAGAAGTTGTGAATGCACCAACCCTGGAAGTCTTTAAGAAGATGTTGGATAGCCATTTGTCTGAAATGGTATAAGGTTCCTGCCCACGCAGGGGGTTGGACTAGAAGACCTCCAAGGCCCCTTCCAACTCTGCTATTGTATTGTATTGTATTGTAATATTGGACGGCTGCTATCATGTCACAGATTTCCTCCTATTCCGAATTTGCAAAACAACCCCCCCCCCAAAAAACCCTCCAGCGGTTCTCCTCACCCAGCGCAACCGAAGGCAGCCCCCTCCCTCCCTCCCTCCTCTTGTCATTCCCTCCCGCTTGGCTTCCTCTCCCCCAAACCCCCCCCCCCTTCCTCGCTTTGTCACTAGCACGATGACAGCTCGGCCGTCCTGTGAGGTCCCTCGGAGTGCCGATATTCCCCAAGCTGCTGTCACTGGAAATGAGCAGGAAATCGGTGATGTGCCTTGACAGTTTATGCTTCTCTTGGCACAGTGAAGCGGGCGCCTCAACCTCCCCCCCCCCCCTGGCCCGCCGCCTCCCCGCGGCATCGCCGCTCTGCACTCTGGCAAAGACCGGAGCTGTGTGAAGAGAGAGAGGGAGAGAAGGAGAGAAGAGGGAGGGGCAGGAAAACACGTTTGCTCAAATTGTGTGTGTGTGTGGGAAGATATAATGATTGTTCGCCTTTTATTTTTAATATCTCGATGGGGGCGTGGGGGGAGAATCGCCTTGTGCTGCTGGGTTGGGGCAGAGCTGGCCTTTGGATTAGAATTAGGGGGGGGGCATGGAGCGGCATTAAGAGCAATAGAATGAGCTCTTAGACTTACCTAGCGGTTTACAGAGTCAGCCTTTTGCCCCCACCCCCCCTCACCCTGACAATCTGGGTCCTCGTTTTAACCCACCTCGGATGGGCGGAAGGCTGAGTCAACTTTGAGGCAGTCGGTCAGGATCGAACTGCTGGTGGTGAGCAGAGTTGGCCTGCAATACTGCTTTCTAACCGAAGAGGGGAAGGGAAGGGAAGGGAGGAAGGAAGGAAGGAAGGAAGGAAGAAAGGAAGGAAGGAAGGGAAAAAAAATAGCAATAGCCTCTTGCCTCCCCAACAATCTGGGTCCTCGTTTGACCCACCTCGGAAGGATAGAAGGCTGAGTCAACTTTGAGCCAGTCGGTCAGGATCGAACTGCTGGCAGTGGGCAGTTAGCCTGCAATGCTGGGTTCTAATCAGTGGGAGGGAGGGAGGGAGGGAGGGAGGGAGGAAAAATAGCAATAGCCCTTAGACCTATATACCGCTTTACAGTGCTTTATAGCCCTCTAAGCGGTTTACAGGGTCAGCCCCTTGCCCCCCAACAATCTGGGTCCTCATTTTACCCACCTCGGAAGGAGGGAAGGCTGAGTCAACCTGGAGCCAGTCGGTCAGGATCAAACTGCTAGCAGCGGGCAGAGTTAAGCCTGCAATGCTGCATTCTAACCACTGGCAGGGAGGTGGGGAAGGAAGGAAGGAAGGAAGGAAGGAAGGAAGGAAGGAAGGAAGGAAGGAAGGAAGGATAGCCCAAAGTCACCCAGCTGGTTTTCATGCCTATGGCCAGACTAGAATTCACAGTCCTCTGATGATTCACTCAAAATACCATTCAAATTTGCAGAAACCTTCCTCAATCTTGTATGGCTGGCCATTCAACTGTAGGTGGTCGAATAACGGGGTTGGAAGGGGCCTTGGAGGCCTTCTAGTCCAACCCCCTGCTCAAGCAAGAGAACCCTATGCCATTTCAGACAAATGGTTATCCGACATCTTCTTTAAAAACCTCCAGTGTTGGGGCCTTCGCAACTTCTGGAGGCAAAATCTGTTCCACTGGTGAATTGTTCTCACTGTCAGGAAATTCCTCCTCAGTTCTAAGTTGCTTCTCTCCTTGATTAGTTTCCACCCATTGCTTCTTGTCCTACCCTCAGGGGCTTTGGAGAATAGCTTGACTCCCTCTTCTTTGGGGCAGCCCCTGAGAGATTGGAAGGCTGCTATCATGTCTCCCCTGGTCCTTCTTTTCATTAAGGTAGGTTGCATGGCAGGAGTGAACGCAATCCAAGTCTCAGACCCTTGGAATGGTGTGGGAGTAGGAAGGGATTTCCAGAGGGGAGGGGGGAAATTGCAGACCACAGGAACCATTTGCATCACTCCGGTGACTCTGAGGACACAGATCAATCTCCAAGGGTCCTCAACGACCCTCTGCAAAGGATGCAAATGGCCAGCTGGCTGCAAGGAATATAAATCCTTCCGTTCCCCTCCATCCGGTTAGAGCTGAAGAAGCTTCTCGGATGAGAAGCGAAACCTCTTCGAAAGAAAAACAAGGAAGTCCAGTTGCTTCCTTGAAAAAGCACCTTTGGGGGACAATCCAAGAGAGAATTATTTTAAGCAGAAAATAAATAAATAAATAACTACCTCCCAAGCTATCTCAAATTCACTTCTGCGGGCTGGAGGCAGTCCAAGTGGGCCCAGGCAAGACAGCCTGGCCTTGCCCAAATCCCAAATTTGGCTAGCTGTTATCGCCCCGCACCTTCTCTTCCGTGGATGCTTGGGCTGACTTTTGGCTTTCGGCTTCTTCTCTGCAGATTTTCCAACAGGTAGATTTCAACAAGAAGCCGGGGCGAATGAGCGCCAAGCCGATTAACTTTGCCGTCATCTTGAAGCTCTCCAACGCCAACCTGCAGGAGAAGGCCTTCCGGGTAAGTCGCGCGCTCCACGACTCCTGTTTTGGGCCTAGTTGTCCTCCGGCAGCCTCCTGGGTCTTGGAGTAGTGGGGGGGGGGGGGGATCAAGGCCAGTTTGTCCCTGATGCTAGGTTGAGAAGGGCTGAAAAAAGGAGGCTCCAATTGCATCAGAAGCGAACTCGTAGGATTTGAATTAGTCCCAGCTGCCTAATGACTGGCCTCTCCCAAGAGGGTTTAAAAGGAAGTTTTTGCTAAGGAAATCCTTGCAGAGAACAACGTTGGATTTCTAGGTTCGTGTTTATTCGTGTTGATTTTCAGGTTCATGTCTAGTCGAGTTAAGAAGCTTCGTATCTGTTCAGAGTCATTCAGGCAAGCAGCCAAGAGAGTCAGTGGCAGGCAGCCAGTCTTGTGTTCGTCGGAGAAAGGGGGGGTCAGAACAGGTTCGCCATCACAGCTAGGGCTGCCCCTGTCCTTCGGTGGGAAGTTGGCCCTTCAGAAGTCCTTTTCAAATTTCAAATTTTGTTTTTTCCTTCCCTTCCCAGGATGGCCTCCTTGACCAGCTGTATGACCTGACCTTAGAATATCTCCACAGCCAGTCTCACACCATCGGGTTCCCCGAACTGGCCCTCCCGGCTGTCCTTCAGGTAAAGGGAGTTTGTGTGGCTAAAATAAACAGGAATTGGGCAGGCATATTCTTTTCTTTCCTTTTTTGCCAAGCACCCTCATGTATTGGTCCCCGGTTTGCCAGCCTAAAAGCAAAGCAAGACCCCTCAGCAATCATTGACATGCTTCCAAGCACACCAGGGACTAGAATCTTTACCTTAAAAACCAGCAGTCCAGAAAATACACCTCAAAGAGAGCGCCTTGCTTAGGGACTTCTTGCAAAATGGTGCATTTTGCCAGTAGAAGGGAGTTTCTTTTCTGATGGGATGATAATAATAATAGTAGTAGTAGTAGTAGTAGTAGTAGTAGTAGTAGTAGTAGTAGTAGTAGTAGTAGTAGTAGTAGTAATTCTACAAAGATACTTGGTTGATACCTAGGATGCTGGCAGCAAACTGTATCAACAATTAGCACCAGTCAATAGTATTTATAATATGCATTTTTAAATGTTCAGTTGGCTGAGTTTCATGTTTTATGAATAAAGATAATAATAATAATAATAACAACAACAATAATACTAATACTAATAATAATAATAATTGGTTGATACCTAGGATGCTGGCAGCAAACTGTATCAACAATTAGCACCAGTCAATAGTATTTGTAATATGCATTTTTAAATGTTCAGTTTCATGTTTTATGAATAAAGTAAATAATAATAATAATCATCTTTATTGTCATTGTACTAAAATGACAATGAAATTGGTTTATTATTTATAATTAGCCCACAGATCAGAAGTTGCCTTCGGAAGTTGTGGGAGCTTCATCCCTGGAAGCTTTCAAGAAGGGACCGGGCTGCCACTTGTCAGAAAAAATCGTGTAGGGTCTCCTGCTTGGGCAGGGGGTTGGGCTAGATGACCTACGAGGTCCCTTCCAACTCTGTTATTCTTCTGTTAGCCAGAAATTATGGGAGCTTCATCCCTGCAAGCTTTCAAGAAGAGACCGGGCTGCCATTTGTCAGAAAAAATGGTGTAGGGTCTCCTGCTTGGGCGGGGGTGGGGGGGTGGACTAGATGGCCTCCAAGGTCCCTTCCAACTCATCGGTCAATCTGTCACCTCTGTAATCGAGTTATCCTTGATGCCCTCAAGAACCTGGCAATTGGCTTGCAGGCATCTCCGTACCCTACTAGGCGAGGCCATCAGTGCCCTTGTGAACAATAGCGGCCGAGTTTAGCTAAATAATCGAAACGGGGGGGGGGGGGGGAATAGAAAAGCAGGCTTGCTCCCCCTTAGCCAGGGATGGCTTTTTGTCCTCGCACGCGTGTACAACCCCACCCTCCCCGCTCTGTGGCGTGCAACACCACCACCACCCCGCTGCGTGCTGTTTTGGGCCTAGGAGGCCTCCCTGAAGCCTCCTGGGACCAAAAATAGGACACGCAGGATATGTTTGTGTGGTGGGGTGGGGGAGCATCTCCTGCATGTCCTGTCCCGTCCTGTGTCTCTCTCCCCCCCCCCCCCCCTGCGCACGCCCGGAAGAGAGCTGAGCTGGGGTGATCGCTTGCGTGCTGCCCACATTTGAAGGCACTCTTGATTTCCACCCTGTTGCAAACGTTATGTTCTTCACAGTCGGGAGATCACGGGGCCCACCCCTCCCTTGCTTCAGCTCCGCCTGCCTTCCCAGCCTCTGGGTGGGCTTCCCACCCCCCTCTGCCCCCCCCCCCCCCCGGTATGGCTAGTGATGGACCACCCCCGAAGAGGCGGTCAGCGGGGGCTGTGATCCAGGCCTCGGCCCTCCCCAAGATTCCCGCCGGGAGGCAGCCCACTTAATTGTGTCAGCAGGGAGAGCCCGGTCTCTTCTCTCCCCCCCCCCCCACTCCTTCCACCGCTAGAGCTGGCTTATTAACGCAGGAAGGGGGCTGGCAGCTGGGTTTTCCCTCCTCCGGCTGTGCCAGGCCACGGGGCTTCCTGCCGGGAGCGCCCAGCGTGAAGGCTCCCTTGTCTTCCGGCGGTTGTGCTGGTGTCTGTGCCAAAGGAGGCCTGTGGTTTCTTAATAAAAGGGACCAGCTCCCTTCTCTTGGGGTGTTTTGAAGGCGCGTCCTTCGTCCCTCCTGCTCTTTAACACCTTTCCGCTTCTATTTATTTTATTTTTATTTTTTTATTTAAAACTAGCCGTTCTCGGCCACGCGTTGCTGTGGCCCAGTCTGGATAAATGGCCAAGCAATCTGTGTGTAGATCTACACCTGCACACACAAACATGTAAACACAACCACCGTATAACCCCCAACCTACCTACCTACTATATTTCTCCCTCTCTCTCTCTCTATCCTTCTACCTACCTACCTACCTATTGTATTTCTCTACCTACCTACCTACCTACCGTATTTCTCCCTCTCTCTCTCTATCCCTCTACCTACCTACCTCCCTACCTACTGTATTTATCCCTCTCCCTCTCTATTCCTCTACCTACCTACCTACCTACCTACTGTATTTCTCCCTCTCTCTCTCTATCCCTCTACCTACCTACCTACCTACCTACCTACTGTATTTATCCCTCTCCCTCTCTATCCCTCTACCTACCGTATTTCTCCCTCTCTATACCTCTACCTACCTACTGTATTTCTCCCTCTCCCTCTCTCTCCCTCTACCTACCTACCTACCTACTGTATTTCTCCACCTACCTACCTACTGTATTTCTCCCTCTCTCACTCTATCCCTCTACCTACCTACCTACCTACTGTATTTCTCCCTCTCCCTCTCTATTCCTCTACCTACCTACCTACCTACCGTATTTCTCCCTCTCTATCCCTCTACCTACCTACTATATTTCTCCCTCTCCCTCTCTATCCCTCTACCTACCTACCTACTGTATTTCTCCCTCTCTCTATCCCTCTACCTACCTACCTACTGTATTTCTCCCTCTCCCTCTCTATCCCTCTACCTACCTACCTACCAACCTAACTACCTACTGCATTTCTCCCTCCCTCTCTCTATCCCTATAGCTGCCTACCTACCTACCTACTGTATTTCTCCTTGAATCTTATGGACAGAGTATTTTATGTCATAAAGGATGACACAATCCCTCTGGCCCACTGCTCTCTCTGTATCCATCTACCTACCTTTTTAAACAATTTTTTACATTTCCATTGGGTGTACCTGGCACAGGTGTGACATCTACACAATCTATATATACATATCATTGGTGCCGTACTTGAAAGGAACGTTGTGTGAAAATTTGGAAGTGATCGGTGCAGGATTGTCGGAGATTAGCGGTTTCGAACAAACTCCTGTTACATTTTTATTTATATAGATACAAAAAAATTAAGACTACTACATTTACACAAACACCTTGGAACTTCATGTCCCTTTGGGTAGCACTTTCAAATGGGTGCAATTCTGCCTATGCTGTTTCCCCTCCTAATATGTTATACTGAAGTTTCACAGTGTTTAATTCCCTCTAATTTCATTATCCTTTCCCTACCTCTCTTAATATGTTGGCGGTTTACCTCTGATAAACTTCATTGCTCATGGGTATGGGTGTGCACGCCAGTCCCCCTCAACTTACAGCTTTTAACTTTGCGGGATTCTTTCATTAATCTTTTATTTCTTTCCTCCAATCACCTGTACCATTTTTTCCCATGTCCGGCTTTTATTTTGGACAGGAGGGGGATGAATGCGCAGATTGGGGGTTGTTTATTTTTTCTCCCAGGGAGGGAGGGAGACAGACAGATGATATTTCAGTGGTCCTAGCATGGGGGTGGGTGGGGGGTTGAAAGCCACCGTTGGGTTGGCTAGCAGGAAGCCCTCCCCCTGTTCAATTCTGAAGCTGACCGGAAGTCTGGTTCCCCCACCATAGGTAGCGTCCTTTTCCCTCTACCTGCCCTATCCATTGTGGAGCCAACTAGCGACAAGGAGCCGCAGCAGAGGGCTGAGAGAGCCACATGTGGCTCGGGAGCCGCAAATTGCTATCTCTTGGGTTAGGC
The DNA here is from genome assembly GCA_039707465.1 of Rhabdophis nuchalis. NCBI lineage: Eukaryota > Metazoa > Chordata > Lepidosauria > Squamata > Natricidae > Rhabdophis > Rhabdophis nuchalis. Next base: position 5,903,134 of record CM077655.1, read on the forward strand.
TAAGATATAAAACGGGATCTTTGATCGTCAGGAACAGCTGTTGCTGGCCGTAAAAGTCAGAGGTCCCCAAGGGCAGCAGGACGATCTCTCTCTCGGTCAGCCAGGCCTTCCCGCCTCCATGGCGGCCAGTGGTTTTGCCAAAACTCCCCATCAACCGCTTGTGACTCTAGAGGCTGTTTTCCTTCTCCCCCTGCTGCTTTTTTTTTCTTTTCCTGCTTGACAAAGACGTTAAAAATATATATATTTTTATATCTTTAAATCGGAGCCAAGGCTTGGAGGAGGCTGCCTCCCACCCATTCTGATTTTTGGCACATTTGCCAGCAGCCGGATCTAAACACGGGGATAGAAAACTATGCAAGTCAGACTTAAAAAAAACAAAACAAAAAGCCGAGAGCCATTCATGGAATATTTTTTTGTTGTTGTCTTGTTTCTTTCCGGTCCCCGTCCTTCCTCCTCCTCCTCCTCCTCTCCAGCTGAAATCCTTTCTGAAGGATTGCAAGATTGCCAACTATTGCAAAACCATCCGACAGCTCTTGGAAAAACTGCAGGAGAACTCCGCCTTCGTCACGGCCAAGCGCCAGAAAGCCTCCTTCGGCGTCTCCGATCGGGAGGCGGTGGTGAGTCACCTCCTTTCCCCTTTTGTTCAGCCGGGAAGGTTTCCCATCCAAGAGAAACACCTGTTTTTATTTCATGCATTGAAAAAGAAAGCTTTATACCAAGGGTCGGCAACCTTAAACACTCAAAAAGCCACAAAGGTCCTAACCGGAAGCCCCCCCATTCAATTCTGAGGCTGACTGGAATTCCGGTTCCCCCACCATAGAGTCTCCTCCTAGTGCGGCGTCCTTTTTCCTCTGCCAACCGGAAATCCGGTTCCCCCACCATAGAGTCTCCTCCTAGCGTGGCATCCTTTTTCCTCTACCTGTCTTAACCAAAACCCCTATCAATTATAGAGCTGATCGACGACAGGGAGCCGCAGCAGAGGGCTGAAAGAGCCGCATGCGGCTCCAGAGCCGCAGGTTGCTCTGCTTTATACCAAAGCCATTTCATTCTTGATTTCTTAGCAAATAAATAACACAGCATCTAGACTTATATACCGCTTCACGATGCTTATACGACCCTCTCTAAGCGGTTTACAGGGTCAGCCTCTTGCCCCCCAACAATCTGGGTCCTCATTTCACCCACCTCGGAAGGGCGGAAGGCTGAGTCAACCTTGAGCTTGTTAAGATCCAACTCGTGGCAGTCGGCAGAGTCAGCCTGCAGTACTGCATTCTCACCACTGGGAGGGAAGGAAAGAAGGTAGCGATGGCAGTTAGATTTATATACCGCTTCGGTATATAAATTTTTACAGCCCTCTCTAAGCAGCTTACAGTGTCGGCCTCTTCCTTCTTGTGCCAATTTTTCCGTTTTGCACACACAGCTCGGATTTTGCAATTTGACTTCAATCTTCAGAACTGGAATAAGAATATCTGGAGAGTCACACACACACACAGACACACCCTTTGCACCCGAAGCGGGAAAATGCGGGTGGTTTTATGAGCGTTATATAGGAAACGCTTGGCTGATGTCCTTCTTACTACGTCTCTGGCCGATTTCTGTTTTTTTTTGACAGGAGCGATGGGAAAAAAACGTCAAAGCCGAAGGAACTCCTCTCAGGGCGTACTACGTGACTTGGAAGAAGCTGAGGGAGAAGGAAATCCAGCTTGAAATCACTGGCAAAGAACGGGTAAGGAAGCCAAATCCTTCCCATTGAAGCCGTCTCGAGATCCTTGCAGAAAGAAGCACGACGGATGGCCAAGGGAGACCAAGGCTACTTTCTGCTTTTAATTGACTTCGTCAATTAAATCCCAAATAATCCGGCTTTCTCACGTGGCAGGTTTGGCCACACAATGATTGCAATCAAAGGAGTATTGTCCTCCCTATTCTAAAAGTTTCATTTAGCTACCGTATTTTTCAGAGTATGAGATGCACCAAGAGTTTGAAGAGACAAATTAAAAAAAGAAAACGTTTTCGCACTCTCCTGACCTGCCAAAAACGGGCCCATTTTTCGTCAGAGGCTTTGGGAAGCTTGTAGAGTGCTCCTGGTGGTTTTGGGGGTGGGGGGGAGGGTCCAAAACGAGCAAAAAAACCAGACCGTTTTTTGAGAAAACAGGCCTGTTTTTTTGTCATAAAAAAGGACACGCATAGCCTTTGGGAGGCTTGAGTGCTCCTGGGGGCTGATGGGGGGGAGCAAAAACAAGCAAAAACCAACCCGTTTTTGCTCATTTTTTGCCCTCCCCAACCCCCAGGAACACTCTGGAAGCCTCCCAAAGCCTACGCACGTCCATTTTTGCAAAACAGTGGGGTTTCGGGAAGCCGAAATGCTCTATTCAGTGTCTAAGACACACCCAGATTTTCACCCTCTGTTTTGGGGGGGGGGGGGGGAAGGTGCGTCTTATACACCGTAAAATACGGTATATCGGAGTCGGCAACCTTAAACACTCAACAGAGCCATGTGGACCCGTCTCCCACAGAAAACACCGGGAGCCACAAAACCCTTTTGACATCTAAAAGGAAGATAGCTCTGCATCTATTATTATTATGATGCTACGTATTAAAAAAAAAACGACAGGTGTGTTGCATTTATGAAATCAATGAACTTCTGCAGAAGAAAACTAATTTTTATTTCTGCATGCAACAAAAAACATGTTGAACTCCGGAAGAAGAAAAAAATAGATGAGTTGGAAGCCTTAATACATCGCCTGCTGGCGGGTATCGCCCATTGGCAGTTGTGACACATATTTTGAGCGGCAGGGAGCCGCAGCAGAGGGATGCAAGAGCCACATGCGGCTCCAGAGCGGCGGTTTGCAGACCCCCTGAGCTATGTATAATTCAGAGATCTTGCTCGGAAGCCAGTCGGAAACCCCGAAAGAGGGATTTTCTGCATGGGCTGGAAAGGATTAGAGAATGAAAAGACAATCCTCCCATAGTTAAAATTCAAGATTTCCCTCTAGGGAATTTCCCCCTTCCCCCTTTTCAATATTTACCGTATTTTTCCGAGTATAAGACGCACCAAGGTTTTGAAGAGGCACTATATTAAAAAAAAAAAAGTTTTTGCACTCTGCAAACCTCCCCAAAACAGCCTGGTTTTTGGTTTTTTTTGCAAAAACGGGTCTGTGTGGTTGTTTTTCAAAAAAAAAAAGGGCATGAATACCCCTTTTTTGGAGGTTTTTAGAGTGTTCCTAGGAGGGGTGGGGCAAAAACGAAAAAAAACCACCGTGTTTTTCACAAAAACGGGCCGTTTTTGGTCAAAAACAGGGCATTAGGAAGCTTATAGATTGCTCCTGGGGGCTAGGGAGGCAAAATTGAGCAAAGAAGGCCCATTTTTTGCTCATTTCTGCCCTCCCAGCCCCCAGGAGCACTCTGAAAGCCTCCTACAAGCTATGCATGGCCATTTTGGTGAAGGGGGCGGGGTTTCAAGAGGCCATTCGGCATTCACCGGCTGAATGCCTCCTCTGACCTGGACCCTCGCCACCTTCCCTTTCTTTCCAATCTGTATATATGTAATTTTGTGGGATTTTTAAAACACGCTTAGCATAACCCATCTACCTACTCCTGCGTTGAAGCCAGAGGGAAGACGTTCGGGGTGTTTACTCTTTAATATCTTTTTATTCTCTCTCCTTCCGCTCTCGTCTGGCTGCAGATGGAGGACCTCAATTTCCCCGAGATCAAACGCAAGAAGCCGAACGAGAAGAAAGAGGAGGATAAGAGGGAATTTAAGGACCTCTTTGAAATGGAGAGCAGTTCGGAAGAAGAGACCTCCGACGTCTTCTCACGTAAAGGTAGGAGGAAGGTGCTGGGTGCAAGAGAGCCTCGCAGATTGCACTCAACTTCACCAACGTTCTTCGCTTCCAGCCAAAACGGAAGCGTTCCAAGCTTGGAGGCCTGTGGACTTCAACTCCCAGAATTCCCCAGTCAACCATGAATTCTGGGAGTTGAAGTCCGTGTGTGTGTGTGTGTGTGTGTGTGTGTGTGTGTGTGTGAACTCTGGAATGTCTCAAGCACTTGATACACGGATGACTTACTCTGGGAAAAAAATAAAACCCTTCGGGATGTGTTCTGTTAAGATACAGCCTGTTGTGCCTTCAAACGGCTTCTACTGTACTGCCGTAAAATGGCTTCTACCGTGCAGCGCAGTGGAGTTGCCATGTTAACGGCTTCACAGTACTCCACAAGGGAGGCTCCCTCTGGTAAGGGGGAAAATCCAACATTAGAAAATTACGTTTGATACAGGCATTTCCCCCGCTATAAATAAATATCCAGGCAACACTGTGTTATCATCTAGTTTAAAATGATTTTTAAAAGCAGAGGAAATACTTTTAGCAGAGTTGGAAGGGACCTTGGAGGTCTTCTAGTCGTTTCTCTGTCTCCCACCCATCCTCTCCATCTCAAAACAGTTTCCCAGGGGAAAACAAAATTCCTTTTTTAAAAATGCATATCTGCCTCGTGGGAGAAATCCGTTTTAAGCCCTTTAAGAAAAGTTCCTTTTTAAAAGCACAACTTTCCAAAGTCGGCCAAGAAAATTGGACGCGGGATCTTTTTGAGTTTGTTCGCACGGCTGGGATTTTTATTCACTCGCTCCTTTATTCAATGCAATAGCAGAGTTGGAAGGGACCTTGGAGGTCATCTAGTCCAACTCCCTGCTTAAGCAGGAAACCCTAGATCATTTCAGACAAATGGCTCTCCAACATCTTCTTGAAGACTTGCAGTGTTGGGGCATTCACAACTTCTGGAGGCAACTTCTGTTCCACTGATTAATTGTTCTAACTGTCGGGAAATTTCTCCTCAGTTCTAAGTTGCTTCTCTCCTTCATTAGCTTCCACCCATTGCTTCTTGTTCTGCCCTCAGGTGCTTTGGAGAATAGCTTGACTCCCTCTTCTTGGTGGCAACCCCTGAGAT
>CM077655.1:5913068-5945568 GCA_039707465.1 Rhabdophis nuchalis
TGCATGTTTTGTATTGCGCTAAATCAGGAGGTCCTCAAACTACGGCCCCCCGGGACGGATACGTGCAATGAACGCTTGTGTTGCTGCAGAGAGTCTCCCCCTTCGGGGTCTTAAGATCTCACTTGGGATAACTGCAATTTTCCGTTGCATTTCTTAGATTTTGAAGAATAACTTTATTGTCACTTGGAACAGGGGTCCCCAACCATTGCAACTTTAAGTCTGAAGGACTTCAGCTCCCAGACTTCTCCAGCCAGCTTCAGACTTAAAGTTGCAAAGGTTGGAGACCTCTGACTTGGAACATACGCTAATCGGCATACGTTAAAATGAAATTCCTCGCACCGTCCAAAATTGTGTAGGTCGGTCCGTGCGGCTTGTTGGTCAGACTAGAAGACCTCCAAGGTCCCTTTGAGAACCCTGTTACTCAAAGTTCTTCTTGTGGCCCACCAGCGGCCAGGAGAGGGGGCAGCAGATTCGGACAGTGAGGAGGGTTGGGGAGGAAGATGGGCCAGTCCTGGAGTCTGGGGAAGGCTCTGGGTCGAAGGCAGAGAGGGAGCCAGGGCCCTCTGACAGTTATCAGCTGACATCAGTGAGGCAGAGGAACAGCTGGAGCCTGTTCCCAGTGTGCGCATGCGCACAATTGCCAGACGAAGGGAACAGCTAAAGAACAGGGGCCGACGTGGGAGGAAGGCCACAGGTGGACGATGAACGGCCCCTCCCGGAGGAAAGAAAAGAGGAGCGACAGGGGAGTGGAGTTTGCAGGAGACCATTCGTTCGCTTCATTGATTGGTGACTCTCCGAGACTCCTGGCCAAGTTTTGCACATATCGGCCTGGCAGCTCTCCAAGCCAGAGAAGGTCTGTGACCGTAAATCCTCCCTGGAAAGACTTGGCTGGATGTGAAGGAGCAGAATTGACAGTCCATTCATAAAAGGGGTTTGGTTTTTTTTTGTGGGGACCAGGAGCCGGCTTCCCGCTCTCGGGAAAGCCTCAATCGGAACAGTTGGCTGTTTCACGCCAAAGACAAGCCATCTCCGCAACGGCGGGCTTGAAATAAATCACGGCTTAAACAGGGTGGGGAGCTTACGCCGCTTCGAAAACACATCGGCTTTTGCAGAGATGGGGTTGGCTACTGCGGGAGAAAGGGCTCAAGGACCTCGACTCCCTCCATCCCCGACTCCCCTCCCCGCTCTTGTTTCCCAGAAGGGAAGGGGGGTGGGCTCACTCTTCCTCCCTCCCGCCTGCCAGATTTGATCAATGGCCCGTCGGCTGGGCGAGCCGACACCACGCATTCCTCTCATTTACCGGCTGATGAGGCTCCCGGGCGAGGGGGGAGAGGCGGCGGCTGCCCGTGGTTATTAATGGGGGCTGGGGGGGGGGATCGGATGGTGGATGGCCGTGTCAGGAGGCAATTAAAGCTGCTGGGGGGGGGGCGCAGGAGGGGGGGGAGAAACCGCTCGACTGGCACTCCTGCCTCCCCAGACCCTGCCCCCCCCCCTAATGAGCGATCTGTCCACATTAAACCACGGCGCAGGTCTAATGAACTTGAGCGGCTTTCCAGTCCGTAATCACATTACCGCCGATTGAGGAGGGGGACGGTGGGTGGGTGGGGGGCTCCGTAACCAGAGTGTGAGGAGGGGGAAACAGAAGCCCTGGGTCCTTTTTGGAGAAGGAGCGGGGTATAAATTTGAATAAAACTTTAAAAAAAAGAAGGAAAACTGGAACTTGCGTTGTGGTGGTCCCACTGAGGTTGCCAGGGCCGGTTGGATGTGCTCGTTTGATAGGGTAATTCACCAGTCCTACACCCCCACCCCACCCCTCCCTCCCCTCAATGTCTTCAAGGGGTAGAGGGAGGCGAGAAAAGGGGACCGCGGAGGATAATAGATGGCACAATCCGCCTAGGATCATCTCTACACTTTCCCCGAGGGACTTGTAACTTGGGTCGTTTCGGCGTTGTTGCCACCTGTAACTTGGGGTTTGCGTCTTCGGTTTGAGTGGGCGTTACGGCAGGGGGTGGTCTCGGCTGACTTCTGCTGCCGGTTCGCAAAGGTGCCGGTGCACCTCCGCGCATGTGCTCGGCTTTTCACATGTGCGCGCGGCATGGAAATGTGCCTAAATAGGACGGCATAGAGGCACCCCCCGATTTCCACTACCGGTTCGGCTGAACCGATCAGGACCGGCTGAATACCGCCTCTGAGTTAGGGGTGGGTGGATGGGTTGCAGAAGGTTACTTATTTTATTATTTATTTTATTTTATTTAAAAAGCTAGTGAACTTTTAAGATGGGTGGACTTCAACTCCCAGAATTCCCCAGCCAGGAAGCTAATGAACTTTCAAGATGGGTGGACTTCAACTCCCAGAATTCCCCAGAAGTCCTTCTCTTCATCAAACTAGACCAGTGGTTCTCAATTATTTTCTGTCAGGCCCCCCCCTAGGAAGAAGAAAACATTTCGCGCCCCCCGCGCGACTGTAAATAGTATCATTTGTCTATAAAATTGTTAGTACACCTCTGCATAACACTGTATCCTTATTAACGTATAAGAGAATAAAAAAAAGAAAGAAATGTGGATCAATTTACAACAAAGAATAGCTTTATTAACTGTAGCAGAAAAGATTTAAAGTGCATTAAATCCTTAATTAAACTATAAACATTTTTTGATTGGACATATCAAACCATGTGACCGGGTGGGAGTGGCCAATTTGGAAAATGTGAAACTCACTTAACAATGGTCTTGGTTAGCAACCAAACTTTTGGGCTTAATTGTGGTCATAAGTTCTCTCTCTCTCTCTCTCTTTCTTTTTCTTTCTTTCCTTCTGTCTTTCTTTCTCTCTTTCTCTCTCTGTCTCTTTATTTCCTTCCCTCTTTCTTTCTCTCTCTCTCTTTATTTCTTTCTCTTTCTTTCTTTCTCTTTCTCTCTTTCTTTCTCTTTCTCTCTCTTTCTTTCTCTCTCATTTTTTCTTTCTTTCCCTCTTTCTCTCTCTCTTTATTTCTTTCTCTTTCTTTCTTTCCCTCTTTCTCTCTCCCTCTCTTTCTCTCTCTCTCTTTCTTTCTTTCCCTCTCTCTCTTTCTCTTTCTTTCCTTTGTCTCTTTCTTTCTCTTTTTCTCTGTCTGTCTTTCTTTCTCTCTCTCCCACTTTCTTTCTCTCTCTCTCTCTTTCTCTCTCTCTTTCTTTCTCTTTCTTTCTTTTTCTTTTTCTTTCTCTTTCTTTCCCTCTTTCCCCCCTCTCTTTCCCTATTTCTCTCTCTCTCTCTTTCTTTCTTTCCCTCTTTCTCTCTCCCTCTCTCTTTCTCTTTCTTTCTCTTTCTTTGTCTCTTTTCTTTCTCTCTTTCTCTCTCTTTTTTCTCTTTCTTTCCTTTCTGTCTCTCTTTCTTTTCTCTCTCTTTCTCTCTGTCTGTCTTTCTTTCTCTTTCTTTCTTTCTCTCCCACCTTCTTTTTTTTCTTTCTCTCTCTGTCTCTCTCTCCTTTGTTTGCCCATCTGTTACTCTGTGTGTGTGTGTGTCTGTCTCACATTCAGGCACTTAAATCACTCATTCTGTGTCTCTGTCTATCTTTCTCTCCCTCCCTCCCACTCTCTGTCTCTGTGTGTGTGTGTGTGTCACTCTCTGGTTCCCCCCTCCCTCCCTGTCTCTCTGTGTGTCTGTGCCTCTCTCTGTCTGTCTGTCTCCCCCCCCCCCCCCCCAAACCTCCTCAGCTCCTGGAAGTAGTAGCCTGACCGGCCCGCCAGCCCGCTGGCTGTATTTACTCGCTCGCTCGCTCTCTCACCCATCCACCGGACGAAGGAACCTGGCGTCCGATGGGTGAGCAAGCGAGCGAGCAACCGCGGCCAGCGGGCCAGCGGATTGTTGGGCGCTGCCGCAACTTTCCTTACCCGCCCACCGTGAGGTCCCTCCTTCGACCTCACCTTTCCACGCTGATTGGCCCGAAGCGCATCCCCTTCCTTATCCCCGCGTCCGCTTTCTGCCTCGTCCAGCCTAGCGGTGCTCAAGAGGCACGGCTTCCGGCTGCTCCTTCTCTGACGCCTTTCGGGCTTTACCTACAGCCGCTGCCGCCGCCGCCGCAGAGTGGGCCTGGGATGCCAAGACGGCGGCGGCGGCAGTATTGGTCTTTCCGGGTGTGCGGCTCCTGACTTTCAAACGCGCCCCCCTTTACGGAGCCTCGCGCCCCCCTGGGGGGGCGCGCCCCACTATTTGAGAAACGCTGAACTAGACCTACCCAGTTCCTGCAACCGTTCTTCATATGTTTTAGCCTCCAGTCCCCTAATCATCTTGGTTGCTCTTCTCTGCACTTTCCAGAGTCTCCACGTCTTTTCTACCTCGTGGTGACCAAAACTGGATGCCGTATTCCAAGTGTGGCTTTACCAAGGCCTTATAAAGTGGTCTCAACACCTTGAAAAGAAACTAGCATATTTTTTAACCTAAGCGATGCAAACCCCCCCCCCCCCCAGCTTCCTCCTGTGGTTTGCAATGGAGTAAGAAACCTATTTTTTTCCCCATCTGAATTAGTGAAGGTATGAACAGAAGAAATGAGAAGGCAGATTTAACGTCGTTTTATGCACTCCCTCCCCCATATATTTTTCCTTAAAAGGCAAAGGTAAACGCAACCGGGCGACATCCCCTCATAAACTATTATCGAGTTTGCTTCTAACAAAAGGAAGGGACTCGAAATCGTTGTGAATAAATCAAAAGAAGTCGTTTGATGTTCCAGAGCCTGACGGAAGCAGCCGTGAATTGCACGGAAGGAGAGCAGAGAAAGTTGAATGAAGAATCTGCAGGGGTCAGGGTGCCTTATTTTTTCCTCATCCTTTGCCAAGGTGGAAGAACCAAGCCTGATGCCATCGGTCAGAAATGGCGTAGAGTCTCCCGCTTGGGCAAGAGGGGGGGGGGGGTTGGACTAGATGACCTACAAGGTCCCTCCCAACTCTCTGTAAATTCTGTATTGTTTCTGTACCTTTAAAAAAAAAAAAAAGCTGTTGCAGGCACTAACGTTTTCTCTTGATTAAAAAGAAAAATGACAGCAATAATAAAGGTTTGTTTTCGTCCCTTAAGCTAATTGGGTGGTACAAATAATATATAGAATTAACAGACTTGGAAGGGACCTTGGAGGTCTTCTAGTCCAACCCCCTGCCTATAGGAATAGGATAGAATAGGAATAGGATAGAAATAGAATAGGAAAGAAAAGAAAAGAAAGAAAGAATAGAATAGAATAGGAATAAGAAGAGAGAAGAGAATAACATATTTGGGAGGGACCTTGGAGGTCTTCTAGTCCAACCCCCTGCCTATAGGAATAGGATAGAATAGGAATAGGAAAGGATAGAAATAGAATAGGAATAGAATAGGAAAAGGAAAGGATAGAATAGAATAGAATAGAATAGAATAGGAAAGAAAAGAATTAGAATAGAATAGGAATAAGAAGAGAGAAGAGAAGAGAATAACATATTTAGGAGGGACCTTGGAGGTCTTCTAGTCCAACCCCCTGCCTATAGGAATAGGATAGAATAGGAATAGGAAAGGATAGAAATAGAATAGGAATAGAGTAGAATAGGAAAGGATAGAATAGAATAGAATAGGAAAGAAAAGAATTAGAATAGAATAGAACAGGAATAAGAGAAGAGAAGAGAATAACAGATTTGGAAGGGACCTTGGAGGTCTTCTAGTCCAACTCCCTGCCTATAGGAATAGGATAGGAATAGGAAAGGATAGAAATAGAATAGAATAGGAAAGGAAAGAATTAGAATAGAACATAATAGAACAGAACAGAACAGAAATAAGAAGAGAAGAGAATAACAGAGATGGAAAGGACCTTGGAGGTCTTCTAGTCCAACCCCCTACCTAGGCAGGAAACCCTCCACCACTTCAGACAAAGGGTTGTCCAATCTCTTCTTAAAGACTTCCAGTGTTGGAGCATTCACAACTTCTGGAGGCAAGAAGTCCCACTGGTTCATTGTTCTCGCTGTCAGGAAATAATATATTTTAAAACTTTCTGTTCTACGTTCCCCTGTGGAAGCACAGAGGAGGAGGAGGAGGGGGACTATTTGTCACACCTCTTCCCGTTTCTCTTTTCTGGGTGCAGAGAAAGGCAAGAAGGCAGCTGCAGACCGTGTTCCCGCGAGCAGCAGTGAGGAGGAGGAGGAAGGAGAATACGAAGTGGACGATGAGGGAGAAGACGAAGAGACCCCGAGCGACTCAGACGGTAAAGAATTAATCTGATTTTATATATTTATGATGTATCTATGTTTGTACGTTTTTAATTCCCCTGTGCACCACCCCGAGTCCCTTCGGGGAGAGGGAGCGGTCTACAAATTAAATTTATTATTATTATTATTATTAATTAATTAATTAATTAAGAGGCTTCCTGGCAGCTTTCCAGGGGGAGCCTGGCAGGGGAGCAGTCCCTCCTGAGACCTCTAGATGCGTGATGGCCAACACGTGTGCCCGAAGTGGCACGCAGAGCCATGTTGCCTGCCACGCATGGCACACGGCCCATTTCTCTTCCGTGTTTCTGTGGGTGCACTGTGAGATGGCTGTGTTCCCACTGGATGGGGGGGGGGGGAGGATTTTAAGTTCCTCTCCCCTCTCCAAAAGGGACGGCTCAGGGGCGAAGACGCCGAGCTTGTCGATCAGAAAGGTCGGCAGTTCGGCGGTTCGAATCCCCAGCGCCGCGTAACGGAGGGAGCTCCCGTGACTTGTCCCAGCTTCTGCCAACCTAGCAGTTCGAAAGCCAATTAAAAAATGCAAGGAGAAAAATAGGAGCCATCTTTGGTGGGAAGGGAACAGCGTTCCGAGCGCCTTCGGGCGTTGAGTCATGCCGGCCATTTGACCACGGAGACATCTTCGGGCAGCGCTGGCTCTTCGGCTTTGAAACGGAGACGAGCAGCGCCCCCTAGAGTCAGGAACGACTATACAGGTGTGCGAGGGGAACCTTTACCTTACCAATGTTGTGTTTTTTGGGGGTGGGGTGGAATCAAAACTGCCCACAATTAAAAGCAGCTGAATTTGGAAAATTGGTGTTGTGCATTTGAAGGTCCTTTCTTAGGACTAATTTTGGCTCTTTCTAGACTCCTTCCTTCCCTCCTTCCTTCCTTCCTTCCTTCCTTCCCCATATCTCTCCCCTCCCTCCCTCCCTTCTTTCCTTCCTTCCTTCTTTCCTTCCTTCCCCTCATCTCTCCCCTCCCTCCCTTCTTTCCTTCCTTCCTTCCTTCCTTCCTTCCTTCCCTCATCTCTCTCCTCCCTCCCTCACTTCTTTCCTTCCTTCCTTCCTTCCCCATATCTCTCCCCTCCCTCCCTCACTTCTTTCCTTCCTTCTTTCCTTCCTTCCCCTCATCTCTCCCCTCCCTCACTTCTTTCCTTCCTTCCTTCTTTCCTTCCTTCCCTCATCTCTCTCCTCCCTCCCTCACTTCTTTCCTTCCTTCCTTCCTTCCCCTCATCTCTCCCCTCCCTCCCTCACTTCTTTCCTTCCTTCCTTCTTTCCTTCCTTCCCTCATCTCTCTCCTCCCTCCCTCACTTCTTTCCTTCCTTCCTTCCTTCCCCATATCTCTCCCCTCCCTCCCTCACTTCTTTCCTTCCTTCCTTCTTTCCTTCCTTCCCTCATCTCTCTCCTCCCTCCCTCACTTCTTTCCTTCCTTCCTTCCTTCCCCATATCTCTCCCCTCCCTCCCTCACTTCTTTCCTTCCTTCCTTCCTTCCTTCCTTCCTTCCTTCTTTCCTTCCTTCCCCTCATCTCTCCCCTCCCTCCCTCACTTCTTTCCTTCCTTCCTTCTTTCCTTCCTTCCCCTCATCTCTCCCCTCCCTCCCTCCCTCCCTCTCCTTTGTTAAAAAATGCAAGTAGAAAAACAGGGACCCCCATTGGTGGGAAGGCCACAGCCCTCCGTGCGCCTTTCGGTCGTTGAGTCATGCCGGCCACCTGACCCCCCGGAGACGTCTTCGGACAGCGCTGGCTCTTCGGCTTTGAGACGGAGATGAGCAGCGCCCCCCTAGAGTCGGGAACGACTAGCACATAGGTGCAAGAGGGGAATCTTGACCTTTAACTCTGCCTTTGTAGTCCCTTTCTTATCAATTCCAGAAAACTATTTGCAGACCCCCAACCCTTGAAGGGTTCGAATTTTGCCCTGCCGCGGGAGAAACGGCTCCAAGCCAGCCCCGTCTCCCTCCAGCCTCCCGCTGCTTCCCTCCTCTCCGTTCACACACACACACACACACACACACACACACACACACACACACACCATTCCCCCAAATGCTCTGCAGCTAAAAAAGGCCGGCGCAGTGCCCAATTCTCAGTAGCAGATGGCAAGCGGCTTGGCATGCCAGCCTTGGTGCCACTGCCCAGAATAGACCGACGCCAGAGGCCCAGAGCGGACAATGGCTGGCACCCCTTTGGCGTCTCTGCGTGCCAACTCTCAAAATGGGTTCTCTCCGGGACCGCCAAAACGTTGACAAGAGGCTGTTCCCAGTTTCCACTTTCTCTGCCTTTCTTTCTTTCTTTTTTTTAAAAATAATATAATTTTATTGTTTGAGTTTATTCAACCCAGTTCTAGGCTGCATAAACAGAGGGATAGAATCTAGATAGAATCTAGATCACGTGAAGGGTTAATGCCACTAGCCTTGGTAAGGCCACGCCTGGAATACTGTATACAGTTTTGGTCGCCACGATGTAGAAAAGACGTGGAGACTTTGGAAAGAGTGCAGAGAAGAGCAACCAAGATGGTTAGGGGACTGGAGGCTAAAACATATGAAGAACGGTTGCAGGAGCTGGGTATGTCTAGTTTGATGAAGAGAAGGACCAGGGGAGACATGATAGCAGTCTTCCGATATCTCAGAGGGTGCCACAAAGAAGAGGGAGTCAGAATGCGGTATACAAATTTACAGTACAATAGCAGAGTTGGAAGGGACCTTGGAGGTCTTCTAGTCCAACTCCCTGCGTGGGCAGGAACCTTATACCATTTCAGACAAATGGCTATCCAACATCTTCTTAAAGACCTCCAGGGTTGGGGCATTCACAACTTCTGGAGGCAAGCTGTTCCAGAGGTTAATTGTTCTAACTGTCAGGAAATTTCTCCTTAGTTCTAAGTTGCTTCTCTCCTGGATTAGTTTCCACCCATTGCTTCTTGTCCTGCCCCCAGGTGCCTTGGAGAATAGTTTGACTCCCTCTTCTTTGTGGCACCCTCTGAGATATCAGAACACTGCTATCATGTCTACCCTGGTCCTTCTCTTCATCAAACTAGACATACCCAGCTTATTTTATTTTATTTTATTTTATTCGTATTCATATACCGCCCTATCTCCCTTGCGGGACTCAGGGCTGTGAACAGGCATTGATAAAACGACAGTAAACAGCCCTGCAGATGATCCATTCATTAGCAACGATGATTAATTAGCTCCCAGCTGCCTTCTTGTGCCACCCACCCCCCTCCTCTCCCCGTTGAAGTTGGATTGACACTCCTGTCTTCCTTCCTTCCTTCCTTCCTTCTCCAGGAGGCGAGAGGGCCGTGCCCCAGCGGAGTCGCCGAAAGCCGCTGTCTCGGGAGGAGTTGCAACAGCTGGGAAGAGGAGGCGAGGACGTAGTGGAAGACTTGGATTTTTCCGATGCAGACTGATGGATGGACAGATTTTTGTGTGTGTGTGTGTGTGTGTGTGTGTGTAACTGGGCAGCTGTTGCCACTTGTGGAGAGCCGAGGAAGCCACTCTGCACCACCAGAAAATTGCCTAAAAAGGCATGCTAGCTGCCTCTTTAGAATAACGTGGTGGGTTTCTTAAAACCGTCTCGACATGGAACCTTCTAAAAGAGAAGCAAAGGCCAGCCGTCAATGCTGCCCCTTCCTCTCCTGGGAGGGAAATCCCACCCACCCACCCAGCACCGGAGATGAAGGTCAAACGTCCCACCCCATTTTTTTTGAGGGGGTGGGAGAAGGCTTGGCTGTTTTCCTGCCAAATGACATTTATTTCCAATTTTTGGGGGGACCAAACACGGCAGGAAGCGTTAGGACTGGGCAGCACAAACAATGCGTGTTTTGTTTGTTTAAATCCGCCGCTAGCTGCAATTTCTCTATTTTTATTTCTGTATGGGATTGGTTCTCCCGCTTGTAGGATTTCTTTCTGGATCTCTTCTGCCCCTGAAACCGCAGCGGGGCAAAGTGGGCTGATCCCGATGGCTTTTACTGCATTGTGATCTACCCGCTCTGTCTTTTCACACTCCTGCACGCTGCCCACCAGGAACTGAGACTACACACACACACACACACACACACATGTCACTTGAGGTCACCTGGCAGATCAGATGTAGAATATGGAGTTAGCAAGTCCTTATTGTTGGATCTCCAACATATCTCTAATTTGCCAGTTAGGTGAAGGGAGTCTTAAGGCTTAGCTGAAGAACCATCTTTTGGGGGTTTATGGAGATAACGCTTGAAGCCCAAGATCTCTTAAGTGGTCAGTTAGGTTCTAGCTTTAAGCTGTGGTCAAGGAATCGTGGCGGTTGTCAGCTTTTGCCTTGGGCGAAGGCCACAAGTTGTTATCTGGTAGGGTTGTGTAGACCAAGTTCAGGTGGGTAGGAAAGAGTTGGCTTGTGTCAGAAGAACTTTTAAAAGAGTTTTTCTACCATGACAACTTGGAAGACGGGTGGACTTCAAATCCCAGAATCCCTCAGCCAGTTGGGTTTTGGGGGGGGGGGAATTCTGGGTGTTGAAATCCATACATCTTGCTAGAGAAACCCTGATCGAAAAGGATCATGTATACCCATCTGGTATGTCTGGACCTGAACTCTGCTTTCAGGTGGCCAATTTTAGAAGGGTGGACTTCGAATCTCAAAAATCATGGGAATTTTGAGTCCTCCAGAGTGAAAGGCACCAGATCCCTGCCACTCAAATCCCCAAGGATTCTGCAGGATTTGGGGAGCGGCAGTCCGCCAATTGAATGACGCAACGGGAGGGTTTTTTAGCTCCCAGAATTCTTAGCAATGGTGGCTAGAGAAGCTGCAGATGTCCCCCTTTCCCCCCCCCCCCCAGGACCCCAGATGGCTGCCATTCAATTCCCAGCGTTCTCCATCAGGTGGACTGGAGAACTTTGGAAACTGAAATTCACCCTTCTTGAAGGTGGAGAAGCTCCACATGCCTTCTCGTGTTAGTGGGACCCCCAATTCTTGTGAATTCTGGGACTTCGGACATGCCCCGTGCCCGGCGGTTGGTGGGCCTCCAGCTCTTAATTCTGTTGGGAATTATGAGGTTTGGGAGTCCAATCCAGGAGACCGATCCATGTCCCGTCGATGGTGGGAACTCCAGTTCTTCTGAATTCTGTTATTCAGAAGAGTTCTTCACCACAGAGGCCATAATCCTATCTCAGTAGGATACCGTATAGCAGAGGTTCCCAAACTTGGCCACTTGAAGACTTGTGGACTTCAACTCCCAGAATTCTGGGAGTTGAAGTCCACAAGTGGCCAAGTTTGGGAACCTCTGCCGTATAGTCATGATGGCGAACCTATGGCCAGAGATGGCATGCAAAGCCCTCTACAGGCAAGCCCACCATCACCAGCTGCTCTTCTAGTTTCCAGGGCATGAATGCGTGCTGGCCAAGTGGTCTTCGCGTCCCCCAAAACCCCGAAGACCAGATGGCTGGTGCGCATGTCTTTTAAATGCATCTGGTCTTTGGGTTTTCTGGTGCTCCATGCATGCACATCCTGGTTTGGGCACTTAGTGCTGAAAAGGTTCGCCATCACTGCCCTATAGCAATGGTAGTCTTCGGAAAACCCTAGAAATGGAGGTCCTCTCCTTGACAACCAACCCACCCACTCTCCAGGCACCAGATTGGCTGCCATGCAATCTCCGATGTTCTCCAGCGCACAGACTGGAGGATTCTGGGGATCGGAAGTTCACCCAACTGGGAAGTTGGAAGTCTCATGTTCTCAAGGTGGGTTTTTGCTAAAAATTCTGATAATTGGGGGGGGGGGGGGTCTGTTACACCAAGCACTCTGCATCTCAATGCAAGCTTGGGTTTTGTGTGTGTGTAGAATTAGGGGGATCAAAGTTAACCCACCCCAAAAATCCAGCTAGAAAGTCAACAGGTGCAATCCAGGCTTCTTCTCCAGCTTATTTCTGTATTCAGGGAACTTCAACCCAACATGGTTTTTGATGGAACTTGAGCGCCCAGAATGCTTAGCAATGTGGCTGGAGAATGGTGGGAAGCAAAACCCATCCCTTTGAGGTTGGGGGTGGGTGGGCTTTCTTGTGTATTTCAAGGATTGGAGGGGGGGTTCTTCCTCCCAAAGCTTTCTGTGCATTAGGAATTCTGGTCCTCGTAACTGGGATGCTCAGAATTTGGGCTCCCCAGGATTCAGAAGTGACAGGCCACAAGAATTCTGGGAATTGAAGTTCTTTAAGACTCCCTCCCCCACCCCCCAAAAATGAGTGCACCTCAACTTTGAAACTTGTTTTAGGGTTCCAGTGTTTCTTGGCCTCTGCGAACTTAGGATAGGTGGACTTCAGCTTTAGATGCCTACGCAACCTAGCCTTGTCAAAGCTGAACACTATATTGTTAGGGTGTAATGCATGGTCCATCCCACCCACCCTTCCTCAATCTCTGCACAGCACAGAGCCCGAAAACCCATGCGTGCCAGTCTGCAGTTCCTCCCCTTGTTGGAAGTAGGCGTGCCCAGATGTATTCAAAGCTCCAAGTCTTGGAAGTTAATTCAAGAGATACATGTATGCATGCCTACTTCTGGCCAGGGTTGCAGAGAGGAATCCCTCTGCATGGTGGGCCGCGCCCAGGAAGCCCTGGAGCCAACCATGGCATCAAGGGAAGCTGGCAGGGGGGTGCCCTAGGGCAGGGGTCCCCAACCTTTGCAACTTTAAGTCTGAAGGACTTCAGCTCCCAGACTTCTCCAGCCAGCAAAGCTTTGCTGGCTGGAGAAGTCTGGGAGCTGAAGTCCTTCAGACTTAAAGTTGCAAAGGTTGGGGACCCCTGCCCTAGGGCATCAAAGAGCCTCTTGCCAGCTGCCTCCTTTTTCCCATGGTTGAAGGGGATGGTTGGTGGGGAGGCTGGGAGATGATGGGGCAGGTGATGGGCGACTTGCCAATGTTGTTGGCTCGGGGAGGGTGGCATCTTGGCCACGCCAAGCCCAGGACATTGGCAAGCCACTCTGCGGCCCTTCACCCATGCCCCATCGCCCACAGGCCTCCCTCGGTGTCCATCAAATCCCTTTGGTTTCCAGTCCTGGCCTAATAGGGGCTTTGGGGATGGGTGGGTTGGTCCTAGGAAGGAGGGGGGTAAGAGATATCTCTACCCCTCTCCACCTAGGACCAAACTCTGCCCCTCAAGGCCCCTATTAGGCCAGGACTGAAGCGGGGGGGGGGGGATAGGAGTGTGTGTGGCTGGGGGGCAGAGAAGGGGAGTGTCTCGCTTTTTTTTCTTGATCTGTAATAAAGATTCTTGCTTATGCCATTCTGGGTGTGTTTTTTTCCCCCCCTAATCCTTCCCCCCCTCCATTCCCCTCCCTTCCTTCTGTGGCCTCCCCTGGGCACCCTCCCTGGCAGACCTGGGGAGGGGGGGCACCTCAGCCACCCCCTTGAGGCCAAAGATGGGAGCGGGAGCCAAGAGGGAGGGAGGGAGGGAGATGCAGGCGCTGGGGAAGATTGGCATGGCAGGCAAGCCAGCTGCATGCCAGGCAAGCCAGGCAAGCCAGCTGTTGGGTGGGGGGAGTCTCTCCTGAATAAATGATTAATTTGTTAATTTTAATTTTAATCAATGTCAATTGGGGATTTTGGGGGGGGGGTATTCTATTTAATCTCCCTTTTAACTTTTGCAATATGTGGTTTTTTTTTATTAATGTTCTACACCGCCCCGAGTCCTTTGGGGAGAAAGGCAGCTTAAAAAAGCCAAAAAACCTCAACTCTTTCCAACCCACTCTTAAGGCCTGCCTGCTCCCCCCCACCATCTTCCCAGCCCCCTGTGCCCTCCACACACCTTTACCTGTCCTTACCTGCTCTCGTTCTGCCCTCGGTTGCCACCTGGCGAGGCTCCCACAGCTGGTAATATTCATTTCATACTTACCCCTTTTGATCTAAGCTGGAATTCATTTCCCGTGTTTCCCCGAAAATAAGACCCTCTGAATTTGGCTTCATTTTTGGGGGGAGGTCTTAGTTTCAAGGTGCCCTCATGCCCGCTGTTGTGTCACAATATTTTCGGGGAGGGCTTCTTTTAGCGCCTGCGCTCAAAAGGCCCGATCGGTCTTTCCGGCATCCCGGTACAACCAGTTGACTCCATCACTGGCCATAGGGGACGATCACCTTACCCCTGTGGATGGGGCACGCAACTTGGGCGTCCTCCTTGATGCCCGGCTGTCCATGGAAGATCAAGTGACGGCCGTGGCCAGGAGGGCGTTTTACCAGGTTCGCCGGGTCCGCCAGTTGCGTCCCCTATTGGATCGGGCTGCCCTTTGCACAGTCACTCATGCCCTCGTGACATCCCGGCTGGACTATTGCAACTCTCTCTACATGGGGCTCCCCTTGAGGTGCACCCGAAGGCTTCAGCTAGTCCAGAATGCAGCCGCGCGGGCAGTTATGGGAACCTCTAGGTTCTCCCATGTAACACCGCTCCTGCGCGAGCTGCACTGGCTGCCTGTCGTCTTTCGGGTGCGCTTCAAGGTGTTAGTTACCATCTTCAAAGCGCTCCATGGCACGGGACCTAGCTATCTGCGGGATCGCATCCTGCCCCATACATCCCTGCGACCGATTTGCTCCCACAGAGGGGGACTTCTCCGGGTGCCGTCCACTAGGCTGTGC
The DNA here is from genome assembly GCA_039707465.1 of Rhabdophis nuchalis. NCBI lineage: Eukaryota > Metazoa > Chordata > Lepidosauria > Squamata > Natricidae > Rhabdophis > Rhabdophis nuchalis. The sequence goes on from CM077655.1 coordinate 5,927,830, forward strand.
CAGCGGATGACACCCAGGGGAAGGGCCTTCTCTGTGGCGGGCCCAGCCCTCTGGAACGACCTTCCCCCCGAAATTAGAACAACTACAGACCTTCGCTCCTTCCGACAGTTTTTAAAAACTCATTTCTTCCGTTTGGCTGGCCTAGGGTAATTTTAATTAAGTTATAGCGTTAAGGGGTTTTAGGGACAGTTTTTAGTTTTTATAGATGTTTTTAGCGCAAGATATGTTTAATTGTGATTTAAAATTTTGTACTCTGTTTGTGTCTATTGTTTTTAATTTTCCTCTGCCCCGCCACGAGTCCCTTAGGGGAGAGAGAGCGGGTTATAAATAAAATCTATTATTATTATTATTATTATTATTATTATGCAGGGGGGAGGTCTTATTTTCGGAGAAACAGGATAATAATCGACTTTTTTTTTTAACCCATCACGCCAGTGATACTTTTTCAATTTATTAGACTTGTATCCCGCACCTATTTCCCCGAAGGGTCTCAGAGCCCCCCTGCCCCCAAAAGAAAGATTTAAAGTTTGGAAAGACGCACTCCCACGCCGTACCTGGTTGTTGTTTTTTAAATCAACGGAGTTGGATGCTCGTTGGTTTTGCATTTTATTGTTATTTTCCACTGCTTTGCCGGAAAGCCTTAAAAAGTGATGGATTACTTGGAACAAGCAGCTAGGTAAGGTACCAACTTGGGTGAAGTGTGGGGTTGTGGTTGAAAAAAATAAAATAAAACACACCAGGGGAAAATGCACACCGAAACAGGGGGGGCTTGCCTTCCAAGTTTGGCCCCTGCAGTCTTTCTCTCTCTCCCCCACCCAAAAAAAGAAAGAAAGAAATCTGGGCAAACACACACACACACACACACACACACACACAAACACACACAGGTTGAAAGCTGGCATGGGGCTCCATGCGGCTGCCCAATGCCTGGGTGTAAATACCAGGGGAAATGTGCAATCCCACATCCTCACCTAGGTTGCCCTGTGCCTTAAAATAATAATAATAATAATAATTAGAAAAAAAACACTGCAATTTTTGGGGCAATTAAAATGGAACGTACCTACAGCACATCAGGGAATCGATCGCACCCCTCGGGGTTGAGCTGCGGGGGTCACTGACGGTCTCCGAGCTTCGCTTTCTCGCAGGCGGTTTGTTTCATCGCTCAGCTAGGTAACGTCGTCAGGGCCGCTGGCCACCGCCTCCTCACGGCACTGATAACGTTCCCTAATTGGGTAATGAGACGCCTGCAAGGAAACCAAGCTCAGGGACAGCCAAGGAGCACTCACTCACACACACACTCACTCACACACACACTTCCAGAAGGGATATACCAATTCCTCCAAGCACAATATCCTTCCTGCTTTCTTTCTCTCTCCTTCCCGACAATTCCCAGGCTGCTGATGGGACTCTCTAAGCCAGGGGTCTCCAACCTTTGCAACTTTTAAGTCTGAAGGACTTCAGCTCCCAGAGATCTCCAGCCAGCAAAGCTGTCGGTGTCAGGGCCTGGGCCAGGGGTCTCCAACCTTTGCAACTTTTAAGTCTGAAGGACTTCAGCTCCCAGACTTCTCCAGCTAGCAAAGCTGTCAGTGTCAGGGCCTGGGCCAGGGGTCTCCAACCTTTGCAACTTTAAGTCTGAAGGACTTCAGCTCCCAGACTCCTCCAGCCAGCTTTGCCAGTTTTCAACAGGAGACTGGTCAATGGCTTAGGGTCTCCTGCTTGGGCAGGGAGTTGGTCTAGAACACGGGTCTCCAACCTTTGCAACTTTAATAATTAATGCAACTTTCGATTTAATAAATCGAAATAAATTAAATTTAAGCCTGAAGGACTTCAGCTCCCAGACTTCTCCAGCCAGCTTTGCCAGTTTTCAAGAGGAGACGGGACAACCCATTGGACTGGAATGGCCTAGGGTCTCCTGCTTGGGCAGGGGGTTGGTCTAGAACACGGGTCTCCAACCTTCGCAACTTTAATAATTAATGCAACTTTCGATGTAATAAATCAAAATAAATTAAATTTAAGTCTGAAGGACTTCAGCTCCCAGACTTCTCCAGCCAGCAGCTGGCTGGAGAAGTCTGGGAGCTGAAGTCCTTTAGACTAAAAGTTGCAAAGTTTGCCCACCCCTGAGTTAGCAAGTCATTTTTTGGCCGTGAGGTGGATCCCCAACATACCTCTAATATCTCTTTAATTTGCCAGAGGTGAAGGGATACAATACAATACAATAGCAGAGTTGGAAGGGACCTTGTAGGTCTTCTAGCCCAACCCCTGCGTGGGCAGGAACCTTATACCATTTCAGACAAATGGCTATCCAACATCTTCTTAAAGACTTCCAAGGTTGGGGCATTCACAACTTCTGGAGGCAAGCTGTTCCAGAGGTTAATTGTTCTGTCAGGAAATTTCTCCTTAGTTCTAAGTTGCTTCTCTCCTTGATTAGTTTCCACCCATTGCTTCTTGTCCTGCCTCCGGGTGCCTTGGAGAATAGCTTGACTCCCTCTTCTTTGTGCCAACTCCTGAGATATTGGGAGACTGCTATCATGTCTCCCCTGGTCCTTCTCTTCATCAAACTAGACATACCCAGCTCCTGCAACCGTTCTTCATATGTTTTAGTCTCCAGTCCCCTAATCATCTTGGTAAAGTCTTAAGGCTTGGTTGAAGAACCATGTTTCTGGGAGCTGAAGTCCTTCAGACTTAAAAGTTGCAAAGGTTGAAGACCCCTGCTCTAAGGACTTAAAAAGACTGATATACCGCTTCATGGTGCTTTCCCCACCCTCTCTAAGAGTCGGCAAGGTCCTTGCCCTCAAAAACAATCCCTCATTTGACCGACCTCGGAAAGATCGCCAAACCTTCCCCCCCCCCCTCCCGAGCCAATCAAATTGCCCGGGATGGAAACGAGCAAGCCAGCGAGTCAACCAACCAGCCCACCGGTTTCACGTCAAAGAGAAGACACAGAGAAGCCCCCCCAAATAAAAAAAAATAAAAAATGCAACAACCATGACAGCCCCACAGGACGGGCTGTGCTGTACCGTACCGTCCAAATAAAAAATAAAAAAATAGGAGGTTGGTTTGTGACGTTTGTCTGTCTTTGGTATTCATTCAAAAGCTGCTTAGCGATGCATAGACCTCCCCCGCCCCCCTCAAACTCCAAAAGAAGAAGAAGAACGGAACGGTGTACCGGTTCCAGCCAGGGATGTGTTTCCACCCCACCCCTCTGCAACAAAAAAAAGAAAGAAAGAAAGAGGGGAGGATGGGTTTCGTTGCCCCCTCGATGACTGGATCGCAGAGCTGCTTCTTCTCCAAGCGTCTTCCTTCCAAGATTTCTTCGGAGCACTCCCCCCCCCTCTCTAATCCAACCCCAATCCCATTCCGCCAAGTGTTTATTTCCTCCCCCCCCCCCCAAAATAAGAATATTTTAGCAGATTTCCACGCGGTCTCTTGAGGCGAGGGGGGGTGGGGTGGAGAGAGAACGCTTCCTCCTTCAGTGAGATGTCCGATGGCGTCAAATCCAGGGGTTACGAAAGGGGTTTGGGGGCATCGCCCAAGACAGAGGTCCCGTTTTCCTGCTTGGGGGAGACCCGGCTGGGGAGGAGCGTCCCGCCGTAGGGGGACGAGGCCACGCTTCCGGCGGAGGGTGGGCGGAGCTCGGCGGGAGGCAGGTTGCAGTCGGCGGGCCGCAGGCCGGGCGGCTGCAGTGGCAAAGCTACCGGGAAACTGGCCATATACAACACCCGGCCGATCCTCTTGGCTACCTGGAGAAAAAAAAACAGCAAGGAAAAGCAATTAAAATTACCTGCGAGGATTGGGAATGACAGAGCGGGAAGGGACCTTGGAGGTCTTCTAGTCCAACCCCCTGCCTAGGCGGGAGACCCTACATCGCTTCAGACAAATGGCTGTCCAACCTCTTCTTAAAAACGTCCCGTGTTGGAGCATTCACAACTTGTAATTTGTTCTACTGGTTACCGTATTTTTCAGATTATAAGACACACCTGACTATAAGACACACCTGACTATAAGACACACCTAAATTTAGAAGAAGAAAACGACAAAAAAAGGATTTTGGCCTCCGCGTGGCACAGCCCTTTTCCCAGCCTTTTTATTATCCATTTTAAAGGCTTTTTGAGCCATTTTGGAGGCCTTTTTGGGTCATTTGTGAGGCATTTTTCAGGCGTTTTTTTTCCCAAAAGGCCTGAAAACGGGCTGAAAAAGGCCTGGAAACAGATCGTAAAAAACCCTGAAAACAGGCAGAAAAGAACCCTGAAAACAGGATGACAAATGCCTCAAAAATGGGCCAAAAGAAAGGCCTGAAAACGAGCTGTAAAAAAGCCTGGAAACGGGCCGGAAAATGCCTCAAAAACAGGCTGAAAAAGGCCCGAAAATGGGGTGTTCAGAAGCCAAAAAATGGCCACTGGATGGATGGGGCTTCGGCAATATTCGGTCTCTAAGACGCACAGACATTTCCCCCCCCCCCTTTTGGGAGACAAAAAGGTGCGTCTTATAGTCCGAAAAATACGATTGTTCTGTCAGGAAATTTCTCCTCAGTTCCAAGTTGCTCCTCTCCTTGATTAGTTTCCAACTGTTGCTTCTTGTCCTGCCCTCAGGGGCTTTGGAGAACCAAACAAAAAACAAGAAGCATACCCAGTTTTCCCAAAAATAAGACCTCCCTGGATAATAAGCCCAATCGGGCTTTTGAGCGCATGCGCTAAAATAACCCCTCCCCCCAAAATAAGCCCTCCCTGAAAAGATTTAAACGCATGCACAGCCGCTCCCCGCCATTTCCTGGAGTGGAGGAAGGGGGGGGGGAACATGCTCCATGCGTCACACATGGACCTGCCATCCACACGGAACGGCCTCGCGGAGGGCACTCCCGCAAACCTGAGCTCCCGCGCCTCTTCTCTTAGTGGCGCCCGCAAAAAGAGCGGCAGGCCCCGCGACACTTAAGGCTGGCAAGAGTGCGCCAGAAACAAGAGACAGAACTTCCGGCCCTCTCTGGATGGATCGGCCTATCCACGGGCCGAGGTTAAGCCGCCTCCCGCACCTCAAAAACAATAAGCCCTCCCCAAAAATAAGCCCTCCCTAAAAATATTGTAACACAGCCGCAGCCCTGGGGTGACCACGCTCGCCGCTTCCTGCACCTCAGGATAAGGGCAGATTTATTACTCCCCCCCCGCCCCCCCCCCCAAGCCTCGGCTCTTTATGAGAGATCTAATAAAAAGGTTCTTTGGCCAATAGTTCCCGGTGGAACAATCGTGCGGGGGGGGGGGAATAACCCCGATTCGGAGAAAAGGAAGAGAAGGAGGACCCCCAGTGCAATCCGGTGAGATCTACGGGATCTCACCGGGCAGGGGAGGGGCAGGGGAGCGGGGAGAATTTTGAAGCCAGAGCATTTACAAAAAGCCAATTAAAGAGGTCAAAAAATTCAGGAAGTCCTTTTTGGCCCGCAGATAATTGGGCTCAAAACACCTGCTTGTGTACAACACAGGGGTTAACAACAACAACACAGGGGTTAACAACAACAACACAGGGGTTAACAACACAGCTTAAAAATAAAAACGACTGTATGTGAAACTCCAAGGATAAATATCAACACTTTTTTAAAACACCTTAAACTTACTAGCTGCCTTGGCTTGGGGTATCATGCCAACTCAACCGCTGTGGTTTATGAATGCGTGGCTTTTAAGGCTCGGGCACACGGATAACAAACCAGTGTTTTTCAACCTTGGCAAAATTGTGTGCCAAGGTTGACGAACACAGAGCTAAACCATGATTTAAGCCCAAGGGTACATCAAAACAATACAACAGCAGAGTTGGAAGGGACCTCGGAGGTCATCTAGTCCAACTCCCTGCCTAGGCAGGAAGCCCTATACCATTTCAGACAAATGGCTATCCAACATCTTTTTAAAGACTTGCAGTGTTGGGGCATTCACAACTTCTGGAGGCAACTTCTGTTCCACTGATTGATTGTTCTCACTGTCAGGAAATGTCTCCTCAATTCTAAGTTGCTTCTCTCCTGGATTAGTTTCCACCCATTGCTTCTTGTTCTGCCCTCAGGGGCTTTGGAGAATAGTTTGACTCCCTCTTCTTTGGGGAAATCCCTGAGATATTGGAAGGCTGCTATCCTGTCTCCCCTGGTCCTTCTTTTCATTCAACTAGACATCCCCAGTTCCTGCAACCGTTCTTCCTATGTTTTAGTCTCCAGTCCCCTAATCCTCTTGGTTGCTCTTCTCTGCACTCTTTCTAGAGTCTCCACATCTTTTCTACATCGTGGTGACCAAAACTGGATGCAAATATTCCAAGTGTGGCCTTCCCAAGGCCTTATAAAGTGGTATCAACCCTTCACGTGATCTTGATTCCATCCCTCTGTTGATGCAGCCTAGAACTGTGTTGGCTTCTTTGGCAGCTGGTGCCCACGGCTGGCTCCTATTTCAATGGTTGTCCACTAGGACTCCAAGATCCCTTTCACAGTTACTGCTATTGAGCATCAAAACCTTTGCGTTTGGAAGAGATGCGCCCCAAAAAAGGATGAGCCACGGCTGATAAACCAGGGAGCAACCGGGGTTTGCACTGTTACAAACAGAAACAATTAGCCAACGTATGAACGTATAGTGTGACAGTTCGGCGTATTTTTCTTACCTGTGATCTTATTTTCAATGCCGGGCCTAGTTTTAAGCCCATGTGGTTGAGTAAATGCTCTTCCGTCAAAAGGGGTAGCGTCTCGCCATCAATGGCCTGTTCCCGGAAAACCTGTCAAGAAACAAGAGGAGGCTGCAAATTTGCTAGAAATGGACGCAACGCGTTTTTCCCTCCTTCTCATTGTTCTATACACAACAGAACGTTGCAATGGCGAGATAGAATTGTACATAAATCAGTGTTCAATCACTTAAAGATGGATGGACTCCAATTCCCAGAATAGGGCACTGCACACCTGAACAACTAGACACAAGGACAGTTTTGCCCCCCGAATGCCATCACTCTGCTAAAGAAATAATTCCCTCACCACTGTCAAACCATTCACTAAGGCTGCGTTACTATGACTATCAGTCTTCTCACTGTTCCTATCCCCCCCATCTCCTCCCACTTAGGACTGCAGGACCGTAACTTCGTTGCTTGTATCTTTACGATTTACATTGATTGTGTCCTGATTGCTTATTGCCCTGTGGCTGTCATTCAGTGTTGCACCTTATGATTCTTGACCAATGTATCTTGTCTTTTTATGTACACTGAGAGCCTCTGCACCACAGACAAATTCCTTGTGTGTCCAATCACACTTGGCCAATAAAGAATTCCATTCTATTCTATTCCATATTCTATTCTATTCTTTCCGTATTCTTTCCGTATTCTTTCCGTATTGTATTGTATTCTATTCTTTCCGTATTCTATTCATTTCGTATTCTATTCTATTCTATTCATTCCATATTCTATTTTATATTCTATACTATTCATTTCATATTCTATTCTATTCATTCTGTATTCTATTCTATTCTATTCTATTCTATTCTTTCTATTCTATATTCTATACTATTCATTCCATATTCTATTCTATTCTATTCTATTGTATTTTATATTCTATACTATTCATTTCATATTCTATTCTATTCATTCCGTATTCTATTCTATTCTATTCTATATTCTATACTATTCATTTCATATTCTATTCTATTCATTCCGTATTCTATTCTATTCATTCCGTATTCTATTCTATTCTATTCTATATTCTATACTATTCATTTCATATTCTATTCTATTCATTCCGTATTCTATTCTACTCTATTCTATTCATATTCTATTTCTATTCTATTCTATGTTCTATACTATTCATTTCATATTCTATTCTATTCATTCTGTATTCTCTTCTCTTCTATATTCTATATTCATTTCATATTCTATTCTATTCATTCCTCATTCTATTCTATATTCTATACTATTCATTTCATATTCTATTCTATTCATTCCGTATTCTATTCTACTCTATTCTATTCTATTCATATTCTATTTCTATTCTATTCTATGTTCTATACTATTCATTTCATATTCTATTCTATTCATTCTGTATTCTCTTCTCTTCTATATTCTATATTCATTTCATATTCTATTCTATTCATTCCTCATTCTATTCTATATTCTATACTATACATTTAATATTCTATTCTATTCTATTCCATTCTATTCATTTCATATTCTATTCCATTCATTCTGTATTCTATTCCATTCCATTCCATTCTCCTTCCAAGCAACACTTCTCCCTGCTTTATAACTTTCCAAGGCTGCTTACGAGTGAAATTTGTCTTCCTTGTGCAGAAACCCCTGGGACCTCCTCCGTTCCCACAGACCCCCAGAGGACGAAAGGGGGAGGGGGAGAGAGGCCTCTGTCTTGAATGCAGAAACTCTCCCCCCCCCCTCTCTCTTCTTCCCAGCACAAAACCCTCCACGGCAACATTTTATTTCGGGATTTCAGCCAGCCCCACGAGAAGGTCACTCCGTGCCAGACCTCCCGAGGAGCTGCGGTTTCCGGGCGCGGAAAACATTAAAAGCAGACATTGTCTCCCCTTCGGATCTCCCCCTGGGAGGAAGGGGGGGGGCGAGCTTCCTTGCACCGTTTCAAACTATAAATCCCAAATAAGAAAACAGCAACACTTGATTGGGGGGGGAGGTGTATAAAAAGACAATTAAATCCTTTTTAACTCGCTCTGCAACGTGGACGCCGATCTCCCACTAAATCAGGGATGTCCAAACTTGGGAACTTTAAGACTTGTGGATTTCAACTCCCAGAATTCCCCAGCTGCCATGTCTGGCTGGGGAATTCTGGGAGTTGAAGTCCACAACTCTAAAAAGTTCCCAAGTTTGGACACCCCTGCACTAAATCTTCCTGCAGAAGAGAAGAGAAAGAGGAGAGAAAATAGAAGAGAAGAGAATATGAAAATAGAACAGAATAGAGAATAGAATAGAATATAGACGAGACGAGACGAGAATAGCAGAGTTGGAAGGGACCTAGGTGCGCCTTCTAGTCTGAAAAATACGGTATCTCGTCGGCTCCTTGGCATTACGCCCTTTCCTTCCCCTAGGGACCCGAAGTATCCAGATGTTTGCAGGCTCCGTTCCCTTCCACAGCTGGAGTTCTCCAAAGGGCATTTCTAAGCCACAGTGTGCTAACTCGGAAGCCAAGTTAACAAGGCCTCTATCGTCCAGCTGGCAGACCCTCATTCTCCCACCCACTCACCCTGGGAGTGATGGATGGGTTTTGGTGGCGCTCCTGTCCCTCCCTTGTCGGATCCGTCTCGTGGGGGGAGTGCGGGGGGTGGTGGAAACTGGACGTTCACAAGCGCTGCTTTCCCACCCCTTGAGGCAAGCTAAGCCAATTGTGGGGATTGATCCTGGCCCCGAGTCTGGAAATATGATTTTTCCACATGTATTTTTTTTTAAATTCATTTCTGCCAAGCTCTAAGAACCAAATTAGGAAACTCCAACTGGGTTCACGTTTACGACGGTTGCAGTGTCCCTGGGTCGCCTGATCCCCTTTGACGACCTTCTGACAAGCAAAGTCGGTGGGGAAGCCCGATTCACTTAATTATTGTGAATAATAATAACCCGTATTATTAACTTAATAATAAGCTGTATTATTAACTTAATAATAATAATAATATTTAATAATAATAATATTTAATATTTATAAAACCGCACCCTCTCCCCACAGGGACTCGGGGCGGTGCACAGGTAGAATAAAAACAATAAATACATACAAACAATTCTAAAAACAAATTAAACATAACCTGCGCTAAAATTCCCCATTAAAACTAAACAATCCTAGTTCCCAATAAAAAACCCCAAAGACAGAGAGACTTATCCTAGGCCGGCCAGACAGAAAAAGTGAGTTTTTAATTTAAGACGGAAGGAGCGGAGGTCCGTGGTCGTCCTGATATCGGGGGGAAGGTCGTTCCAGAGGGCCGGGCCCACCACAGAGAGAGCCCTTCCCCTGGGCGTCGCCCGCTGACAAAGTCTAGTGGACGGCACCCGGAGAAGTCCCTCTCTGTGGGAGCGAATTGGCCGTGAGGATGTATGAGGCAGGATCCGATCCCGCAGATAGCTAGGTCCCGAGCCATGGAGCGCTTTAAAGATGATAATTAACACCTTGAAGCGCACCCGGAAGACGACAGGTAGCCAGTGCATATTATTAATATAATAGCCGTATTATTAACTTAATAATAATAACCCGTATTATTAACTTAACCGTGGCAGTGATTCTCTTAACAACTTGGCGAGAAAGGTCGTAAACGGGGGGGCAAAGCTCACTTAACAACTGTCTTGTTTAGCGATGGAAATTTGGGGTGGGTGGGTTTCAATTGCGGTCGTTCAATCGAGGACTACCTGTACGGACTCCTGTATGTACAAGGTTTGGATGCAGAAAAACAGGCTAAACATGCAGCCACAAATAAACAAGATTTGTTTATTGAAATTGGCCCTCTGTTGTATGTTAACACATACAATAGAGTATACGTGTTATAACATTATAACAAATTAAGGGGCTGGGGAGTGTGTTGTGTTGAGGTGTGTTGCTGTTTCTGCAATATTAGAGAAGTTGGTAGCAACACACTTGAGTGTATTCAACTCAACCAATCATATAACTTAACAACTTAACACTTAACAACTTGGAAAAGGTAGGTCGTAAACTGAGGCGAAACTCACTCAATGGCTGGCTCCTTTAGCAATGGAAATTGGGAGGTTCAACTGCGGTCGTAAGTTAAGGACTACCTGTATAGATCCAATAGAGACCGCTTATGTACTCGGGGAAAAAACAGGCTAAACATGCAGCCATTAAACAAACAACTCCCTGGGCCAAGGGTGGCGTTTCCGCAATGTGAGGCAACCCGGTGGCAACATACCTGAGTGTATTCAGCACAACCGGAAAGGCCGATCATAAAACTTAACAACTTAACGCTTAACAACGTGGCAAAGGTAGGCCGTAAACTGAGGCGAAACTCACTCAACGGCTGGCTCCTTTAGCAATGGAGGTTCAATTGTGGTCGTAAGTTAAGGACTACCTGTATAGATCCAATAGAGAGCGCTGTATGCACTCGGAAAAAAACAGGCTAAACATGCAGCCATTAAACAAACAACTCCCTGGGCCAAGGGTGGCGTTTCCGCAGTGTGAGGCAACCCGGTGGCAACATACTTGAATGTATTCAGCACAACCGGAAAGGCCGATCATAAAACTTAACAACTTAACACTTAACAACTTGGCAAAGGTAGGTCGTAAACTGAGGCGAAACTCACTAAACGGCTGGCTCCTTTAGCAATGGAAATTGGGAGGTTCAACTGCGGTCGTAAGTTAAGGACTACCTGTATAGATCCAACCTGGCAAAGGTAGGCCGCAAACTGAGGCGAAACTCACTCAACGGCTGGCTCCTTTAGCAATGGAAATTGGGAGGTTCAACTGCGGTCGTAAGTTAAGGACTACCTGTATAGATCCAATAGCGACCGCTGTATGTACTCGGGAAAAAACAGGCTAAACAGGCAGCCATTAAACAAACAACTCCCTGGGCCAAGGGGGGCGTTTCCGCAGTGTGAGGCAACCCGGTGTGCAACATACCTGAGTGTATTCCGCACAACCCGAGAGGCAGCTCACAAAACTGCACACGTCCTCGACGGTCCATTTGCTGACGTCTTGCAAGGCCGCCGGGGCCGGGCTCTCTTCCCCATCCAGATAGAGACCTCCCATCGTGCCTGGAAGGAGCGGGGGTGGGGGGAGAAAAAAGGAGGGGAGGGTTTTTTTGCAGAGATGGGAAAACAGGGGTGAGCGGAGGCGAGAAGGGAAAGAGGAAGCATAAATCACCAAAGCTTTCCTCTTCTCCCCCCCCCCTCCTCGCCACCCCAGCGGACAGCCCCGCTCTCCGCCGATTCCTCCTGTTTCCCTCCAGCCACACATCCATCTTTCATGAACTGTCAATTAAAATACCAGGCAGGGTCAATTTGCAGGCGAACTCCTCCAGGGGGGTTTTCCTAGCCTGGGGGGGGTGGGTGGGAAAGGGGGGAGGGGGAAGGGAGGAGGAAAGCATTTGAGGAAGGGGGAGGGGAGGGGTGTGTGTGTGTGTACGTCAAAGGCACTAATGATTTCAGCATGTTGGGAGTGCTACTCAGGCGGAAGAAGTGGGGAGAAGAGCCGAGGATGAATCCGGGAAGAAATTAACAGGAAGGTCTCCCCACAAGGTCGCGGAGACGGTTACGGGTGTAGAGGCAGCCCTGCGGGAGAATTATGGGGTAGATAAGCATTAACAGAGGGATACAACCGAGATCAAAGGAGGTACTAAAGGTAAACGGTAAAGGTTCCCCTCGCGCATAGGTGCTAGTCGTTCCCAACTCTAGGGGGCACTGCTCATCCCCGTTCCAAAGCCGAAGAGCCAGCACTGTCCGGAGATGTCTCAGTGGTCATGTGACCGGCATGACTCAATGCCCGAAGGCGCACGGAAACGCTGTTCCCTTCCCACCAAAGGTGGCTCCTATTTTTCTACTTGCATTTTTTAACGGGCTTTCGAACGGCTAGGTTGGTAGAAGCTGGGACAAGTCACGGGAGCTCCCTCCGTTATGCGGCGCTGGGGATTCAAACTGCTGAACAGCGGACCTTTCTGATCGACATGCTCGGCGTCTTACACTGAGCCCCCCTGCAAATCTAGGTGCGCCTTATAGTCTGAAAAATACGATATCTTGTCGGCTCCTTGGCATTATGCCCCTTCCTTCCCCTAGGGACCCGAAGTATCCAGATGTTTGCAGGCTCCAGTTCCCTTCCACAGCTGGAGTTCTCCAAAGGGCATTTTAAGCCACTGTGTGCTAACTCGGAAGCCAAATTAACAAGGTCTTTATCGTCCAGCTGGCAGACCCTCATTTTCCCACCTGCTCACCCCGGGAGTGATGGATGGGTTTTGGTGGGCGCTCCTGTCCCTCCCTTCTGATCGAAGCTCAGCGTCTCCTAGCCGCTGAGCCACTGTGTCCCTTAGTGAGGTACTAATACCACTCTATAAAGCCTTAGTAAGGCCACATGTAGAGTACTGCATTCAGTTTTGGTCGCCACGATGTAGAAAAGATGTGGAGACTCCAGAAAGAGTGCAGAGAAGAGCAACCAGGAGGATGAGGGGACTGGAGGCTAAAACATAGGAAGAACGGTTGTAGGACCTGGGTATGGCTGGTCTAGGGAAGAGAAGGACCCGGGGAGACAGGAGAACATCTTCCAATATTTGAAGGGCTGCCACAGAGAGATAGAAGCGGGTCAAGCTATTCTCCAAAGCCCCCGAAGGCCAGACAAGGAATAATAACAGATGGAAACTGACCAAGGAGAGATTCAACCTGGAAATAAGGAGGAATTTTCTGACAGAGAGAACAATCCACCCATGGAAGAGAAGTGGCCTTCAGAAGTTGTGGGAGCTTCATCCCTGGAGGCTTTCAAGAAGAGACTGAGGTTTTTTGGGGGGAGGGGGGATGTTAAAGAGATCGTAAAGTAGCATCTGAAGTGAGGTTGGCTCGCTGATCCAGCCCGCTTGATTCGTTGGAAGGGAGATAGGTCAGGAGAACGCCAAGGCATAGAAGACACTCACGTCTACCTGACCTTTTAGGGTCCTTTTCCAAGCCTCCAGACGAGAGGCATCATTGTGGGGATTTGGGACAGGGTGGGGTGGGGGTGTTTGTCGTTTGTCCCCTCCACAATTGGAGGCGGAAATTCCACGCACAATTTGCGTCCAGGCTAAATTCCCTCCCAGTGACCGCGGAGCAGAATTTTGATTTCAATTCCAATAAAAGAAAGTACAAATATAAAAACATGTTTAAAAAAATGCCTTCCAAATGCATTTTTCCACCCAGCCGCTTCTGCCAACATACTTCTCCCCATACCCCGTCCCTCCCACCCACCCCCCATCCCCACGTCTTCTGCTGGAATCCAACTTTCCGAGCTCAACGCTTGGAAAGCAAAAAAGACCCAAAAAATTAATACACTCGCAAACGTTTATTGGCGGGTTTTCGGCCGGAGATGGGAGCAAAGGGATTGTGTGTGTGTGTGTGTGTGTGTGTGTGTGTGTGTGTGTGTGTTTGTGTGTATGACATTTGCCAAAGGAGGCAGCCGCCCGCCAAATCATTGCAACGACAAACAAGAATGGACGCAGGTTGCACCCCGACGAAAGAGAGAAAATGACTTTGCCTGCAAAATAAATATTGGGGGATGGAGAAGTATTTTTAATGGCATTTCCTTCCTCTCATCCTTGTTCCCTTTCGAAATGTGGGAACCCTTCTCTTTTCCCTAACCTGGAGGGGGGGGGCTCTTTAGGGTTTAGACAAGCCCCCCCCCCCGGATGCCTACACTTATATAATAACTCCACCTATAAGTCTCATTTTCGGAGTTCCTCCAGCCAAGCTTAAACCAGGAATCCCACTTTATCAGGCCTTGGGAAGGCCACACTTGGAATACTGCATTCAGTTTTGGTCGCCACGATGTAGAAAAGGATGTGGAGACTCTGGAAAGAGTGCAGAGAAGAGCAACCAAGAGGACTAGGGGACTGGAGACTAAAACATATGAGGAACGGTTGCAGGAACTGGGGATGTCTAGTTTAATAGAAAGAAGGACCAGGGGAGACATGATAGCAACCTTCCAATATCTCAGAGGGTGCCCCAAAGAAGAGGGAGTCAAGCTATTCTCCAAAGCACCTGGGGGCAGGACAAGAAGCAATGGGTGGAAACTAATCCAGGAGAGAAGCAACTTAGAACTGGGGAGAGATTTCCTGACAGTGAGAAGAATTCACCAGTGGAACAGAAGTTGCCTCCAGAAGTTGTGAATGCCCCAACACTGCAAGTCTTCAAGAAGATGTTGGAGAGCCATTTGTCTGAAATGGTATAGGGCTTCCTGCCTAGGCAGGGAGTTGGACTAGATGACCTCCAAGGTCCCGTCCAACTCTGCTATTGTATTGTAAATAATAAAGCATATGTGGAATGCGCCCCTAAAGCAAGAGGATGTGCGCGGGGCGAACCAGGGGTAACAAAACGGGAGACTCACCGCTGATAAGACACCACGCTAATTCACTGGTTATGGGATTGTCCCCCCCCCCTTCCTCTGGTTAAAAGTCCCTATACTTCTGATTTAAGACTTGAAGGAAAAACCATTCCGAAACTCCAGGAAAGGACAGGGGCGGGAGGAGGGGGGAAACGGACTGTTTTGCTGCCAAGAAAACTGCACGGAGAGATCTAGGAAGCATATCGGAAATGAACCGGAATTCTCTCTTTAGACAAAAGCAAAAAAAATCTTAAGCGGCAGGAGACGTTTTATCCCAACTTAACTTCTCGGCCTGGGAATGCGATGGGCAACAATTATAATGAGTCATCCAGATGGGGGAACTTCAAAGCAGTGTGTGTGTGTGTGTGTTTGTCCGTGTGTGTGTGTGTGTGTGTGTGTGTGTGTAGGTAGACTGGAGGGAATAAATCTCTGGAAAAGAATCGCAAATGATCTTGGACACAGACTCAGGGTTGAACCCCCCGATTTCCATCTCAGTAAAAACTGCTAATTAAAGAAGTACAAAAAATGGGCGTTTTAACTCTTGGAGAGTAGCTAACGCAAACCGGTCAGTTTAAGACTGTGTTGTTGGAGATCTGACCTCGGACCAAAGACCTGGAGGGATTTTTGCCGAAACAAACTTTTTCGGAAGAGCAGTAGCCCTTTGGCTTATATACCGCTTTACAGTGGCTTACAGCCCTCTCCAAAGCAGTTTATGGAGTCAGCCTCTTGCCCCCGAACAATCTGGGTTCTCATTTTACCATCCTCAGAAGGATGGATGGAAGGAAGGAAGGAAAGAAGGAAGGAAGGAAGGAATAGACTTATATACCACTTCACAATGCTTTACAGCCCTCTCTAAGCAGTTTACAGAGTCAGTCTTTTGCTCCTAACAATCTGGGTTCTCATTTTCTAGATTGGACAATGATTTGTCCCAAACGGTGTAAGACGTCTTCCTTTAGCAGGGGGCTGGACTAGAAGACCTCCAAGGTCCCTTCCAACTCTGTTATCCTGTTAATACCATCATGATCAACAAGTAAGAGAACTCAGTATGATTTGTCTAAGGAAGGGAAGGACCAGGGGAGACATGATAGCAGTCTTCCAATATTTGGTGGAAGGCTGAGTCAACTTTGAGCCAGTCGGTCAGGATTGAACTGCTGGCATTGGGCAGAATCAGCCTGCAATACTGCATTCTAACAGGAAGGAAGGAAGGAAGGAAGGAAGGAAGGAAGGAAGGAAGGAAGGAAGGAAGGAAGGAAGGAAGGAAGGAAGGAAGGAAGGAAGGAATAGCCCTTAGACTTATATACCGCTTCGCAGTGCTTTTACAGCCCTCTCTAAGCGGTTTTACAGAGTCGGCCTCTTGCCCCCCAACAATCGGGGTCCTCGTTTGACCCACCTCGGAAGGGCGGAAGGCTGAGGCAACTTGGAGCCTGGCGAGATTTGAACTCATGAACTGCAGCTCGCAGTCAGCTGAAGTAACCTGCAGTAACCTCTTAACCACTGCGCCAGAATAAAATAGATTTCCAACTGTGCCTTTGGTTAGAATTCCTTAGTCTATTTTTTTTTAATGGATTTGTGCACTTTCTTAAGCCAACAGAAATCTGGGTGATGTTTCAGAAAGGCGGTGATGATGGGCTTTGGTTCCCCCCTCTCCAGAAACAGGGCCCCAAAACTGGGCCCAATCTTTGCCCCGCGATTGGGGCAGATTCGGAGAGTGAGGAGGGTTGGGGAGGAAGATGGGCCAGTCCTGGAGTCTGGGGAAGGCTCTGGGGAGGGCTCTGTGTCGGAGGCAGAGAGGGGGCCAGGGCCGTATGGCAGTTATCAGCTGCCTTCGGAGTCAGACATCAGTGAGGCAGAAGAACAGCTGGAGCCTGTTCCCAGAGTGTGCATGCGCAGAGTTGCCAGACGAAGAGAACAGCTAAGGAACAAGGGCCGACTCGGGAGGAGGGCCACTGACGGACGGTGAATGGCCCCTCCCAGAGGAAATAAAAAGAGGAGCAACAGGGGAGTGGAGTTTGCAGGAGACAATTTGTTCATTCCTGCCTTCTTCTGAAAGCATCTGAAAGACATCGGCCTGGCCATTCTCCAAGCTTGATAAAGGTCAGTAAGTGTGAACTATCTTGAAAGACTGTGGGAGAGGAAAGACTTGGCTGGAGAGGAATTAACTGTCAATTAAATAAAAGGGGTTTATCGGGACGAGGAGCCGGCTTCGTGCTATTGGGCAAGCCTCGGTCAGAACACCCCAAAAATGGTGCGTTCTCCCCCATCCAAGAATGCCACCTAGATTGCAAGAACACATATAACTATAAACATGATTTTGAATACATGAAATGGGGGCAAGTAAAGTGAGCAGTCAAGACTAGGAAACATGAACTCATTGGTAGCCTCACACTGCAATGAACAAGGACATACCTTCAATTTAGCATCTATTTAGATTGTTGGCTGAGCAGGTACAAAGGTAGCCTGGGAAATCATTGAAGCCTGAGAAACCTCACTCTCCCTCACTGAGAAATCTCACTCACCTGCATGGAAATATGGACTCATCGTATACGGGAAGCCGAACGGCAGCGGCTGGGGTGGCGGGAGGGAAGCCGTGGGGAGTAGCTTGGCCTCCGATTTGCCGATGGTCGGACCCAGGAGATAGCTAGGCAACTCGGCGTTGGAGGAACTACAGGGTGGGTTCTGCCCAACCGGCACCTCGCCCAGTTCTTTGGCGCCCTCGCCAATCTTAGCCA
>CM077655.1:5950568-5963068 GCA_039707465.1 Rhabdophis nuchalis
CACTGGGAGGGAAGGAAGGAAGGAAGGAAGGAAGGAAGGAAGGAAGGAAGGAAGGAAGGAAGGAAGGAAGGAAGGAAGGAAGGAAGGAAGGAAGGAAGATAGCCCTAGCACTTAAAACCTATATACCGCTTTACAGTGGTTTACAGCCCCTTCCAAGCAGTTTACGGAGTCAGCCTCTTGCCCCCCAACAATCTGGGTCCTCATGTTACTGTTCTTGGAAGGAAGGAAGGAAGGAAGGAAGGAAGGAAGGAAGGAAGGAAGGAAGGAAGGAAGGAAGGAAGGAAGGAAGGAAGGAAGGAATAGACTTATATACCACTTCACAACGCTTTACGGCCCTCTCTAAGCAGTTTACAGAGTCAGCCTCTTGCCCCCCAACAATCTGGGTCCTCATGTTACTGTTCTTGGAAGGAAGGAAGGAAGGAAGGAAGGAAGGAAGGAAGGAAGGAAGGAAGGAAGGAAGGGACTTATATACCACTTCACAATGCTTTACGGCCCTCTCTAAGCAGTTTCAGAGTCAGCCTCTCGCCCCCCAACAATCTGCGTCCTCGTTTGACCCACCACGGAAAGATAGGAGGATGAGTCAACCTTGAGCCAGTCGGTTAGGATCAAACTGCTGGCAGTGGGCAGAGTTAGCCTGTAATACTGTAATTCTAACCACAGGGAAGGAAGGAAGGAATACCCCTTTGGCTTATATACCGCTTCATAGTGCTGGTACGGCCCTCGCTAAGCGGTTTGACAGAGTCAGCCCTATTGCCCCCCCAACAACCTGGGCCTTCGATGGATGCCAACAGCTAGCAGGGTGCTTCTGAAGATGCTCACGCAAGACCGCACACTACAGCCCGACGGTTTGTCCATGCGCCACCCTCCTGAGAATTGCAAAAAAAGGGATGCGCGCCACGGTTGAAAAGGACATCCATCACCAGCCGGGATATTGCAAATGTGGATTAAGCCATCCCGTTTTCCAGACCCACAGCCCGGACCCATCTGCCTTCCCCTCCAGCCCTTCCCTCCTCTCTGCCTCTGCGGGCCTCCCCCCACCCCTCTCGCCGTTCCCCCTCCCCTCTCTTCCCGCCCTCCTTCCTTCCTCTAGACTAATTGCGTGGCTCTCTCCCGGTGTGTCTGGAGGACGGCCACGGGGGCCAGCGGGCTGGATCGATCGGCTGGCTGTTGAAATGTTAATGCTAATCGCATAACGGTTCCGCCAGAGCCTCGCACTTGGCTGGCAGCGCCAATTAATCTCAGGTAACGCAGCGCATGACCTTCGGGGGCGCATTAAGCGCTGGGCGGCCCGCAGCCGCCGGAGCGAGCGATGCTGATGTAATTACCGCATGAAGGGTGTAATCACCGGACCTAATCCCTCTGGCCTTGCAATTAGGCCGGCCGGCAGAGGAGGGAGGGGGGGGGTCTGCCCGAGCCCATACACCCGGACAGACAGCTGAGCCCGATGAATAACGGACAATTACAGATGGGGAGGGAGTGGTGGCGGTGGGGGGGGGGTAGAGGAGACCACTGGTCCTGATCGTAATTAGCTATAATCATCACAGGGAGAAGAGAGGGAGAGAGAGGGTGGGAGGGAGGGAGAAGCGGGTGGGCAGACTTGCCACCTGCTAGATAAGGGCCAATTTGGGAAATCAAGTGGCGTTTAACCGCTCTGGCCGTTAAGCAGACCCAGCGGCCCTTGGCTGACCTCCTGCGCCGGGCGAGGAAAAGGTGGGTAGGTGGGTGGCAGGGATTGCATGGAAATTTGGCAGAGGGAGAAGGCTTGGTTAGACCCCGCACACACACACCCCCACACCCCCAGCCCTCCGTCTCAATTTCCAACTCTCGCCGTCTTCCCACCGATTGTCTCCTGTAGCTCAGGTGAACCTCATTTTTTGCTCATCCTGACCGGCTCGCGGTCGACTCGGACTTCTGTCCTTCCGAGGTCGGTAAAATGAGGAGCCAGATTGGAGGGGGGGGAGAACTTGGGGGGGGGGGAACAAGAGGCGGACGTTTTTAAACTGCTTAGAGAGGGCTGGAAATCACTGTGAAGTGGTATATAAGTCTTAAGGGCTATTGCGATGGATGGATGGATGGATGGATGGATGGATGGATGGATGGATGGATGGATGGATGGATGGATGGATGGACGGACAGATATACATAGATAAATACAGACAGACAAAGGTGTAGGTAGATAGGTAGGTAGATTAGATAGGTAGGTAGGTAGATCAATAGAGATAGATGGATGATAGATGGATAGATAGAGAGAGAGAGAGAGAAGATAGATAGATGAAAGATGATAGAAGATAGAGATAGATAGATAGATAGATAGATAGATAGATAGATAGATAGATAGATAGATAGATAGATAGATAGATAGATAGATAGATAGATAGATAGATAGATAGATGTAGTAGGCAGGTAGCTAGGTAGATGGATGAATGGATGGTTGGTAGGTAGGTATACACAGTTGATGTATAGATAGATGTTAGGTAGGTAGTTAGGTGGATGGATGGATGGGTGAATGGATGGATGAATAGATAGATAGATGGATGTAGAGATGTAGGTAGGTAGGTAAGATGGATAGATAGATTTTGGGCTCAATTTTTGGGGTCACTAAATTGAGGAGTACCTGCATTTATGACACAACAGAGGACCTCCTCAAATGCATTAGATTAGATCAACAGATTTGGAAGGGACCTTGGAGGTCATCTAGTCCAACCCCTCTGCCCAAGCAGGAGACCCTTCACCCCTTCTGACAGAGGGCAGTCCAGTCTCTTCTTGAAGGCTCCCCCAACTCCCTTGTGGGAAGGCCACTTCTCTTCCATGGGTGGATTGTTCTCACTGTCTCCTTATTTCCAGGTTGAATCTCTCCTTGGTCAGTTTCCATCCATTCTTCCTAGTCTGGCCTTCAGGGGCTTTGGAGAATAGCTTGACCCCCTTCCTCTCTGGGGAAGCCCCTCAAATATTGGAAGATGCTCTCCTGTCTCCCCTGGTCCTTCTCTTCCCTAGACCAGCCAGGCCCATGTTCCTGCAACTGTTCTTCGTATGTTTTAGCCTCCCGTCCCCCTAAACCAGGGGTCTCCAACCTTTGCAACTTTAAGTCTGACGGACTTCAGCTCCCAGAATTCTCCAGCCAACTTGGTTATTTTTCTTCTTCATTGGTATTGCGCTAGACTGGGCTTTTATAATTCTGGGAGCTGAAGTCCTTCAGACTTAAAGTTGCAAAGGTTGGAGACCCCTGCCCTAAACCCTCCTGGTTGGATGAGCAAACCCAAAATCTGCCAAGAAAATTATAGAATTCTCGAGGGTTGGAAACTTTTTCTTTCAAAAGTTTCTGGAACATGGGTCATTTCTCTCGCCACCTACCCACCACGCCAACTTCTTCCCCAAGTAAGGATTTCCCTCCCAGGGAGAGGGACGAAAAAACCGGGTTAATTCGGACTTGGCAAAAGGGCTCTTGTGAATCCGGTGTCACCCAGGCCAAGCTGCTTACGGACAGCTCAGCCGGCAGGAGCCGCTGACGTTACTTGGCGAGGATTAAGCTGGGGGCGGGAGAGAAGATTTACGGTCACACTGCAGGTATTAATCTGATCCTCCCTGCAAAGGGGGTGGGGAAAGGGTCACACACCCCCATCACTCTACGGCCATCAACTATAAAGCAAAACAGATGGACTTCTCTTTCCTTCCCCCAGCCCGTAGCCTTTCCATTGGGCAGCAAAATATTATTTCGCTTAATTGACTGTGAATTCTGCTCCTTCCCATCCAGCAAAGTCTTTCTATGGAGGATTTACGGTCACAGACCTTCTCTGGCTTGGAGAGCTGCCAGGCCTGATATCTGCAGAACTTGGCCAGGAGTCTCGGAGAGTCGCGAACCGATGAAGCGAACGAATGGTCTCCTGCAAACTCCACTCCCCGGTCGCTCCTCTTTTATTCCCTCTGGGAGGGGCCGCTCATCGTCCACTTGTGACTTTCCTCCCAAGTCGACCCCTGTTCTTTGGCTCCTCCCTTCGTCTGGCCGTTCTGCGCATGCGCACCCTGGGAACAGGCTCCAGCTGTTCTTCTGCCTCACTGATGTCTGACTCCGAAGGCAGCTGATAAATGTCGGACGGCCTTGGCCCCCTCTCTTCCTCCGACCCAGAGTCCTCCTCAGAGCCTTCCCCAGACTCCAGGACTGGCCCATCTTCCTCCCCAAACCCTCCTCACTATCCGAATCTCTGGGCGGGCCACAACCCAATGCGAGATCAGCCTTCCAAATAATAACTATCAAAATAAAACAGAATCCGCTTTTTCAAAAGGAAAGGGGGATCGACACGGTTTCGATCCTGGGCGCTTTGGCTTTGCGTGTTTTTTCACGCAAGTAAATTCCCCCACCCCCACCCCGCCCCGTGTCGTCCGCCCGCCCGCCCCCCGCCCCCCAAACCTGCCTTGCAAAGACATTAGAAGATCTTTAACTCCATGTGGCTAAATTTGATACGTCCTTTAAAGAGGAGACAAATGGTTTGCTAAGCTCTAAAAGTATTGGCTTTTCTTTAACAATAAGCACTAATGGCCTTCAAATAATCGATGCTCCTAAGTCATTAGTAGGCACACCCTGTGTGCGGCTGCGTTTTAACCCTGTCTTGGCTGGGACCGAACAACAACACGGCGCGCCCCCCCCCCCACTCCCTCCTCCAAGCAGGCGATCCAAGAGCAGACCTCGGACACCGAAGTCCATGGGTCAACTACAACCCCCATAATCCCTAACCACAATGGCAATTCCAGCCTCAAACAAGTAGGAGAGAACAGGTTGCAACAGCAGGGCCGGTGTTTTCATTTTGAATAGAATAGAATAGAATAGAATAGAATAGAATAGAATAGAATTCCATATTCCATTCTATTCTATCCTATTTTCTTTTCTATTCTATTTTATTCTGCATCCTATCCTATCTTATTTTCTATTCTATTCTATTCTATTCTATTTTCTATTCTATTCCATCCTATATTCTATTCTTTTCTATCCTATATTCTATTCTATTCTCTATTCTATTCTATCCTACTTTCTATTCTATTCTATTTTCTTTTCTATTCTATTTTATTCTGCATCCTATCCTATCCTATCCTATTTTCTATTCTATTCTATTCTATTTTCTATTCTATTCCATCCTATATTCTATTCTTTTCTATCCTATATTCTATTCTATTCTCTATTCTATTCTATCCTACTTTCTATTCTATTCTATTTTCTTTTCTATTCTATTTTATTCTGCATCCTATCCTATCCTATTTTCTATTCTATTCTATTCTATTTTCTATTCTATTCTATTCCATCCTATATTCTATTCTATTCTATCCTATATTCTATTCTATTCTCTATTCTATTCTATCCTACTTTCTATTCTATCCTATTTTCTTTTCTATTCTATTTTATTCTGCATCCTATCCTATCCTATTTTCTATTCTATTCTATTCTATTCTATTTTCTATTCTATTCCATCCTATATTCTATTCTTTTCTATCCTATATTCTATTCTATTCTCTATTCTATTCTATCCTACTTTCTATTCTATTCTATTTTCTTTTCTATTCTATTTTATTCTGCATCCTATCCTATCCTATTTTCTATTCTATTCTAGTCTATTTTCTATTCTATTCTATTCCATCCTATATTCTATTCTATTCTATTCTATCCTATATTCTATTCTATTCTATTCTCTATTCTATTCTATCCTACTTTCTATTCTATCCTATTTTCTTTTCTATTCTATTTTATTCTGCATCCTATCCTATCCTATTTTCTATTCTATTCTATTCTATTTTCTACTCTATCCTACTTTCTATTCTATTCTATTTTACATTCTATTCTATCCTATCCTATTTTCCTTTCTATTCTATTTTATTCTGCATTGTTCTATTCTATTCTATTCTATCCTATCCCATCCTATTTTTTATTCTATTCTATTCTATCCTCTATTCTATCATTCTATTTTCTTTTCTATTCTATTTTATTCTGCATTCTATTCTATTCTATTCTATCCTATCCCATCCTATTTTCTATCCTATCCTATATTCTATCCTATCCTATCCTGTTCTGTTCTATTCTATCCTCCATTCTATTCTATCTTACCTTCTTTTCTTTTCTATTCTATTCTGCATTCTATTCCATTCCATTCCGTTGTGGTCCACCTATCCTATTTTCTACTCCATTCCACTCCATTCGTATTCGTTGCTCTTCTCTGCCCTGTTTCCGAAGCCCAGAGACGTCAATGCCTAGAGCTTCTTCCCACCTTCCTCGCTGAACCTGGGTCATTTCTGCCTGCTTTCTCCAGCTAATTCCGAAGCCCTCCCCAGCCAGGAACAACGCCCCCCCCCCTCAAAATCCTCTGCAAGGCGGCAAAGCAGGAGCCGGATCTTTCCTTCCTGCTTCTTCTTTTCTTTCTCCCGGCTGCCTCCAGCAAACGGCTGAATTTTTCAACAGCTAATTATTCTTTCTGCCACAATAGCCTTCCTGTGCTGATCGAATCCCTGCGGAGTCCGACAGGAAGCCGAAATGGAATTTTTAGCACCACGCCAAGCGGCTTCCAGCCCCCCCCCTCTGGCCCCGCAATCCCCCCCCCTCCCACAAATGTGCATTACCACCCACCTCCCGGAGAAAAGGGAGACTCCATAAATCTCCTCTAAGAAACAGCTGTGGCTGTTGGCTTTCGTTTCTTGGAGCCCTAGACCTTGGCACGGATTTCCAGTTTTGCAAAAAGAGCTCTAGGCGCCGTCCCCGACTTACGACCGTGGCCGGAACACTTGATTGTTCAGGAGAGTGGCTGTGAAGGGAGGCGTCCTTTGACCGCACCGGATTTTAAGCGAGTTTTTTTTTTAAATTTTTTGATGCGGTCGTTAAGCGAGACGTCACAAGATGAGGGTGGGCAACTTTTCCCAACCGGCTTCCCCCACGGATTGGCCTGTTCGGACCGAGGCTTCCCGAGAGCCTGAAACAAACTCTTTGTCCCCACAAAACACCCCTTAAATGAATTGACTGTGAATTCTGCTCATTCACTTCCAGCGAAGTCTTTTCAAGGGAGGATTTACGGTCACAGACCTTATCTGGCTTGGAGAGCTGCAAAACCTGGCAAGGAGCCTCTGAGAGTCACGAACCAATGCAGGGAACTGATTGTCTCCTGCAAACTCCACTCCCCTTCCGCTCCTCTTTTCTTTCCTCTGGGAGGGGCCATTCATCGTCCACCTGTGGCCTTCCTCCCAAGTCGACCCCTGTCCTTTAGCTCTTCCCTTGTGCATGCACTGGGAACAGGCTCCAGCTGTTCTTCTGCCCCACTAATGTCTGACTCCAAAGGCAGCTGATAACTGTCAGACGGCCCTGGCCCCCTCTCTGCCTCCGACACAGAGCCCTCCTCCGAGCCTTCCCCCGACTCCAGGACTGGCTCATCTTCCTCCCCAACCCTCCTCGCTCTCTGAATCGGCTCCCAGCTCTGCAGGCCGCTGGCGGGACACAACATTGCCAAAGCCAGCAGGACACAAACAGGGATCACGGTTGTTAAGTGCGAGGACCGACTGCCAATCCCTTTTCTCAGCACCGTCGTAACTGTGAGCAGTCGCTAAATAAGTCCTAAGGCGAGGACTACCTGCACGAAGGTGAGAATGGGCACAACGTCGACATACCTCTCACTGAAGTGCGAATCCCGGTGCTGAGGAAGCCCCTGTTTTCTTCGCTGGCTGGACGAGTTGCTGGCCGAGGGAAGGTGAGGCTCAAGGCTGCTGGGGTTTCGCGAGGCGACCTCTTGACGCGCTCGGAGGATATCTGTGCCGAGAGGAATGAATCCAGTATGAGTCGCCGCAGCCCTCATGGAGTCAAACAAAACCAAGATGAAGCTTGCTGGGCCAATTCAGCTCGTTCTTTCGCGGTGTGTCAAGAGTGACCCTGAGCATGTGCAAAGTGTTCTGACCGAGGCTTCCCAAGAGCAGGATGCAAATTCCCGGTACCGATAAACCCCCTTTTATTAATTGACTGTGAATTCTGCTCGTTCACCTCCAGCAAAGTCTTTCGAGGGAGGATTTACGGTCACAGACCTTATCTGGCTTGGAGAGCTGCCAGGCTGAGATCTGCAAAACTTTGCAAGGAGTCTCAGAGAGTCCCAAAACAATGAAGCGAGCTAATGTTCTCCTGCAAACTCCACTCCCCTATCGCTCCTCTTTTCTTTCCTCTGGGAGGGGCCGTTCATCTTCCACCTGTGGCCTTCCTCCCAAGTCGACCCTTGTTCTTTAGCTGTTCCCTTCAACTGGCAACTCACACTGGGAACAGGCTCCAGCTGTTCCTCTGCCTGACTCCGAGGGCAGCTGATAACTGTCAAGACAGCCCTGGCCCCCTCTCTGCCTCCGACCCAGAGCCTTCCCCAGACTCCAGGACTGGCCCATCTTCCTCCCCAACCCTCCTCACTGTCCGAATCTGCTGCCAGCTCCGCAACAGCAGGGCGCAAGGGAGGCGAAATTAGGCCCTTTGAAATGGATGAGGAGAGTTTTGATTGGCCTTTGGGATGTGAGTTAGCCAAACTAAAATTCTATTCTATTCTATTCTATTCCATCCTATCCTAATCTATTCTATTCTATTTTAGTCTATCCTATTCTATCCTATCCTATCCTATTCTCATCTAGTCTATTCTATTTTAGTCTCTATCTTCTATTCTATTCTATTCTATTCTATTACATTACATTCTATTATATCCTATCCTATCCTATCCTAGTCTACCTTTATTCTATTCTATTCTATTCCATCCTATCCTAATCTATTCTATTCTATTTTACTATACTATTCTATCGTATCCTATCCTTTCCTATCCTATTCTATCCTATCCTATTCTATTCTCATCTAGTCTATTCTATTTTAGTCTCTATCTTCTATTCTATTCTATTCTATTCTATTACATTACATTCTATTATATCCTATCCTATCCTATCCGTCTACCTATATTCTATTCTATTCTATTCTATCCTATCCTATTCTATTCCATTCCTCTCTACTCTATTCCTTATTCTATTCTATTCTATTCCATTCCTCTCTACTCTATTCCTTATTCTATTATATTCTATTCTATTCTATCGTATCCTATTCTATTCCATTCCTCTCTACTCTACTCTATTCCTTATTCTATTCTATTCTATTCCATTCCATTCCTCTCTACTCTATTCCTTGTTCTATTCTATTCTATGCCCATGTCTATGTCCTTCATTTGCTTTAGCCTCCAGCCCCCCCAACCATCGTTGTTGCTCTTCTCTGCGCTCTCAAAGATGCATGGACTTCAACTCCCAGAATTCCCCAACTCACCGCTGTGACTCGGGACAGATATCCCGCCAGCCAACTGGTAGAGCCGCTGCTGCTGCTGCTGTTCCTCAAAGGTGCCGTGTTCGTTGAGCGCGGACATCAGCCGCCGGTAATCTTCCTCTGGAGTCATCTGCGTCACCGGGCCCTCCAAAAGGGGCGTGTGGGAGTTTTCTGGGGGGAGAGGGGGGGCGGAAAGGCAAAGAAACCAAAAAACGGAAGGGTGAGTAGAGAGAAAGAAGTGGTCCTTACGAAATAGAACGCAATTTTGCGTCGCGGCGTTCCCTTGGCCGAGTTTAAGTTTCTAGTCCTCAGGATTCCGAATACGGCTGTGAAGAGTTGAAAACGAGCCCAGGGAACGATTTGGTTCCCCTCGCGCATCTGTGCTAGTCGTTCCCGGCTCTAGGGGGCAGCGCTCATCTCCGTTCCAAAGCCGAAGAGCCAGCGCTGTCCGAAGACGTCTCCGGGGGTCATTGTGACCGGCGTGACTCAATGCCCGAAGGGGCACGGAACGCCGTTCCCTTCCCACCAAAGGTGGCTCCTATTTGTCTACTTGCATTTTTAGATGCTTTCAAACGGCTAAGTTGGCAGAAGCTGGGACAAGTCACGGGAGCTCCCTCCGTTACGCGGCGCTAGGGATTCGAACCGCCAAAGTGCTGATCTTTCTGATCGACAAGCTCAGCGACTTGGTCCTTATTTTGCGGAGTGTCAAATCCCTTACCAACACAGTCTAGCGCATTTTAGCACGCGAAGCAACAGAAGGGTTGTTGAATTTAACTCTTTCTGAATTTTTTTTGGGGAGGGGGAAGCGGGGAGAGATTACTTTTTGTTCGGGGTTCTGCATCTTTTTTTATTCCACTCTCCTTAAAAAAAAGAGAGAGAGAGAATTAAGTCCCGCCAAATTTAAGCGCTCGAGGGAACGTATCTCGCTGTGCTGAGACTTCCGCAACATCATTGCCTTTTCTTGGTCAACAAATCTGATTAAAGAAGATTTATCCATTCTCAGTTAGCACGAACCGGGCATCCAAAGCAGAGCCACTTTGCTTTTCCGCTGCAAGCAACGACTAGAAATTTCCGTGGGAGTTTTGAAGATGCTAGCTGGAGGAAGCCTCGCTGATTTCTCTCTCTTTCGTCGTTTTTTTTTTAATTCAACGCTATTTTCACATCACTTTCGTAGGAAACATTTCAACTCTCATTTGGGCGTCAGAGAACGCCGCGACGGGATGGAAAAATCCAGGCTGCAGAAGGGGGAAGATGGCATGTTATTTAGCGCCTGCCGCAAACTACCATTGCCAAGGATTCGAAGGCTGTTTGGGAAGCACAACCGTAGTGCTCTCCCTCTTGCAAGCAGCCCTCAACGTACGACCGGCACCCGGATTTCCGTTGCTAAGCGAGGCGGGACCGAGCGGACGGTTCCCGGTTTCCCAAAAAAGCAAGAGAAATGGATGAGACGCCACAAGGAGATTCGGCGCGAAAGGATGGAAAGGAGGAAGACGGGGAAGGACGATTGGGGAGGGGAGGTTGGCACACTTCCAACACCCAAGCCTGATTTTCCAGAGGATCTGCTCTCTTTCAAACTCACTTTTCTTGCATTGTGCAAAAAATAATAATAAATAAATAAATCGGAAGTGCCCCCTTTTCCGGCCAGGAAACCCACCTGCTTTCCAGCAGGGAGACCCATTCATTGGGGGGGGGGGTTAATAAAGCATAAAAAAGGATTGGGGCTCAGCTCTTGCAGCCCACCTCTCACCCCAGGGAAGGAAGCAACCTTGTCTAGACTTTCAAACTCACCCCCCTCCCTCCCACTGCCAATACGCCCCTGCCACTGATTGACAGGCCCACCCACTGTTCAGCGGCCGAACGACCCCGAAGTTCCCAGGAGAGAGAATGCCCCATTGAACCGGCTGTCTGTCATCCCTTTTCCCGATCCACGGCTGTGTGTGCGTGCGTACAAGTGTGCAGGAGAGGAAGAGAAATCCCTCCGTTCCAAGAGGGCAATCATTTTCTCTCCCCCCCCCCTCCGGTAATAAGCTAGAGGCTGCAGGAAATGAGAGAGAGAAGGAGAAAAGAGAGGAGAGAGAAGGAGACAGACAGACAGAGACAGAGAGGGGAGGGAGAGACAAAGAGACAGAGACAGAAAGAGAGAGAGAGAGAGAAGGAGAGAGAGGAGAGAGAGACAGATAGAGAGAGAGAGACACACAGGCAGAGAGAGAGACAGAGACAGAGAGAAAGAGGGTAGAAAGAGACAGAGACAGAGACAGACAGAAAGAGTGGGGAGCGAGAAAGAGACAGAAAGAGAGGGGGAGAGAGGGGGGGAGAAGAAACAGAGTGAGAGAGAGAGTCAGACAGAAAGAGGGGGAGAGAGAGAAAGAGAGGGAGAGAAAGAGACAGAGAGACAGCGGGGAGGAGAGAAAGAGAGAGAGACAGATAGCAAGCGAGAGAGAGATAGAGAGGGGGGAGAGAGTGAGGCAGACAGAAAGAGGGGGAGAGAGAAAGAGAGGGAGAGGGAAAGAGACAGAGAGAAAGACAGAAAGCAAGTGAGAGAGAGAGAGAGAGAGAGGCAGACAGAAAGAGGGGGAGAGAGAGAAAGAGAAGGAGAAAGAGACAGAGAGAGGGGGAGAGAAAGAGACAGAGACAGAAAGAAAGCGAGAGAGAGACAGACAGACAGAGGGGGAGAGAGAGGCAGAGCAGAGAGACAGAAAGAGAGAGAGATAAAGAGGGGAGAGAAAGAGAGACACAGAAAGAAAGAAAGAGAGAGAGACAGACAGTCAGAGAGGGGGGGGAGAGAGAGACAGAGCAGAGCGACAGAAAGAGAGAGAGAGAAGGAGGGGAGAGAAAGAGAGACACAGAAAGAAAGAAAGAGAGAGAGACAGACAGACAGAGGGGGCGAGAGAGAGGCAGAGCAGAGAGACAGAAAGAGAGAGAAAGAGGGGAGAGAAAGAGAGACACAGAAAGAAAGAGAGACAGACAGACAGACAGACAGACAGACAGACAGACAGACAGACAGACAGACAGAGGGGGAGCGAGAGAGGCAGAGCAGAGAGACAGAAAGAGAGAGAGAGAAAGAGGGGAGAGAAAGAGAGACACAGAAAGAGAGAGAGAGAGAGATAGACAGACAGAGGGGGAGAGAGAGGGGGGCATTTTTAATTACTGTCAACACATTGAGCAAGGAAAGGCTTCAGGTG
The DNA here is from genome assembly GCA_039707465.1 of Rhabdophis nuchalis. Taxonomy (NCBI): domain Eukaryota; kingdom Metazoa; phylum Chordata; class Lepidosauria; order Squamata; family Natricidae; genus Rhabdophis; species Rhabdophis nuchalis. The sequence goes on from CM077655.1 coordinate 5,963,040, forward strand.
CAAAACACAGGTGGGGGGGAGAGAAACTC
>CM077655.1:5968068-6025568 GCA_039707465.1 Rhabdophis nuchalis
GGAGGGAGGGAGGCCAAAAGGCGAGCAGGCAGGAAAGAAGGAAGGAAGGAAGGAAGGAAGGAAGGAAGGAAGGAAGGAAGGAAGGAAGGAAGGAAGGAAGGAAGGGCAAAAGGCAGGCAGGCAGGGAAGAAGGAAGGAAGGAAGGAAGGAAGGAAGGAAGGAAGGAAGGAAGGAAGGAAGGAAGGAAGGAAGGAAGGAAGGAAGGAAAGGTGAGAGGCAGGCAGGGAAGAAGGAAGGAAGGAAGGAAGGAAGGAAGGAAGGAAGGAAGGAAGGAAGGAAGGAAGGAAGGAAGGAAGGAAGGCCAAAAGGCGAGCAGGCAGGCAGGCAGGCAGGCAGGCAGGCAGGCAGGCAGGCAGGCAGGCAGGAAGGAAGGAAGGAAGGAAGGAAGGAAGGAAGGAAGGAAGGAAGGAAGGAAAGGTGAGAGGCAGGCAGGGAAGAAGGAAGGAAGGAAAGGAAAGCAAGAAAGAGAACGAATAAAGAAAGAAACGATAGAGGGAAACGAAAGGAGGAGAAGGTAAGGAGGGGGAAGGTAAAAGAGAGGAAGGTGGGAGGAGAGGAAAAGAGAAGTTCAGCTGGAAATGCACAATTATGCACATGGTGTCGTCCCTCCCCACCACCGCCACCATCTGTGCGCTTTTTCAGGCTTGCAAACACACACTTCACACACCCACACACCAACCGAGCGAGTGGAGGACAAAAACCTCAGGAGGGAGCCTCGTTGCTGTGAGCATTCCCCTCGGTCTCTCTAACACACACACACCCGCCTGCCCGCCACCATCCTTCGGTGCGCTGATTGATGCCAAGGCCTCCCAGCCATAAATTTGCAAAATCTACTTTTATTTCCGCACTTAACGGCCTCGTTGGATGGGCCCCCTTGCGTTTCCCGGAGGTTCCCTGGGCGCCCGGTGTAAAACAGCCAGGGGTCTGGGTGGGGTGGAGGAAGAATAGGGGGGGGGGACAGAAATGGGGAATTACACCCCCCCCCAAATGGGGATATACACACACGCTCTTAATGTCCAGTCCCCAACCTCCCTCCATCGTCTCTCTGTGTGGTTCAGCCCCCCCCCCTCCCGCCTTTTGGGGAAGGGTCTCCACCTGCCGGCCAGTGCAAAATATATAATACACAATTACAGAAGCCCCCCCCCTCACTCCCACCCCCCTCCCACTTTGCCCTTCTTTGCCCATAAACATAAAAAGAAAGAAAGAAAGGAAAATCAATATCCTTCCATAACAACTCTGGGGTGGGAATTGAAGGCCCGTCGAATAAGAGCAGGCGAGAAAAGAATTCGTCCTTGTAGGCATCGGAGCCTCTTCTCATCCGGAGAATCCTCCTCTTCCCCCCCCCCTTTCTCTCCACGCCTAGCAAAAACTAGGGAGGGTCCCTCCAGAGATGCTTTCCCAAAGCCCCTTTTCCATCCATGGGCTCAGCTGTCTCTTATCTGACTGTTGTCTTATCTGCATCTCTTCCTCCTGTCTCCCAAGGCCATTCCCATAGAGCACTGCAATATTTCTGCCCCCTCTTCTTTACTGGCAAAGACACTAGGGAGGGTCCCTTCTATTTCTCACACCCCTATTTCTTCTAAGGGTTCAGATGCCTTTAATCTGTTTGTTACCTAGTCTGTGTCTCTTCCTCCTGTCTCCAAAGGCCATTCCCATAGACCATTACAATATTTCTGCCCCCTCCTCTTTACTGGCAAAGGCACTAGGGAGGGTCCCATCTGAGATGCTTCCCACGCCCCTATTTTTTCTAAGGGTTTAGGTGCCTCTTATCTGTTCATTGCCTAGACTGTCTCTCTTTGTCCTGTCTCTCAAGGTCTTTTCCACAGACCATTACAATATTTCTATCCCCTCCTCTTTACTGGCAAAGGCACTAGGGAGGGTCCCTTTCTGATATTCTTCCCAGACCCCTATTTCGTCTAAGCGTTCAGCTCCCTTTAATCTGTTTATTGCCTAGTCTGCGTCTCTTCCTCCTGTCTCCCAAGGCCATTCCCATAGACCATTACAATATTTCTGCCCCCTCTTCTGGCAAACACACTAGGGAGGGTCCCTTCTATTTCTCACGCCCCTATTTCTTCTAAGGGCTGAGCTGCCTCTTATCTGTTTATTGCCTAGACTGTGGCTCTTCCTCCTGTCTCCCAAGGTCTTTTCCACAGACCGTTACAATATTTCTGCCCCCTCTTGTTTACTGGCAAAGACACTAGTGAGGGTCCCTTTCTGAGATGCTTCCCAGACCCCTATTTCGTCTAAGGGTTCAGCTGCCTTTTATCTGTTTAATGTCTGGTCTGCGTCTCTTCCTCCTGTCTCCCAAGGCCATTCCCATAGACCACTACAATATTTCTACCCCCTCCTCTTTACTGGCAAAGGCACTAGGGAGGGTCCCTTCTGAGATGCTCCCCACACCCTTATTTCTTCTAAGGGTTCAGCTGCCTCTTTGTGCAAAACAAGCAATCGACGTGCAAACCGGAATACTCTGAATTCTGCCTCAAGTTCTTCTGCTAAAAGGAGGGAAACCAGGATTCTAGTCCTCAAGGTTGCCATCATGCGAGAAACCCCTCCCTCCCCTCCCCCCCACCCGACTGGATCATGAGCTGTGTGGGTTTTGAAGAGCTGCTGGAAATATTGCCTCGCCTCGCCGACACAACAGTGCGTGCAACGAAAGAGGATTTTTAAAATATGCAAATTGGGTAATTTACATTTTTTGTCCCCCTTTCCCCCATCTGCCTCGTTTAATCAGCGTGCAAAGTTAGAGGTTATGGAATTTAACTGGGCCCACCCAGCCTGGGTTTTTATTTATTGTAATTCGGGGAAGATTTCGCGAAATGTACTTTTTTTTCCCAACGAAGATTGTCCTGCGCATGCGCAGAGCGGGAAATAAAGATGGCGGCGCCCCGGATAGAACTGGTACGCTGATGTGCCCTCCCAAGTTTCCACCTACTCAGCCGAACCGGTAGGAACCCACCTCTGTTGGGGAGGGTGAAACCGCCCCCCCCCCAGCCCCTCCCGGCAGTGGCGCGGGAGGATGGGTAGGCCACGCCCACCCAGCAACGCAGCAGAGAAGCGGTTGCTAAAAATTGTGACTCCCCTCCCCCCCCCCCCCCCCCACTGATCTAGCCTTCTTTCGCCCCTCAGTGAGTCAACGTGCCAATCCTACGGCTGGCACCACGTCAACGCATCACATCTCATTCTAGAGACTAAAACCTATGAAGAACGGTTGCAGGAACTGGGGATGTCTAGTTTAATGGCAAGAAGGACCAGGGGAGACATGATAGCAGCCTTCCAGTATCTCAGGGGTTGCCCCAAAGAAGAGGGAGTCAAGCTATCCTCCAATGCACCTGGGGGCAGAACAAGAAGCAATGGGTGGAAACTAGTCAAGGAGAGAAGCAATTTAGAACTAGGGAGGAATTTCCTGACAGTGAGAACAATTATTCAGTGGAACAGAAGTTGCCTCCAGAAGTTGTGAATGCCCCAACCCTGGAAGTCTTTAAGAAGATGTTAGATAGACATTTGTCTGAAACGGTATAGGGCTTCCTGCCTAGGCAGGGGGTTGGACTAGGTGACCTCCAAGGTCCCTTCCAACTCTGCTATCGTATTGTGTTGGGAGAAGATGAGAAGAGAGAAGAGAAGAGAAGAGGACTGGAAGTCTTCAAGAAGATGTTGAATAGCCATTTGTCTGAAACGGTATAGGGCTTCCTGCCTAGGCAGGGGGTTGGACTAGATGACCTCCAAGGTCCCTTCCAACTCTGCTATCGTATTGTGTTGGGAGAAGATGAGAATAGAGAAGAGAAGAGAAGAGAAGAGAAGAAAGAAGGGAAGAGAATAAAGAAAAGAGAAGAGAAGACAAGAAAGAAGAGAAGAGAAGAAAGAAGGGAAGAGAATAAAGAAAAGAGAAGAGAAGAGAAGAAAGAAGGGAAGAGAATAAAGAAAAGGGAAGAGAAGAGAAGAGAAGAGAAGAGAAGAGAAGAGAAGAGAAGAGAAGAGGACTGGAAGTCTTCAAGAAGATGTTGGATAGCCATTTGTCTGAAACGGTATAGGGCTTCCTGCCTAGGCAGGGGGTTCGACTACATGACCTCCAACGTCCCTTCCAACTCTGCTATTGTATTGTATGATCTCACTGCCCAGAGAACACAAGCTTTGCCCGTAAGGTGTCCAAAGGTGGCACCTTCGGTCTCCCTGAAATGTGCCCCTTCAATCACGGGGCCCTCCCACCCCCACCCCCGGCCTTTGACAGCCAGACTTAATTCCTCTTTTTTTTTTTTATCCCCCTTAATCTGTCATCTTTATCAGGCAGGGGAAGTGCCAAGCGGCGTGCTGGTAGCCCCAGTCCCGATCAATCTCCGCATTACAGCTGACAGAATGGTGCTAATAACTTATTGATCCGGTGTTCGCCGAGCCCTGCCAGGGCCCGAAGAGGCTGCCATTGATTGGCTGCGTGGGGGGGGGGGAGTGCCGCACGGAGAGGAAAGGCTTCGAATAGTGTCTTCCCCCCCCCCATTTCCCCCCCCCCCCCGGGGAGCGGCGGGGATCGGGAGGGGGCGCGTCGGAGAAGAAAACCCATGACAAATGACTGTGGCGGGCGACAACAGGGCGGAAAGAGAGAGGGGGAAGGAAAGGAAGCGTAAGGGCAATGGATGCGTGGGAAAAGCAGATCTTGGAGGAGGAGAAGGCGGTGGAAAAGTCACCACAAGGTGACCTTCTCCTTCCTTTTTTAAAAAAAAACAATCTTGCAATTGTTTCTTTCTTTCTTTGGTTTTTTTTGCCCGTAGAGATTTGTATGGAAATACCGTTATTTTTCAGAGTATAAGACGCACCGTATTTTACAGAGTATAAGACACACCGTATTTTTCAGAGTATAAGACGCACCATATTTTCGGAGCATAAGACGCACCATATTTTTCAGTATAAGACGCACCGTATTTTACAGAGTGTAAGACGCACCGTATTTTTCAGAGTATAAGACACACCGTATTTTTCAGAGTATAAGACGCACCGTACTTTACGGAGTATAAGACGCACCGTACTTTTTGGAGTATAAGATGCACCGTACTTTTTGGAGTATAAGACGCACCGTATTTTACGGAGTATAAGACGCACCGTATTTTTCAGAGCATAAGACGCACCATATTTTTCGGAGCATAAGACGCACCGTATTTTTCGGAGCATAAGACGCAACGTATTTTTCGGAGCATAAGACGCACCGTATTTTTCGGAGCATAAGACGCAACGTATTTTTCGGAGTATAAGATGCACCGTATCTTTCGGAGTATAAGACGCACCTTTTTCCCCTCAAAAAAGAGCCTGGAGATCTGGGGGCGTCTTGTACATTGAATACAGCATTTTTGGCCTCCCGAAGCCCCGCCCCCTTCACCAAAATGGCCATGCAGAGCCTTTGGGAGACTTCCAGAGAGCTCCTGGAGCCTGGGGAGGGCAGAAATGAGCAAAAAATGGTCCATTGTGTGCCCCCCCCCAGCCCCCAGCAGCACTCTATATGCTTCCTAAAGGCAATCCATGCCTTTTGTTGACAAAAAACAGGCCCATTTTTGTGAAAAACAGGACAGTTTTTTGCTCGTTTTCACCCCCATCCCTCAGGAGCACTCTACAAGCCTCTTAAGGGCTATTCATGCTCCTTTTAGGGGGGGGGGTGGGCCCATTTTTGCAAAAAACAGACCATTTTGGGGAGGTTTGCAGAGTGCAAAAAATATTATTTTTTACATTTTCCTCTTCAAAACGTTTGCTGCGTCTTATACTCTGAAAAATACGGTAGTCTCCCGCCGAAGAGATCCAAGAGGATCTTCTAATCTTTTAGCCTCCTGGAGGGCTGTGAGCTACAATTTTTTGGGGAGTGGGGGGGGGGGAAAGGTTAAGCTGCGAGACCTGGGTGGGAGGGAAGGGGGAACTACCCTTTGATCTCCCTTTTGATTGACGGCTCCCAATATTTGATGGGATTGGCCACATAAGGTCTGTAAATGGGTGGGTTAGATGGAAAAACGGATGGATGGAATGGAGGGAGGAAGGGAGGGGAGGGTGGGTGGACAGCAGACAGAGGGATGGAGGGACAGACAAATAGAGGGAAGGATGGAGGGAGGGAGGGATGGATGGAGGAAGCTGTTCTCATCTTAGCGTCCCCAAAAAGCAGGAGGCAGAGTCCCGGTCCCCCCCAAAAAAACCTTTTATTAAACGAAGGTGAATTCCCATCCTTCACATTCAGCCAAGGCCTGGCAAACAGTTTTTCAAAGGAATATTGATAGACACAGACCTCATCTCGCTTGGAAAGCGGCCATGCCAATATTTTCCCAAACGAGGTGCTGTGTAAGGAAAGACAGGGCACAGAGTCTCTGAGACTCACGGACAGATCTTCACACTCCGGAAACGAATCGAACGAACAAATCGAGGGCCATCCCAGAAAAGATGCCGGGCGGAGGGTGGGTGGGAAAGAAATATAAGAAGAAATAAAAGAAGACTAGACTTGACGTCTGTCAGAAATGGTGTAGGGTCTCCTGCTTGACTGGAGTGGGTGGGGAGGGGGGAGGGTTGGACTAGATGACCTCCAAGGTCCCTTCCACCTCTTGTCAACCTGCTCAAAAGGGCTCTGGAAACAGAAGAGGAAAATGGAAGGCTATGGGGAGGGCGGGTGAGTTAAGAGTTAAGGCGCGCAGGGGGAAGGGATGCAGGCTGCCCAGCGGTCGCCATGCCAAGTTCTTAATTGGCTGGGCATTTCCCGACCCCCAACTCAGGATGATCAATTAGTTCCCCAGCGAGAGGAACAGGCCCAGCCTGATGGGCCAAGGCGCAGACCCAATTATTGGGGGAAATCAGCAGGGATCCCCCCCGGTTAATTTATACGCTGCCGAGTTGCATTAAGCTGCTTTCACTCCTGCACCCGGCGGCTTCCCCTTCCGGCGTGTCTCGTTGCAAAGCCTCACAAACACACACACACACACACCACCCTCCCCCTCCAAAAATGGGGAAATGGAAATGGCTGTGTTTGTGTGGAATTGTGAGGTTGGCCAACCGTTACCTCTCCAAACCATTCTCTCTTAATCCTTCAGCTTAAATCAGAACCCAAAGCAGGCGTGAGAAGGAGGATCTGGCCAAACACACACACACACAAACACACACACACACAGAGACGGACGGAACACACAAATCTATAACGTATTGATCCCCTTTACATTTGCACAAGGCCTAAAAACAGTGGAGATAGTCTTTCGGGACTCATAATGCACGTCCCTGCCTTTAAAAAAAAAAAAAGGGAAGAATTTAGCTTTCAAAGGCCAATGTGAGATGATGTCCATCGGAGAAGGTGAGATATTCCCTTGGGGGGCTTTTGTGTGTGTGTATGGGGGGGGAGGGTTGCAAAAAATAAATAAAGCAGAGAGTAAGACTCAGGGGGCCGCTTGGCCTAATTAATATCCCTTTTTAAAAAAAAAAACAACCCATAATATATGAAATTGCAAGGTTGAACTTCAGGGTTTGAAGTCTCGGCGGTGGGTGGCCGGAGGAAGGATTGGAGAACTACAGATAGGAAAAAAAGAGGCATGTTTCGGGGGGGGGAAAAAACAACCCACCCAGACAGAACGTAGAACTGTTCTGACCGAGGCTTCCCGAGAGCCTGAAGCCAACTCCTGGTCCCGACAAAAAAATACCCCTTTTATTCATTGGCTGTGAAGTCTGCTCCTTCACATCCAGCAAAGTCTTTCCAGGGAAGATTTACGGTCACAGACCTTCTCTGGCTTGGAGAGCTGCCAGGCCGATCCCTGCAAAGGCAAGGCGTTTCGGAGAGTCACGAACCAATGAAGCGAACAAATGGTCTCCTGCAAGTTCCACTCCCCTGTCGCTCCTCTTTTATTTCCTCTGGGAGGGAACATTCACCGTCCGCCTGTGGCCTTCCTCCCAAGTCGACCCCTGTTCTTTAGCTGTGCCCTTCGTCTGGCTACTCTGCGCAGGACCACACTAGGAACAGGCTCCAGCTGTTCTTCTGCCTCACTGACGTCTGACTCTGAAGGCAGCTGATGACTGGCATATGGCTCTTGGCCCCCTCTCTGCCTCTGACACAGAGTCCTCCTCCGAGCCTTCCCCAGACTCCAGGACTGGCCCATCTTCCTCCCCAACCCTCCTCACTGTCTGAATCTGCTGCCAGCTCTGCTTGCCGCTGGCGGGCCACAAGATGAACTTTGAGTAACAGGGTTCTCAAAGGGACCTTGGAGGTCTTCGAGTCTGACCCGTGCTCAAGCAGGAAAACCTCTACAGGCAGTCCTGTGCTTACAACAGCTCGTTTAGTGACTGTTTGAAGCTACGACGGTGCTGGGGAAAGTGACTTATGACCATGGTGATGTGATTAAAATTCAGAGGATTGGCAACTGGTTCCCAATTTACGACAACTGCAGTGTTAAGTCGAGGACTAAGAGCAAAGTTAGAATGGAAAGATCAACTTAGTAACTTTGGAAGAGGTGCTTAGTAACTTTCTGAGGTCTCTTTCCTTGTACAACCCCAAATCTAGGCAGCCTCCTAAAAAGCAGAGACATCCCCCTGCCAACACAAGGGCATCTAGTCAAGACTATGGTTCTCCCAGTTGCCATGGATGGCTGTGAAGGTTGGACCATAAGGAAGGCTGAGTGCCAAAGAACGGAGGCCTTTGAACTCTGGGGCTGGAGAAGAAGACTCCTGCATTGAGTCCCTTGGACTGCAAGGCCATCCAAGCGGTCAGTCCTAGAGGAGATCCACCCTGGCTGCTCTTTAGAAGGCCAGATCCTGAAGAGGAAACTCAAAGACTTTGGCCACCTGATGAGAAGGAAGAAGGACTCCCTGGAGAAGAGCCTCATGCTGGGAACGATGGAGGGCAGAAGAAGAAGAAGGGGACGGCAGAGAAGGAGGGGGCTGGATGGAGTCCCACAAGCAGTCGGCGTGAGCTTCAATGGACTCCAGAGGACGGGGGAGAGGACAGGAAGGCCTGGAGGAACGTAACCCATGGAGTCGCGATGGGCCGGACACAACTTCGCAACTGACAACAACAACAACCACCCCCAAGTCACTGACAATCTTGCTTTCCGAGCAAATTTACCTAACCGGATAGAAAAAATGGGATTGGTTGACCCAGACGCGCAAAAGCCTCTCAGGGGCCACACCGGTGCTCATCCCTTTGTGTGTTGCTCTCAATTGAGATTAACAACAGCCTTATCCCTGCCTGCCAAAGACCATTTGCCTTACATCCCCGTCGTCGTCTTAAGACGGGAAGTTTACGACGAGAAGCCGCAGAGGCGGTCAGGTTAAGAAGGAAAGGTTCGGCTCGGTGCGCCTGGAACAGCAAGGAAAGAAACACACACACACACAAACACACACACACCTGTATTGAACGGGGAATAAATCATAAAAAGGTGAACTTTTTTACTTTCCCTCCCACAAAGATTCAAATTCCTGCGGCTATCACTACTCACTTCTTTCCTGTTCTGATCAAGGCTTCCCAAGAGCAGGAATATCACCCGGATATCACCCGGATCGGGTAATAAAACCCCTTTTATTAAGTGACTGGGATTCTGCTCCTTCCCATCCAGCAAAGTCTTTCGAGGGAGGATTTACGGTCACCGACCTCATCTGGCTTGGAGAGCTGCCAGGCCCGCTCTCTGCACAACTTTGGCAAGGAGTCTCGGAGGGTCATCAACCAATGAAGCGAACTCATGGTCTCCTGCAAGCTCCACTCCCCTTTTGCTCCTCTTTTGCTCCCTCCGGGAGGGGCCATTCGCCGTCCACCTGTGGCCCTCCTCCCAAGTCGGCCGCTGTTCTTTAGCTGCTCTCTTCGTCTACGCATACACACACTGGGAACAGGCTCCAGCTGTTCTTCTGCCTCACTGATGTCTGACTCTAAAGGCAGCTGATTGAGAGTCAGGCCCCCTCATTGCCAATTTCAGATCAATGACTTGGAGGGGAGACCCCCATGACAAAGTCTTTCCTTTTACTCTGGAGTAGAAGTAGGGAGGCTCGAAGGAAGGGACCAACATCTGGATGTGTGACGGGATTGCGGAAGTTGGTTCCACTGAAATATTGAATCACTGGACTGGAAGGAGGGAGTGGAATAACTTAATTTCGCCTCCCTTGCTCTCCCCCGAAGCGGGTTTTTTTAATTACCCAGTCAATTTATTTTATTTTTTATTTTAATCATATTTATATCCCGCCCTTCTCCACGAAGGACCCAGGGCGGCAATGTTGGCGGCCGCTTTTTATTTATTTATTTATTTAAATTTATACCCTGCCCTTCTCCTAAAAAAAGGACCCAGGCGGCGCACAGGCGTTATTAAAACCATACAAAAATACCTAATTATTAAAAACTATTAAACTATCCCTGTGCTAAAACTAATAAAACTCTACAATTTAAATTTTTCCCTATAAAAGTCAGAAACGGGAGGTTATGCTAGGCCGGCTTGTTGGAATAAATAAGTTTAAGACGTTGCGGAATAGGCGGAGGTCCCCGATGATGCGTAGATCGGGGGGTAGGTCGTTCCAGAGGGCTGGGCCCACCACAGAGAAGGCTCTCCCCCTGGGCGTCGCCAACCGGCATTGCCCGGCCGACGGTACCCGGAGAAGGCCCTCTCTGTGGGAGCGGATCGGTCGAAGGGATGTATGGGGCAGGAGACGGTCGCGTTTTTAACTCTACACATCCCTCCCCTCTCCAGAAATTGAAATCTGGTCCTGCCACCAAAAAGAAACCGTGGACTTATAGGAGGGCAAACAAACAAACAAACAAGAAAAAATAGACGGCGAGAATCCCACCAACCACCAGCAGAGGGCAGCCGAGAGGTGGCACTTCCTGCGCCTCTGTCTCTCTCTCTCTCTCCTGCCCTCTAATGATAATGTCAGGTTTTCGCAACGCTGGAGGAAAAGCAAATGGCCTTCCTGTTAGGGGAGAAAAGGGGAGGGTTGATCTTAATTGCACGCTGCCTTACTCCATGATTAAGAGATGCCGGTAATACCTCCAGGTCTCTGGTGAGCCGGGGTTGAGGGAGAAACAGCTAAGTGTTGCATCAGAGATCTTACGAACGCCTCAATCATTGGCAGCAGCTCCGAAGAGAGCAAAATCGATGGAGCAATTAGATTTTATCAGCATCCCCTCCCTCTCTCCCTCTCTCTCTCTCTTTCTCTCTCCAGCCCCCTCCTCTTTTCCATAAGCTCACGAGGCCATATTAGAGCGAGGGAGGGGATGCATTCTGGCCTCAAGGAGACTGTTTTCAATTTCCAGGCTGAAGTTTTTTGGGGGGAGAGGGTGAGGTTAAATGATGCCAAAAGCCGTCGGGAGTCCTTGGCAAGTTGGATGCGCTTCTATAAAATATATATATATATATATATATATATATATATATAACCAAACCAAAATGGAGCGCAAAGACAATACAGGACTATGGCTGGAAGGCAGCTAGGCTTCCTGAGGCAGTAAAAAATCATGCGTTTAGTCCCAAAAACCCTCTTTTCATTTCATTACGGGCTGCGAATTATGTTCATTCCCAGCCCGTAATGAGTCAGTTTGTAAAGAGTCCGACAGAAGTCTACCAAAGTCTTTCGGGATAAGGCTGATAGGCACCCGCCTTTACCTCCCTGGAAACGCTGCCCAAGACCTAATGGCCCATTAGCTTTGCAAGGCCACACCGAGCACAGAGTCAAAACAGGGCTTCAGAATTTAAAACCGACCAGCATGAACCAAGTTGCTTCTTGCAAAGGCTCCTCGCGTGCCTTTGCTCCTCCTTTATGTCTTATGGGAGGGGCTAATCATCTCCAAGCCTTACTCCCGAGTTCTCCCTTCTCTCTTAACTGTTCTTGCCTTCTGGGCAGCTGAATGTGAATGCTCCAACGCTGGACGTTTTTAAGAAGGTGTTGGATAACCCTTTGTCTGAAGTGGTGTAGGGTTTCCTGCCTAAGCAGGGGGTTGGACTAGAAGACTTCCAAGGTCCCTTCCAGCGCTGTTATTCTATTCTGTTCTGTTCTACTCTACTCTACCGTATTCTACTCTACTGTACCATATTCTATTCTACTCTTCCATATTCTTATTCTATTCTATTCTATTCTAACCATATTCTACTCTACTCTACTCTATTCTACTCTACTCATATTCTACTCTACTCTACTGTACCGTATTCTATTCTATTCTATTCTATTCATATTCTACTCTACTGTATTCTATTCTATTCTACTCATATTCTACTCTACTCATATTCTACTCTACTCTACTGTACCGTATTCTATTCTATTCTATTCTATTCATATTCTACTCTACTGTATTCTATTCTATTCTACTCATATTCTATTCTACTCATATTCTACTCTACTCTACTGTACCGTATTCTATTCTATTCTATTCATATTCTACTCTACTGTATTCTATTCTATTCTACTCATATTCTACTCTACTCATATTCTACTCTACTCATATTCTACTCTACTCTACTGTACCGTATTCTATTCTATTCTACTCATATTCTACTCTACTCTACTCTATTCTACTCTACTCTACTCATATTCTACTCTACTCTACTGTACCGTATTCTATTCTATTCTATTCTATTCTATTCTATTCTATTCTATTCTATTCTTCCAAAGCTTTATATACCTTCTCAACCACCCGAGCCAACCGCTCCCTCATCATTCCTTCCTGGGAAAATATAAAAAACGTTTTTCAAAACAACAACGGGACCACCGTATCCTATAGATGTCAATCCTGAGCGTCTCTGGATTTATCTCTGGGTCTCGGGCATGGCCCCTTGGGTTGCCCAGCTTTGCCGGGAAGCTTCTGGACCTTGCCGTTCAGCTGAAGGGCACCTTCGCTTCTCTGTCGACCCCGCCACCCCCCTTCCCCATTTCTCCAGTGGGGAGGGGTGGGGATAAGAAAGAGGCCGACCTTTCCCCCCTGTCTTCCCCCTAATTCTTCCCCCCTCCCCCGCTCCCTAATTCTGCGGCCAGACAAGCTGCGCTCCCGTGGAAGCAACGGAAAAGGTCAGAGCGCAGCAGAAGGTGCAAATGAGGGGGAGTGGAGGGGGAGGGAGGAGGGAGTCTGGGTGAGCCCTCCGCGCACCGCCACCGGCTTTTGATTAATGAAATTACACAACCCGCCAAGCCCTCGTTCCGCACCGCTGCCTGTCAAAACTCCCCCGGAGGCTGTTCAGCTTCTCCGGCACGGCAGACGCTCAAAACACACACACACACACACACACACACACATATACACACACACACACACACAGGTGGCCGAATCCAGGAGCGGATTTTAACAGCTCTCCCACCTATGCAATTATTTCTCTCCCTCCCCTCTCTCTCTCTCTTCCCTCTCTCCCCCCCCTCTCTCTCTTTCTCTCCCTCCCTCCCCTCTCTCTCCCCCCACTCTCTCTCAGTCTCTCTCTTTCTCTCTCGCTCCCTCCCCCCTCTCTCTGTCTCTCTTTCTCTCTCTCTCCCTCCCCTCTCCCCCTCCCTTCTCTCCCTCCCCCCTCTCTCTTTCTCTCCCTCCCTCCCCTCTCTCTCCCCCCACTCTCTCTCTCTCTTTCTCTCTCTCCCTCCCCTCTCCCTCCCCCCTCTCTCTGTCTCTCTCTTTCTCTCTCTCCCTCCCCCTCTTTCTCTCCCTCCCTCCCCTCTCTCTCTCCCCCCACTCTCTCTCTGTCTCTTTCTCTCTCTCTCCCTCCCCTCTCTCCCTCCCCCCACTCTCTCTGTCTCTCTCTTTCTCTCTCTCTCCCTCCCCCCTCTCTCTTTCTCTCTCTCCCTCCCCTCTCTCTCTCCCCTCTCTCTCCCTCCCCCCTCTCTTTCTCTCTCCCTCCCCTCTCTCCCTCCCTCCCCTCTCTTCCCTCTCCCTCCCCTCTCTCTCTCCCCCCTCCCTCCCTCCCTCCTCTCTCTTCCCTCTCTCCCTCCTCTCTCTCTTTCTCTCTCTCACCCTCCCCTCTCTCTCTTTCTCTCTCTCTCCCTCCCCTCTCTCTTTCTCTTTCTCTCCCTCCCCTCTCTCTCTTTCTCTCTCTCACCCTCCCCTCTCTCTCTTTCTCTCTCACCCTCCCCTCTCTCTGTCTCTCTTTCTCACACGTGCATGCCTGCCCGCGCGCACACACGCACAAACACACACACACACACACACACGCCCTCCCCCATGCCCCTGCGTGCCACTTACCTGCTGCTCCCAAGCCAACCTCCAGGCTGCTTCTTTTGAACTCGCACCGGCTCTGCGTCTCGGGCATGCCGAGCTGCCGGCTCTGGTGAAGGTTGGAGAGGAAAGAGGTGAGATCACCGTTTTGGCTGTGAAGAAGAGAGAGGAAAGGGGGGGGAGAGAGAGAGAGAAAGGGCTCACATCAGCAGCTCATGCTTCTCCGGGAGAGTGTGGTGTGTGTGTTTGTGTGTGTGTTTCTCCCCCCACCCACTCCCCCTTACCCTTCTCCGCTGCTGCAACCCCCCCTCCAGGATCAACTTAAGTCCCGTAATCTTGCAAGTTTGTCTTCGTCCTTTCCTTGGTGCACCGTGGGCCTGTTTTTAATTTCGTCACGCGCAAACCCCCGAAAACGAGCAAGGTTTTTTTTCCCCCGCTTCCCGGCTGCCATGTGGGATTGGAAGCGGCGAGGGTTTTTTTTGGCTTTTCCGGGCCAATTTATTTTTATTTTTTTAAAGGAAATTGGGAATTGTGCAAAAGTCTCTTTTTTCTTTTTTCTTCCAGCTCTCTGCCCCTCTCCTCTCTTTCTCGTCAAGGAAAATCCACTTGCTACAAAGAAGGGATGGGTTTAGAGAGAAGGCCGAGGCGTTTTGGACCTGGGGGGTGGGGGGGAATCCGGGGAAGGAATATGAGATGGGGGTGTGTGTCTCTCTGTAAGATTAAATCAACCACCCGGTTCTCCAGGGAGAAACCAACCCAAAAAAGAAAGTGGAAAAGACATTTCCGAATCGCTTCCCATCCAACGCTCCACATCGTTCCCACCAGAAACATCTGCCATGCTGCTGGAGGAGGATGGGAACCGTAGTCCAATTGTTCCACCCCCTTTGAACTTCGCAGAATAATTCACAGAGGGGTGAAAACCCTGACTTGCTTGGAGAAATAGCCCCCCTATTAGGATTCGAGCTGTTGAGCTACCAAGCAGCCCCAAAGGCTGTGAATCTCACCAAAGATTGACACACATTATTAATAATAATAATAATAATAATAATAATAATAATAATAATAATAATAATAATAATAATAATAATAATAATAATAATAATAATAATAATAATAATAATAATAATGAGGAGAAGGAGGAGGAGGAGGAGGAGGAGGAGGAAGAGGAGGAGGAGGAGGAGGAGAAGGAGAAGGAGAAGGAGAAGGAAGAAGAGGAGAGGGTGGGGGAGAGGGAGAAGGAGAGGGAGAGGGAGAAGGAGGAGAAGGAGAGAAGGAAGAGGAGGAGGGGGAGAGGGAGAAGGAGAAGAAGGAGAGAAGGAAGAGGAGGAGGGGGAGAGGGAGAAGGAGGAGGAGGAGGGGGGTGGGGAGAGGGAGAAGGAGAGGGAGAGGCAGAGGGAGAAGGAGAAGGAGAAGAAGGAGAAGGAGAGAAGGAAGAGTCCTTTTTGGAGAAGGGCGGGATATAAATTGAATAAAATAAAATAAATAAATAAATAAGAGGAGGAGGGGGAGAGGGAGAAGGAGAAGGAGAAGAAGGAGAGAAGGAAGAGGAGGAGGGGGAGAGGGAGAAGGAAGAGGAGGAGGGGGAGAGGGAGAAGAAGAAGGAGAAGGAGAAGAAGAAGAGGGAGAAGGAGAAGGAGAAGGAGAAGGAGAAGGGGAAGGAAAAGGAGAAGGAGAAGGAGAAGGAGAAGGAGAGGGAGAGGGAGAAGACCTGGCCATCGAAACTACACAGCTATGGATGAAGCATGTCACAGTGCTGCCCATTGTCATCGGGGCACTTGGCACCATGCCCAAGAATTTTGCAAGATACATCAACAAATTGCGGCTTCTTGCAATATGACCTGCAGAACTGCAAAAAACTGCGCTCCGCGGAACATCGTATATTTTAAGAAGGTACTTGGTTGATACCTAGGACGCTGGCAGCAAACCGTATCAACCATTAGCACCAGTCAAGGGTGTTTGTAATGCATTTTTAAATGTTCAGTTGGCTGATTTTCATGTTTAATGAATAAAGTAAATAATAATAATAATAATAATAATAATAATAATAATAATAATAATAATAATAATAATAATAATAATAATAGTAATAGTAATAGTAATAGTAATAGTAATAATAAAGTAAATCAGAAACTCAAAGTGCTTGTACAAATATTGCAACACGCACAAGATTGGACCTTCACGAAGACGGTCAGAGCTTAAAACACACACACAACATCCCCATTGCTCAACGCTGTCACTCAAATGGCACTCCATGCTCCTGAATGCACAACCCTGATTACGATTGTGGCTGCATCATTTCAGAAATCAAGCCGCCTTTTGCTAAAAGACTGCGTGAAAACAAAAGACCATCCTTGTTCTACAAACTTCCGGGATAAAGGGAAAGAATTGGGGGCGGGGGGAAACCAGGAAGGCAAGCGAGATTCCCACGAGGGGCTCTTCAGGTTGCACCTTTTCACCCAAGAGGATAAAATAAGGTTCGGTGTATTTGCCAATCCCGGTGAGGGGGGAGGGAATCAAAGTTCCCAAACTTGCCAACTCTAGATGAAGGCCATCCCAAATCCCATAAGGCGGCTGAGTTTTCCAGAATTCCCATCCTCAGACAAGAGCTGGGGAAAAAGAAGTGAGGATTTGCACATGGTAAAACCCCCAAGATCGAGCCCACAGCCCCAAGGTCTAGCCCACGGCCATCTTACTCACTTGATCCGCAGAGATGAAAAGGGATACTATCTGGAGTAGCGCCTGGGGTGAAATACTTTTTACAAGTCCTCCTTCCTCCGACAGCACCCACTCCGTGGCGCGCATCAACGGCAAACACGCCGTTTTAAGAGAAGGGGCTCCTCTTGCGCGCAATCGGTCACCTCAATGCGGGCGTCACCTCAACGTTCGCCGGGCAAAAAACCGTTGCGGTGGGCCAACGCAACTCAAGGAGCCGTCTGCGGATTCCCGCCGGTATAGAATTCCCTTTCCTTTTTACTTAGCCGCCTTTCCCAACCTCACCACTCCTCCCCCCCCCCGAATCCAGCGTCGTCGTCAGTGGGAAGGTTACTACTTACTACTAATTCGCAGGTGAGTAAAGGCAGCTGGTTCATCCGCGTCCCCAGAAGGCCAGGCGTTCTTAAAAGCTTATCGTAGCCTTAGAAGCACCTCTGGGGTGCTTTAGAGGCAAAAATAATAATAACAATAAGCCTGCCAAGGAGTTTATGGAGGATTAATTTGAGGCGATTATTGGTTCCTCTTCATCATGCAAATCAATACCACCTCGGCATGCAGGATGGCGAAAATCTGCCATCGACATAATCGGGGGGGGGGAGGAGGCCGGGGATACGTCACTAGCCAGCTTAACTCCCATCCTGGTTGCAAATACTCAAGTGTGTTAAAGAAGAGGGGGTCAAGCTATTCTCCAAAGCACCCGAAGGCTGGAGACGAAGCCATGGGTGGAAACTAACCAAGGAGGGAAGCCACCTAGAACTAAGGAGACATTTTCCTGACGGTGAGGACAATTTAATCAGCGGAACGGTTTTGCCTCCAGACGTTGTGGGTGCTGGAGGTGTTTAAGAAGAGACTGGACAACCATGGTTGCAAATACTCGGGTGCGTTAAAGAAGAGGGGGGGTCAAGCTATTCTCGAAAGCACTTGAGAAGAAGCCATGGGTGGAAACTAACCAAGGAGAGAAGTAACTTAGAACTAAGGAGGAATTTCCTAATGGTGAGAACAGCCAAGCAGTGAAGTGTCTTGACCCCAGAAGTGCTTCAACACTGGAAGACGTTTGGTCCAGAATGGCGTAGTCTCCTGCTTGAGCAGGGGGGTTGGACTAGAAGACCTCCAAGGTCCCTTCCAACTCTATTGTTCTGTTAAAGACGGTACCAGGTGTTATAAAGTGATCAGGAAATCAACTCCTAACACAAAGAGATTCAAGGAAGTGGAGATCACACCTTCAGGCCATTAGATTAGCCGATGGGAGAATGATACAGATAAAGATGAACAGAGTTGGAAGGGACCTTGTAGGTCATCTAGTCCAACCCCTCCGCCCAAGCAGAAGACCCTACACCATTTCTCACAAATGGCAGTCTAATCTCCTCTTGAAAGCTTCCAGTGATGAAGCTCCCACAACTTCGGAAGGCAACTTCTGTTCCATGGGTTGATTGTCCTCACTATCAGAAAGTTCCTCCTTATTTCTAGGTTGAATCTCTCCTTGGTCAGTTTCCATCCATTGTTCCTTGTCTGGCCTTTGGGGGCTTTGGAAAACAGCTTGACCCCTTCCTCTTTGGGGCAGCCCCTCAAATATTGGAAGACTGCTCTCCTGTCTTCCTTGGTCCTTCTCTTCCCTAGACCAGCCATGCCCAATTCCTGTAACTGTTCTTCGTATGTTTTAGCCTCCAGTCCCCTCATCCTCCTGGTTGCTCTTCTCTGCACTCTTTCTAGAGTCTCAACTCTGAATGAGATGTTTAATTCTTAGAATTTCCTTACTGGGATTCCTCGGAATTGAAAGACCCAAAGATCTCAAAGACTCTCCTTAAAGTGGGCGGAAAAAATCCTTACAAATGGAAAGGTGACCCCCAATGTAGCCAACTGGGCTTTTCATACAGCGTAGGGATGACCTTGAAGTAAATCCATAGGATCTTGTAAGCAAACCTGGCATTGCCCCGGGAAAACGGGAAAAGGTGAGAAAGAAACTCAAGAAAGAAACTCAATTCTTTTCTTGTATAATAGGGAGGAAAGTAGAAATAGATTCTATTTTGTTTGTTTTTTTAATTCATCTGCAAATGACACTTGGTTCAAAAGGCAATAACCAATATTTTCTTTTGATCCCCGAAATAAGCGCTTGGCCTTATTTTCGGGGAGGTCTTATTATTTTTGAGGTACAGGAGGCGGCGAGCGTGGTCACCGCCGGGCTGCTGCTGTGTTTCAATATTTTCTTGGAGGGCTTATTTTAGCGCATGCGCACAGAAGACCGATTGGGCGTATTATCTGAGGAGATCTTATTTTCAGGGAGGTCTTATTATTTTTGAGGTGCAGGAGGCGGCGAGCATGGTCACCTCACGGCTGCTGCTGTGTTGCAATATTTTCAGGGAGAGCTTACTTTAGCGCATGCGCACAGAAGCCTGATTGGGCGTATTATCTGAGGAGATCTTATTTTCGGGGAGGTCTTATTATTTTTGAGGTGGCAAGCGTGGTCACCTCACGGCTGCTGCTGTGTTGCAATATTTTCAGGGAGGGCTTATTCTCTGGGGAGGTCTTATTTTTGGGAAAACAGGGTGCTCCCCCCCCAAAAAGTGGTGTTATTAGTCCTCAAACGTCAAAAATACCGTACACTTTTCTCAAAAGGTTTCCACAATTTTGGAATCTACTGTGTGTTTTTATTCCCCTTCTCTCCCCCCCCCTTCCATAATGGGAAGCAGTCCAAGGAGTTCTTGAAGTTTCCCACCAAGGGGAGGGGGGGGACGGGGAGTCCTTTCATCCCTGCCAGAGGAAAAACACACACACACAAACACACACACGCCCCTTGTGTGAATCCCAGTAATTCAAAGCAGAGCCTTGGGGACGGGCTCAGCTGCGAAAGCCTTTAAGAGACAGCCCGCAAGGTCAGCATCTCTCCCGAGGAGGTAAAACCAGGGATTCTGAGTCAGCCAAAAGCAAGGAAGGAGATCCGACAGACAGGAGCTGACAGCTCCTTGATCTGAGCCCCCGCTCCTCCTTCTCAACCCCCACCCACCCGCGCCCGCCCTCCTACAACAACATCTAACGAATCGGTGCTACGTGGGCCGATGCTTGTATGGCAAGTCAGCGGCAAGCAGAACAGACTGGAAAGGATGAAGGGGGAAGGGGTGGGAGCAGGGCTACCCTCTTTCCCCGAAAATAAGACCTCCCTGGATAATAAGCCCAATCGGGCTTTTGAGCGTATGCGCTAAAATAAGCCCTCACCCAAAAATATTGCAACACAGCAGCAGCCATGAGGTGACCACACTCGCCGCCTCCTGCACCTCAAAAATAATAGGACCTCCCAGAAAATAAGACCTCCGTGGATAATAAGCTCCATTGGGCTTTTGAGCGCTAAAATAAGCCCTCACCCGAAAATAAGCCCTCTCTTAAAATACTGAAACGCAGCAGCAGCCGTGAGGTGACCACGCACGCCGTTTCAAAAATAATAAGACCTCCCTGAAAATTAGGCCTAGCGATTATTTCGGGGATCAAAAGAAAATAAGACACCCTGTCTTTCAAAATAGAATCCCCCCTCAAAAACAATAAGACATCCTAGAAAATAAGACCTCCCTGGATAATAAACCCAATCGGGCTTTTGAGCGCATGCGCTTAAATAAGCCCTCACCCAAAAATAAGCCCTCCCTGAAAATATTGCAACACAGCAGCAGCCATGAGGTGACCACGCTCACCGCCTCAAAAATAATACGACCTCCCCGAAAATTAGGCCTAGCCTAATTATTTCGGTGATCAAAAGAAAATAAGACACCCTGTCACCTCAAAATATAATCACCTCAAAATATAACCCACCTCAAAAATAATAAGCCCTCCTCGAAAATAAGCCCTCCCTGGATAAAAAGCCCAATCGGGCTTTTGAGCGCATGCGCTAAAATAAGCCCTCACCCCAAAAAAAGCCCTCCCCGAAAATACTGAAACACAGCAGCAGCCATGAGGTGACCACGCTCGCCGCCTCCTGCACCTCAAAAATAATAAGGCCTCCCTGAAAATAAGGCCTAGCAATTATTTCGGAGATCAAAAGAAAATAAGACACCCTGTCACCTCAAAATATAATCACCTCAAAATATAATCACCTCAAAATATAACCCACCTCAGAAATAATAAGACCTCCCTGAAAATAAGGCCTAGCAATTATTTCGGGGATCAAAAGAAAATAAGACACCCTGTCACCTCAAAATATAATCACCTCAAAATATAATCACCTCAAAATATAATCGCCTCAAAATATAACCCACCTCAGAAATAATAAGACCTCCCTGAAAATAAGGCCAAGCGCTTATTTCTGGGGGGTGGGGTGTCAAAAGAAAGTAAGACCCTGCCTTATTTTTGGGGAAACACGGTAGGTTTAAAAAAAAATTAAAAAATTAAAACCCCAACCCAACCGCAGCAACACATTTGGAACAAGGCTGTTTCGCGCCATTTTTGCAAACTCCAGCTAGTATCCAATCTGCAAGCAGAGAGAAGGCGAGGAGACACAAGCGTTCTTAAGATTTTGTGTGTGTGTGTGTGTTTTCTCTCCTCCCTAAAAGCCATCAGGATGGAAAACACGTCTTAAAAGCCAGAGACGCTATAAAATAATTCCACTTGTCAGGAATGGTCGAAGGTCTCCTCCTTGAGCAGGGGGGGGGGGTTGGACTAGAGGACCTCCAAGGTCCCTTCCAGCTCTGTTATTCTGTATTCTGAAGGTGTGGTTGTTGTTGCTTTTTAATATACTATGCGTTGTTTTCGAGCGAGGAAAGATTTCCTTCCTTCTATACAAGAGGCAACGGAGCGTTTTTACACCACTCCACGCTCAAAAAAAGGAGAGGCATGCTTTGAGTTACACTAACACAACCGCCATGTGTGTCAACTTCAAAGCCCTGGGAAAGGAAAGGAAGAATTGCTGCAACAGGGCTTAAAGAGATGACAATCTTTTTCTCCTTTCAGGAAATAGAGAAAGGGAGGGGGGGGTGGATGGGAAATAGAAGCCCTTTCAGTTGTTACTAAGATTTCCTAATTAAGATTTTATTTTTCATCAAGGACGAGACACGGACCGCGGAAGAACCACTAACAAGGAAATTAAGAGAGGCAGATCAAAGGAAAATAATGGGGGGGGGGGGGGAGAAGGAAGATTAAAGATCGCCCCCCTCCCCATCAAAAAGTGCCCACTGATTTGGGAAGGGAAGACTTGGAAATACTTGACTTCTCTGCCAATGTGGGGGGGGGGGGGGGGGAATGCAAAAGCTCGGGGTAAAAATGGGAAGCAAAGATTAAATTCTTATGGGGAGGGGTCTTTCTCCCTCTTTTTTTGGCCACCCCCTGGTTCTCTTTTCTCTTCCTCTCTTCTGTCAGAACCTGCCAAAAATCTGGATATTTTGGAAATGATTGTCAGTACCGTCATGATTTCACGTCGCCTTTCTTAACGGTCGAGTGGCCATGATGGACGCTAAACGGGGACTATTTATATTCCCGCTCTGGGCAGCCCCCAATCTCTTATCCAGGTTCCTTGTGACTTCTATCCAAGATTGAAACATATAAGGGAATATCGCTCCCGCCACCTTGAGTTCGGAAACAGTTCCATAGGTGGAAGGCATAGACATTTTGGTGAGGTACCGACGTTTAGTATTGTAAGGAGCCACAGACCGTTCCTGAGTGAAGGAGTGGAACATCCGCCAGTTTGAACTGAGGTAACGGAATGTGAGGCAAGTGGCAGTTGGAACAGAGTTCTTTTCAGGTAGAGAGGGGGAGTAGAACTCCTTAGCATCAGAACGTGTTAATTACTGTCTAAGAATTACTAATGAGCTGATGTTCAGTTTGAAAAATCCTCCCTTAGCGAGCACCTAGAAGCCAAGAGGAACATACATGTCAAATTTCAAGTTTGTAGGATTTACGGTTCTGGAGATTTTGTGATGAGTAAGTTGTATATGGCTTCTACTGTACATATATAGATTAGAAAAAGAAAAAAAAAAACCTCTGAAAGCGCCATATGATATATTGGTTCAGTCCACAAGGTATCCTTCCCCTCTCCTTGCCCTGAAAGCCTGAAATACAGTCCTCAACTTACAACCATTTGCTTATAGTGACCGTTCAAAGTTACGACGGCACTGGAAAAAAGTGACTCGTGACCATTTTCATGCTTAACAACCATTGCAGGTCACGTCGTGATCAAAATTCGGACGCTGGCATGTATTTATATAACATTTGCAATGTCCGGGGGGGGTTTTTTTCCTGTGATTTCCCCCCTTTGGCAAACATCTGACAAGCGAAGTCAATGGGAGAGGGCCATGTTTGCTTAACGACCGCACCATTCACTTAACGACAGCAGTGGTCTGCGTAACAACGAACGGTCGTAAAATGGGTCATCTTGCTTATTGTGGAAATTTCCCGATCAATTTTGGTGGTAAGTAAAAAGGACCGCCTGGAACGGGGCTGGGAGTGGAGGGGGGGAACCCCATTATTTTTCCCCACCCCCAAAGAAAGGACACACACTTTCAAGGGGCTTGTCAGCTCAATATAAACCAGTTTCACGATCAAAACCTTTTTCCCCCTGTAAGATTCGACATCAAAGCCTCGGAGATTGGCATCCAACCCATTTTTTTTTTTTTTTTTACATTTTTTTTCGCCCGGTGGAGAGGGGGGGAAAAACCCCACACGCCTATTATTCACCCCGCGGCAATCATTTCCATCCGCAGCGCCGGATAATTAAACACCATCTTTAAACAAATGAATAGGTAAGAAATGAAATTAAATCCAATATCTCCTATCTCCTTCCCCCCGTCCCTCCTTCCCTCGCCCGCCCCCCTCCGACAAACGCAGCTTTGCATATTCCTTCCCCGGCGGCAGCAGCAGCGCTGCAACGCTCAACCCACTTAGCCCCGCCCGCCCCGACCCCCCTTCTGCATTTTTCAAGTTTCTATGGTGTTATCTCCAATTAGATTTCCGTGAGAAGCCCGCGCTCGCTGTCGCGGGTTATTCGTTCAATTGAAATCAAATTACGAATAATTTGCAACTATCAGGCAGCCCGGCCTGCCTGGTGGAGGTTGGGGTAGAGAGGGGCAAAGAGGTCTCCTTTATAAATTACTAATATAAAAGAGAGAGAGAGCGAGAGAGAGGCTGGGCGGGAGACTTCCCAAGCGAGCGCCAGTGGCGTCAACCTTCCGCGTTAACCTTCTCGGCGGCTGGTCCTCTTAACGCACCGTCGGAGGCGAAGAGTTTAATAAGGTGACCCAGATGGGTCCTTCACCCTCACAGCTGTTCCCCACCCCCCCCTTCAAGCTCCCCCTGAGCTTGAAGGGTGGGGGGGTGGGGAAACAAAGATGGAGAGAACCAAAATTACCTCAGAAAACTAATAATGCCCTTTACATTTGGAGGGGAAAAAACAGGAATTCAGAAAGTGAATAAGAACACTGCAAAAATTGGAATGACCAGCCTACTTCTACCACTTATGAACTTTCTTTGGACGCAATGGCAACCACACAACAAAGGCTTATAAGGAGGCTTCAGAGGTATTCAGCCGGTGGGACTGGCTGAGGCGAACCGGTAGCAGAGACGGCGAGTGGGCCTGCCCATCCGCCCTGGCGCTCTTGTTCTGACCGAGGCTTCCCAAGAGCCTGAAGCAAACCGCCAGGTCCTGACCCAAAAAAACCCCCTTTTATTAATTGTCTGTGGATTCTGCTCCTTCACCATCCAGTAAAGTCTATCAAGGCAGGATTTACGGTCACAGACCTTATCTGGCTTGGAGAGCCGCCAGGCCGATCTCTGCAAAACCTGGCAAGGAGTCTCGGAGAGGCACGAACCAACGAAGCGAACTAATGGTCTCCTGCAAACTCACTCCCTTTTCGCTCCTCTTTTATTCCCTCTGGGAGGGGCCTGTGGCCTTCCTCCCAAGTGCACGAGCACGTGAAGCGAGCATGCGCACGAACTGATGTTAAAAAATAAGTGAAACCCACTTCTTGGGAGGCATCTACATCTGCTTGCCAAACACAGATTGTTTTAAGTTCTGAGCCGTTTAAGTGATACAACAACAAGATACCAATTCAGGCTGAAGAACAGGATAAGAGTTACGGCAAGGCAGGAAGGAAACATGAGATCTCAAGAAGGTTGGGCTAGAAGACCTCCAAGGTCCCTTCCAGCTCTATTCTGATTGATAGATTGAAATGGTCTAAGACTCCTGCTTAAGCAAGGGGATGGACTAGAAGACCTCCAAGGTCCCTCCCAGCTCTATTCTGATTGATAGATTGAAATGGTCCAAGGACTCCTGCTTGAGCAAGGGGATGGACTAGAAGACCTCCAAGGTCCCTCCCAGCTCTATTCTGATTGATAGATTGAAATGGTCTACGGACTCCTGGTTGGACTAGAAGACCTCCAAGGTCCCTTCCAGCTCTATTCTGATTGCTAGATTGATTGGAGGTTTTTTGGAAAGCATCGTCCGCAGCATTGTAGGTCCTGCTAGAACTTGAAGGGTTTCACAAGAGAGATTTCTTTTTTAAGAAAGGGAATATTCACTCAAAGGCTAGCCCTGATTCTAACACAACAGTTTTGCTTCTTGATCAAGGTCAATGTCCCACAACATTTTCCGTATAAACCGTATCCTTCCATGATGATCGTCATTACTGGCCAAGTATCTAACACATCTGGGACATAAACCAGCCGTGGAAATCGCCACCATCAACTGAAGAGGCCACCAGCCGCAAAAAGTCTTTGGGGACATCAAAACCAGCTTACCACTTAAGGGTTGTGAACTGGAAGCTTTCGTGCAAGCCGGCGGTTTTGCTATTAGAAGATTGAGCCAACACAAAAACGATGTGGACACACACACACACACACACACACTTCACCCGAGGCCCATCCAAGGAGAGAGGATGCTAAAATGTCCTCTCATGTACCCTTGATCGTCTTTTAACCCCAAGTCGTCAACGGTGCTGTATCTTTCGCTCCCATTTCTTGGAATTTATTTGTTAAATTTAGTCTGAGTGAAAGAAGGACTAGGGGTGACTCCCAAGTCAACCTTGTTCTTCAGGGGCGGCCACAAAGAAGAGGGAGTCAAGCTATTCTCCAAAGCACCCGAAGGCAGGACAAGAAGCAATGGGTGGAAACTAATCAAGGAGAGAAGCAACTTGGAACTAAGGAGAAATCTCCTGACAGTGAGAACAATTAACCGGTGGAACAGAAGTTGCCTCCAGAAGTTGTGAAGGCTCCAACACTGCAAGTCTTTAAGCAAGATGTTGGCTAGCCATTTGTCTGAAGTGGTGTAGGGTTTTCTGCCTAGGCAGGGGGTTGGACTAGATGACCTCCAAGGTCCCCTTCCACTGTTATTCTATTCTATTAATTCTAATTCTATTCTATTCCATTCATTTTTTCTTATTCTATTCTATTCTATTCCATTCCGTATTCTTTATCCATTCCATTCCATTTCATTCCATTCCGTAAACTATTCTATTAATTCTAATTTTCTATTCTATTCTATTCTATTCTATTCTATTCTATGTCATTCCATTCCACTCTACCTTATTCTATTCTATACTATACTATACTGTACTATACTATTATAAATTTATATGCCGACGAAATAAAGGTTTAACCGCATGGCACTTCCAAGCATAGGGGAGAGAGAGAGAGAGAGAGAGAGAGAGGGAAGGAGGGAGGGAGGAGAGGAGAGAGGAGGGAGGGAGGAGAGAGGGAGAGAGAGGGAGGGAGAGGAGGAGGGAGAGGAGGAGAGAGGGAGAGGTGATGGGGAGAGAGAGAGAGAGAGAGAGAGAGAGAGAGAGAGAGAGAGAGAGAGAGAGAGAGAGAGAGAACGGGTTCACCAGGATCCTCAAATGTATGTTTCTTATTTGGTTTGAATTCTGGTTCTACGCTGGCTCTGGAGGAGCGTGCAGGGCTAGAGAACACGCCAGCGGCACCGTGCCACGCGTGGCTTCATCCAGACTTCGGCCGGGAAATTCCAGCGAACATCAGGTACTGATTTTTTGACAGGGACCCAAAAGAGCTGGCAACCTCTCGTTTTTAATCTGCCTGGTTTTGGCTCGGGGCAGGCGGTGCGGTGCGCCCCAACCCTCGTTCAATGCTCCCTTTCATGTTGCTGAACCCACGTCTCCCTCGGGACATCCTGACACCCGCCTCTCTCGGCGGCGGTTTCTACCCACGTAACTCCGGTGCCACTTTCTGATTGCTCTACGCAGCATCTCCAGCTTATAGCAATGGGATTCCCCACCCGCTTACTGGAATTGTTGCCCGCCTCACCCAAAAGCTGTTGACGCTCTCTGACGGAAGAATGACAGGGATCAACCATGAAAAGCTAGGACCGTGATGGCAAACCTATGCGTACGTGCCAGAGATGGAACGCAGAACCAGCTGCTCCTCTGAGTTATGGCACGCTCAGACGCTCTGGACAGCTGGTCTCTGCGGGCACCAGAGGGCCAGAAAAACAGCCTGAAAATGGCCCCCAAAAACCAGCAAAACGGGCCAAAAAAACAGGTTGTTTTTTGGTCCGTTTTCAAGACAGTTTTCAGGGGCCGTTTTTTCTGTTGAAGAGTGCCAGGGATCACCCATCAAAACCTAGGACCGTCGTGGCGAACCTACGGCACCTTTGCCAGAGGTGCACGCAAAGCCATCTCTCTGGCACGCCCGCCGTTGCTCTTCTGCTTCCAGGAACGGCCTGAAAACGGCCAAAAAACCCAGGCATTCGCCCGGCAGCTGGTCTTCGCGTTTCCGGTGCGCGAGAAGACCAGCTGGATGGCCCACGCGCGCGGGCCTGCCAGAAAACCCAAGGACAGCTCGCGAGGGTAGATTCAACCGGAGGATGGCTCGTGTTGCTTTTCCCAAAGCCGTCTTAACTTCGAAGCAAGCTTAGAACAAACCTTTTTTTTTTTCCCAACAAGCCAGGCTGGCGTAAAAATGAATTTTAAATTACGAATTTGTATTAATTTTAATCGGGGTTGTTTGGTTTTTTTTAATTTCCAGGCCAAATTGTTTAATACGTTTTTTTAAAACCTACTTATTCCAACAAGCCGGCCTAGCATAACCCCGTTTCTAACCCCGTTTCTGATTTTATAGGGATATTTTTAAATTTTAGAGTGTTAGTTTTGTAGCACAGGGAATTATTTTAATTCGTTTTTAAAAATTTTTGGATTTTTGTACTGTGTATGTTTTTTAATGATGCCTGTGCGCCGCCTGGGGGAGAAGGGCGGGGTATAAATGTAATAAAATAAAAAAATAAAATATTTTTTTTTAAAAAAAAAAAACTTTTTTAAACTTTTGTAGATCTGTTTTACTTTGGCTGTCCACCGCCCTGAGTCCTTCGGAGTAGGGCGGTGTTAGACCGGTCGCAAGTCGAGGACTCAACAGGCGGTATAAAAAAAACTAATAAAACCTTAAACCTTAAATGGTCATGAAACGAGGACTGCTTACGTCAGGGATGCTAACCCTTTTGTGGTTGGCTGCCAAAAATGCGAGGGCGCGCGGCGCAATAGCGCGCGTGCATGCTGGCACCCATAATGCAAAGCGCCCCCTCCCCCATAGGCATGCGCATGCAATCTCCATATGCGCCGCACTCCTCGCCTTGATATTTCCTCCGGCGAGCTTGGGGAGGCCCCTTTTCTCTGGTTTCACCGCGTTCCAACCGGAAGTTCCAAGCAAAAATGGCGGACTCTTTCCAAACCTCTGGTCGACCTGTTGGGCCCGTTTTCCGGCCTCCCCGGGCTCCGGGGGCTTTCCTGAAGGTTGGGGAGGGCAAAAACAGCCCCCCCCAGCCCTCTGGAACAGGGGTCCCCAACCCCTGGGCCACGGACCCAGTGCTGGTCCATGGCTTGATAGGAACCGGGCCACAGTGAGAGGCGCAACTCTTAGAAAGGGCCGGAGAGGAGAAGGAAGAAGGACGGGGCAGCCCCCTGGGCAGAGTGCGCACCAGGGGTGGGAGAGCGCAGGCTCGCTTGGTTGGGGGCCCGAGAGGGCGAGTGAGCCGACTCAAACACACACCCCACACGCATGCGACGCCTGTTCCCCCTCCCCGCTCCCCCTCTACCCCGGCCGAGCCATGCCTACCGGTCCGCGGAACTTTTTAACATGAAACCAGTACCTGGTGCCAAAAAGGTTGGGGACCCCTGCTCTGGAAGGCTGAAAATCAGCTGGCAGGTGCGCGCATAAGCCCTGGAGCGGACAGCTTGCGTGCCGGCAGATTAAGGCTCTGGGTGCCGCCTGTGGCACGCGTGCCATAAGTTCGCCATCACGGGCCTACCCAACGGTGGCTTTTGGGTGGGAGGGAAAAAAGAAGAGTGAACGCTGGCGTACCTTCTTTTCATGATACTAATGTGCAAGTCCTCCTCCCGTTTGACATGAGCGTGGTGCCCGTTGATTTTTTCCACCTCCTTGGGTTGGTCGCTGTGCGAGAAAAGAGCAGGGGCTCCTTTTTCGGCGTCCGGGAGGGAGGCAATGGTATGGTTCTCTTCTCCGCCAAGCGCCCCCGGTTCTGGAAAAGCGGAAGGGAAAAGAGAGAGAGAAATAAATAAATAGAAGAGATGAGAAGCAAAAATAAATAAATACGTCAGATGTACACCCCTGCGTTTCTTTAAAAAGATTAGCCATAAAGCGGTCCGTTGATCCCAAAAATATTTTCAGAACTCTGAAGAGGGGAGACCGCAGTAGAGGAATGGCGCGGCGGAGGGTGGAAGAATAAAGTGGGCACCGAAGGAATCAGCCAACACTCGACAAAAAAACACCTTTTATGAATTGACTGTGGATTATGCACCTTCACATCCAGGGAAGTCTTTCAAGGGAGGATTTACGGTCACAGACCTTATCTGGCTTGGAGAGCTGCCAGGATGAGATCTACAGAACTTGGCAAGGAGAGTCACAAACCAATGAAGCGAACTGATGGTCTCCTGCAAACTCCACTCCCCTGTTGCTCCTCTTTTATTCCCTCTGGGAGGGGCCGTCCACCTGTGGCCTTCCTCCCAAGTCGACCCCTGTTCTTTAGCTGTCTGGCCGCTCTGCGCATGCGCACCCTGGGAACAGGCTCCAGCTGTTCCTCTGCCTCACTGATGTCTGACTCCAAAGGCAGCTGGTAACTGTCAGAGGGCCCTGGCCCCCTCTCTGCCTCCGACGCAGAGCCCTCCTCAGAGCCTTCCCCAGACTCCAGGACTGGCCCAGGTTCCTACCCAACCCTCCTCACTCTCCGAATCTGCTGCCGGCTCCATTGGCGGGCGTCAACACATGCATGTCCCTATGATCCCTCAGAATCTCATCTCTGCCGTTTCAGGGGAGACGTTGGAGGCCTATTGCCCCAGCTCCAGAGATAAGTGCGAGCTCTCTTACAAACTGCCATTTATTATGGCAGCTAGACACCGGCTATATGGCAGCTGCCAACGTCTGACAATTGAGAGACTTTTTCTGGTGAGAAGCCACGAAGCGATGGGCCCATCAGCTCATAAATAGCATTTTGTCACGTCCTTCCTTTTCCTATCCCTTCTCGTTGCCCCTTTTTGCAAAAAAATAATAATAATAAGGTAGTAAAAAAAGCCAAATACAGTAGCTGCATAAGGTTGTTCCTAACTCAAGTTCCTAACTCTCATCTCCGTTTCAAAGCCGAAGAGCCAGCGCCGTCCGAAGACGTCTCCGGGGTCACGTGGCCGGCATGACTCAACGCCCGAAGGCGTACGGGACGCTGTTCCCTTCCCACCAAAATTTGTGGCTCCGATTTTTCTACTTGAATTTTTTAGCGTGCTTTCAAACTGCTAGATTAGCAGAATTTAATTTAATTTATTTCGATTTATAGAACCGCCCTTCTCCATCGAAATGGACCCAGGGCGGTGCACAGGAAGTTAAAATCAATAAATAACAATAAATACAGAATAACTAAAAATAGATGAAACTAAAAAACCTGTGCTAAAACATCCCATTAAAATTCTAAAATACATTTACTCATTGGCTAAGCTAGACCGGATTGATGGAAAAGATACGTCTTAAGTGAGCGGCGAAAGAGGGGAAGGTCTGTGATAGTCCGAAGTTCGAGGGGGTAGGTCGTTCCAGAGGGATGGCCCAGCCACTGAGAAGGCCCTCCCCCTGGACACCGCTAGCCGGCATTGACCGGCGGATGGTACCCTGAGGAGGCCTTCCCTATGGGAGCTGATCGGACGGAGGGAGGTGTGCGGCAGGAGACAGTCCCGCAAATAGCTAGGCCCCGTTGGAACAAGTCACAGGAGCTCCCTCCGTTAGGCGGCGCTGGGGATTCGAACGGCAGAACGGCCGACCTTTTCGGATCGACAAGCTCAGCGTCTTCGGCCCTGAGCCCCCTTTAACGGCATCCTATAGAATAGAATAGAATAGAATAGAATAGAATAGAATAGAATAGAATATAGAATAGAAAATAGAATATAGAATATAGAATATAGAATAGAATAGAGAATATAGAATAGAAAATAGAATATAGAATAGAATAGTATATAGAATAGAATAGAATATAGAATATAGAATAGAATAGAATATAGAATATAGAATATAGAATAGAATATAGAATATAGAATAGAATATAGAATATAGAATAGAATATAGAATAGAATATAGAATATAGAATAGAATATAGAATATAGAATATAGAATAGAATATAGAATATAGAATATAGAATAGAATATAGAATATAGAATATAGAATAGAATATAGAATAGAATATAGAATATAGAATAGAATATAGAATATAGAATAGAATAGAACATAGAATATAGAATAGAATAGAATAGAATGCGGAATAGAATAGAATATAGAATATAGAATAGAATAGAATAGAATAGAATAGAATGCGGAATAGAATAGGAATAGAATATAGAATATAGAATATAGAATAGAATAGAATAGAATAGAGAATAGAATAGAATAGAATATAGAATATAGAATAGAATAGAATAGAATAGAATAGAATAGAATAGATGAATGAACTTTGGCACGATATCCTAATTTTTCGAGTTTCCCCTGTAGAAAAGTCTCTCCCAGGTCCACCTATTTCTGTCTCTCTCGCTCTCCAACGTGTTTGCACAAATCCGTGGGGGTATTTTTTCCTCCACCCAAGGGAAAGATATCCACAATTCCCCTCTTGAAATTCCAGCAAATTAAAAGGCAAACGATAAGGAGGCGAACACCAACAATTAAGCCTCCCCAACCGAGCTCCCTTCCACCCCCACCACCCCCTCACCACCCCCAAATCAGATTATTTTGCAATGCACAAATTGGGGGAAAGGAAGGCGGCCTTGAGATGGGAAAACAATGGGGCAGAAAAAAACCTTAAGGGGGTTCTGAAAGGAGATGGGAGGGGTATCCGCCCGCTGGTTGGGAGATAGAACAAGTGCCAGAAAATGCAGAATAATCATCCCTCCCAGTAGAACCCGGAGGAGGGTTTAATTGATCCCAGAGACACGGCAGCCTTGGATGAAGGAGAATCGGCAAGGGGGGGGGGGCAGAAGGAACCAGCCGGAGAGGAAAAAACCTCACGAAGTTGAAGAAATGGGAAGGACGGAAGGGCGGGGGGGGGGGCGTTTAACTCTGCAGGGACACCATCCGTCAATATTTCATAAGGAAGGGAGGGAAGGAAGGAAGGAGATTCAGGCAGGGAGGGAAGGAACGTTCCAAGAAGATGGATGGGAGGGAGGGAGGGAGGGAAAGAGGGAGGGAGGGAGGAGGGAAAGATATGATAGATGGGAAGGAAGGAAAGAAGGAGGGAGGGAGGAAAGATGTGATGGATGGGAAGGAGGAAGGGAAAGGAAGGGAAGGGAAGGGAAGGGAAGGGAGGAAGGAAGGAAGGAAGGAAGGAAGGAAGGAAGGAAGGAAGGAAGGAAGGAAGGGAGGGAGGGAGGGAGGGAGGGAGGGAGGGAGGAAGGAAGGAAGGAAGGTAAGATGGGATAGATAGGAAGGAAGGAAGGAAGGAAGGAAGGTAAGATGTGATGGATGGATAGATAGGAAGGAAGGAAGGAAGGAAGGAAGGAAGGAAGGAAGGAAGGAAGGAAAGATGGGATGGGTTGGAAGGAAGGGGGGAGAGAAGGGAAGGAAGGAAGGATGGAAGATGTGATGATAGATAGGAAGGAAGGAAGGAAGGAAGGAAGGAAGGAAGGAAGGAAGAAAGGAAGGAAGGAAGGAAAGATGGGATGGGTTGGAAGGAAGGGGGGAGAGAAGGGAAGGAAGGAAGGATGGATGGATGGAAGATGTGAAGGAAGGGAGGAAGGAGGAAGGAAGGAAAGATGGGATGGGTGGGAAGGAAGGAGGGAGGGAAGGAAGGAAGGAAGGAAGGAAGGATGGAAGATGTGATGGATAGATAGGTGGATGGTGAATGGCCCCTCCCATAGGGGATAAAAGAGGAGCGACAGGGGAGTGGAGTTTGCAGGAGACAAATAGTTCAATTCATTCCGGTGAAGATCCGTTCCTGACTTCTTGCCAAGGAATCGCTGCTACAGCATGGAGTTTAGAAGATATCGGCCTGGCAGCTCTCCATAAAGCCTGATCAAGGTCTCTAGTTGTGAAATCCCTTGAAAGGCTGTTTGGTGGGACTTTCCTGGAGAGGAATTCCCTTTAACCTAAATAAAAAGAGGTTTTATCCAGACAAGGAACACCAGGAACGGAGCACCAAGCAAGGAGCAAGGAATTTGGGAAGTGGGATCTGAAAACCTACTTTCAAAAGTTTCCAAACTCTGCCGCCACAAGCAGCGGGGCTCAAGAGGAAATCCTGGTTTTTTCAGAAAGCAATATCTAAAACACCATGCCGGGCGAAACCGGAAGCAGCCTTCGGAAGCCGGTGCCTTCCGAAACCCAACCAGCGGCAAAAGGTTTTCGGTTTAAGCCACTATTTCTTTCTCGACAAGGAGCAAACAACAAGGTTCACAAAAAGCAGGGTGGCCTTGCGTTTCCTTCACCCGGTTTCTGAGAGCGGAGTTGATTTTTAAAAAGCAGGAGGCTACCAGATTCCGAATTCGGGCGCTTCCTTCTAAAAATCCAGACCCTTCCCCACAGCTTCGAAACCGTGCGGCTGTTTTGCAGCTTTTGAAGAGCCATTGCTGCAAAAAGCAAACCTGGTCTGCGGGTGAAGCTAATTCCAGCAGAATTGAAAACTCCGTTCCAAACTCTCTTTCTTAGCCAATGCCTCCCGAAGAATGCAAGGCTTCTAATTTCTGAGCAATTTGGTTGGTCGCCCAAGGGGGGAATTTTAGTTCATTTTTATTTTCTGCACGGCCTCAAGAACGGGGCTGCCATCAAATTAAGCAAGCTCTCTATTCCTCCTCCTCCGCCTCCTCCTTCTTCGCACATTTATTTCTCGACGCAAGGCGGAAGAAATGTTTCTTAAATAGGAGCCAGCCGTGTGTAGCAGCTGCCAAAAAAGCCAACCCAGTTCTAGGCTGCATCAACAGAGGGAGAGAATCAAGATCACGGGAAGGGTCGATACCACTGAATCATTTTTTTAATACCGGTTCGCTCGCACGCAACACTCCTGCGTCCTGCCGAGTGGGCGGAGCCTCCTGCGGCTTCTACCGGTTCGCCAAAGTGGGAGCAACTCCTCTCTGATTCACACAACCCGCATACATTCTGGTTTAACCATAGTTTCCACCCTGGTTTATATTTACAAATATAAACACAAATACAATAGCAGAGTTGGAAGGGACCTTGGAGGTCTTCTAGTCCAACCCCCTGCCTAGGCAGGAAACCCTAATCATATGGGATAAGGGAAAGGTTCCCCTCGCACAAAGGTGCCAGTCGTTCCCGACACTAGGGGGCAGTGCTCATCTCCGTTTCAAAGCCGAAGAGCCAGCGCTGCCCGAAGACGTCTCCGTGGTCAGGTGGCCGGCATGACTGAACGCCCGAAGGCGCACGGAACGCTGTTCCCTTCTCACCAAAATTTGTGGTTCCTATTTTTCTACTTGCATTTTGTAAATGTGCTTTCGAACGGCTAGGTTGGCAGAAGCTGGGACGAGTCACGGGAGCTCCCTCCGTTACGTGGCGCTGGGGATTCGAACTGCCGAACGGCCAACCTTCCTGATCGATAAGCACAGCGCCTTCGCCGCTGAGCCACCGCACCCCCCCAAATGCTATTGGATGCATTCACACAAATGCACATCAGGGAAAAAAACCCCATCCATGGGTGAGGAGGATTTTGGCGCAAAGCAAGGGCAAGAGAACTCCATAATTCTCAACATTTTGCATTTCGCAAAGGCGAAGCCGTTCCAAACGATCGCACCGTTTATTCCATCAGGACTTCCACGACTCCAGCTGGTGGGGAAGATCAGAAGGTCCCCCTCTGTTCAAAAGCAGGGCTACAGCAGCTGCGGCGAAGATACGGCGGAATTTAGGATTCAGCCGCTCTGCAAGTCCTTAAATTCCGTGGCTAATTGGGCTTCTCACGCTCTAACCTCCGCTGAATTGCTAAAGGACTTTTCTTCAAACGCATCCAAGCCTCCTTCCAAGAAGAAAGCAAGGTCTAAAATGACACACACACGCACACCCCAAAAAATATAGCTCTTACCCCACAAATGAGAAGTGAGAAACCACAAGCATAAATACAATCTTAAAATGAATTAAACTTAAACCCTGCGCTAAAATCCCAAACCCAACTAAAACTAAACCCTAATAAAACAGTTCGATTACCCCAGGCCGGCCAGGCAGAAGAAATGAGTTTGTAGTTTTTGACGGAAGGAGCGGAGGTCCGTGGTTGTTCTAATTTCGGGGGGAAGGTCGTTCCAGAGGGTCGGGCCCGCCACAGAGAAGGCCCTTCCCCTGGGCGTCGCCCGCTGGCACGGCCTAGTGGACGGCACCCGGAGAAGTCCCTCTCTATGGGAGCGAATCGGCCGCAGGGATGTATGGGGCAGGATGCGATCCCGCAGATAGCTGGGTCCTGCAGTTTGTGTGTTTGTGTGTGACATATTTATTTATTTATTTATTTCGAATTTATAACCCGCACCTTCTCCTAAAAAAAGGACCCAGGGCGGCGCACAGGAAAATTTAAAAAACAATACATCTATACAAAAGACCATTATTAAAACCTATTAAACTTATAACCCTGTGCTAAAAAAACAAATTAAAACCCCCCTAATTAAAATTTACAGCTAATAACACTCAGAAACGGGAGGTTATGCTAGGCCGGCTTGTTGAAATAGATGCGTTTTGAGACGCTGGCGGAAGAGGCGGAGGTCTGAGATGGTGCGTAATTCGGGGGGCAGGTCGTTCCAGAGGGCGGGGCCCGCCACAGAGAAGGCCCTTCCCCTGGGTGCCGCCAACCGGCATTGCCCGGCCGACGGCACCCGGAGAAGGCCCTCTCTGTGGGAGCGGAGCGGTCGAAGGGATGTATGGAGCATCCATATATCATATATATATGATATATTATCATATATGACTACCTCAGCGAGTGCCCGACCAGCAAACTCAATGTTCTCCCGAGAGCCTGAAGCCAACGCCTGGTCCCGACAAAAAAACCTTTTATTCATTGACTGAATTCTGCTCCAT
This sequence comes from Rhabdophis nuchalis, assembly GCA_039707465.1. Classification (NCBI taxonomy): domain Eukaryota; kingdom Metazoa; phylum Chordata; class Lepidosauria; order Squamata; family Natricidae; genus Rhabdophis; species Rhabdophis nuchalis. Next base: position 6,004,329 of record CM077655.1, read on the forward strand.
CTCATCCAGCAAAATCTTTCGAGGGAGGATTTACGGTCCCAGATCTTCTCTGGATTGGAGAGCTGAATTTGGCCAGGAGTCTCGGAGAGTCACAAGGCAATGAAGTGAACGAATGGTCTCCTGCAAACTCCACTCCCCTGTCGCTCCTCTTTTATTTCCTCTGGGAGGGGCCATTCATTGCCCACCTGTGGCCTTCCTCCCAAGTCGACCCCTGTTCTTTAGCCTGGCCACTCTGGCCCTTCTTTAGCCTGGCCCTTCGCCTGGCCACTCTGCGCATGCGCCGCACACTGGGAACAGGCTCCAACTGTTCTTCTGCCTCACTGATCTCCGACTCAGAAGGCAGCACCTAACTTCCGGATGGTCCTGGCCCCCTCTCTGCCTCCGACACAGAGCCCTCCTCAGAGTCCTCCACACACACACACATATTCTACCTTCAACGGCCAGTGGGCGTTTTGCTGGAAAAATGGACAGAATTCTTGGCACGCAGGTGAAAAAACGGAACTTGTAGGACTGCAAGGACAAATCTTGATGATGGAGGAGGAGGAGGAGGAGGAGGAGGAGGAGGAGGAGGAGGAAGACAATCCCCCCTCAAGCCTGCTTCCTAACCCAGCCCAAGAACCGTGCCCTCTTCAAGATGCAATCCCCATTCTTTGCACGGTGCAGCCGATCGATGGGCCGTAGTTTCCCTTCCCTAGGGGGTCCCTTGCGTGGCTCAGGAATTGATTGTCGGAACAAATGCAACAGAGGGTGAATCCGGGTGGAAGGAAGGGGGTGGCATAAGCTAAGAAGGAAGGAAGGAAGAACCAACAGGATGCAAAACCTTGCAGGCGGCCAAAGATTCGGTCTGGGCCTGCAAAGGGTTCGAAAGTGGCTGGCAAGAAAGAAGGGAGGGAGGGAGGAAGATAGCACTATAGACTTATATATCACTTTACAGTACTTTACGGCTGTCTCTAAGCGGTTTACAGAGTCAGCCTCTCGCCCCCCAACAATCTGGATCCTCCTTTGACCCACCTCGGAAGGAGGGAAGGCCGAGTCAACCTTGAGATGGTTAGGATAGAACTGCTGGCAACAGGGCAGTCAGTCTGCAATACTGCATTCTAACCAGAAGGATGGAAGGATGGGAGGATGGAAGGATGGAAGGGAAGGGAAGGGAAGGGAGGGAGGGAGGGAGGGAGGGAGGAAGGGGAAGGGAAGAAGGGGAAGGGAAGAAGGGGAAGCGAAGCGAAGGAAGGAAGGAAGGAAAAATAGCAATAGCCCGTAGACTTATATACCGCTTCACAATTCTTTTACAGCCTCTTGCCCCCAACAATCTGGGTCCTCGTTTGACCCACCTCGGAAGGAGGGAAGGCCGAGTCAACCTTGAGATGGTTAGGATCGAACTGCTGGCAACGGGCAATTAGTCTGCAATATTGCATTCTAACCAGAAGGAAGGAAGGAAGGAAGGAAGGAAGGAAGGAAGGAAGGAAGGAAGGAAGGAAGGAAGGAAGGAAGGAAGGAAGGAAGGAAGGAAGAAGGGGAAGCGAAGGGAAGGAAGTGAAGGGAAGGAAGGAAGGAAGGAAGAGGGAGAAAAGAAGGAAGGAGAAGGGAAGAAGGGGAAGCGAAGAAGGGGAAGCGAAGCGAAGGAAGGAAGGAAAAATAGCAATAGCCGTAGACTTATATACCGCTTCACAGTGCTTTTACAGCCTCTTGCCCCCAACAATCTGGGTCCTCGTTTGACCCACCTCGGAAGGAGGGAAGGCTGAGTCAACCTTGAGATGGTTAGGATCGAACTGCTGGCAACGGGCAGTTAGTCTGCAATATTGCATTCTAACCAGAAGGAAGGAAGGAAGGAAGGAAGGAAGGAAGGAAGGAAGGAAGGAAGGAAGGAAGGAAGGAAGGAAGGAAGGTAGGAAGGAAGGAAGGAAGGAAGGAAGGAAGAAGGGGAAGCGAAGGGAAGGAAGCGAAGGGAAGGAAGGAAGGAAGGAAGGAAGGAAGGAAGGAAGGAAGGAAGGGAGGGAGGGAGGGAGAAAGGAAGGAAGGAGAAGGGAAGAAGGGGAAGCGAAGAAGGGGAAGCGAAGCGAAGGAAGGAAGGAAGGAAGGAAGGAAGGAAGGAAGGAAGGAAGGAAGGAAGGAAGGAAAAATAGCAATAGCCCGTAGACTTATATACCGCTTCACAGTGCTTTTACAGCCTCTTGCCCCCAACAATCTGGGGCCTCGTTTGACCCACCTCGGAAGGACGGAAGGCTGAGTCAACCTTGAGCCTGGTGAGATTTGAACTGCTGGCAGTGGGCAGTTAGCCTGCCTGCAATACTGCATTCGAACCACCTTTGGTGGGAAGGGAACAGCGTTCCGTGCGCCTTCGGGCGTTGAGTCATGCCGGCCACCTGACCACGGAGACATCTTCGGACAGCGCCAGCTCTTCGGCTTTGAAACGGGGATGAGCACACCGCCCCCTAGAGTCGGGAACGACTAGTACCTATGCGCGAGGGGAACCTTTACCTTTAAAGCAAAGGAAAGCTTAACATTGTAAGCACCAGCTGAAAATGCACCAAGCGCCAATCCAGGCACATAAAATCCAATTCACAAGGGGCCCCGCTCAGCTTAACTTGGTCCGAGAGCGTTGAATAATTTCCTCCTTTGTTTCTACGTACACCGCCCCCCCTTCCCCCCCAAAAACCCCCACGATGCATGCAAACTTGCTAAAGGAGGGCGTCTGAATTTTTCCAAGCTGCAAATTTGAAAAATAAAATCAACCCCAAAACCAAGATCAAGAAGCAAACAGATAGAAAATTGGCTGAATTCAAGAATACGGTTGGGTTGGTGGTGTCGACGTTTTTTTTCCCCCGCCGCAGCAAATCTCTTTGCAAAACCCGTTTCACCCCGAAACTCCGTTTCCGCCTCTCCTAAAATCAATTCCTCCCCTCCCTCCAAACGTCTGTGATTTCATGTGCTCTGTTGCTCCAACCCAATTTTTTATGGCACCCTGTCAAGAAACTGCCAAGGCGGGGAAGAAAGCAAAATGCAAGGGGCCAGACGAAGCGGAATCTATCCGAAAACCTCAACACGTTCTTTTGTTCCAGCCGGCTATGAAAAGGAAGAGGAGGGGGACAGGAGGGGCAAGTGGGTGGGTGGGCTTCAAGCTTTCCCCGTTGGAGAGAGGTGGGGGGGGGGAGAGTCTGGGGAGGGCTCTGCATCGGAGGCAGAGATGGGGCCAGAGCCCTGGGCCAGTTATCAGCTGCCTTCGGAGTCCGACATCAGTGAGGCAGAAGAACAGCTGGAGCCTGTTCCCAGTGTGTGAATGCGCAGAGCGGCCAGACGAAGGGAAGAGCTATTACAATGGAGCTATTACACGGAACAATTTATTTTATATTACTGCCTCGATATCTTGGCTATTCGACTTTAGAAGCAATGGCCGTTCTATACAATAGCAGCGTTGGAAGGGACCTTGGAGGTCATCTAGTCCAACATCCCTGCCTAGGCAGGAAGCCCTATACTGTTTCAGACCAATGGCTATCCAACATCTTCTTAAAGACTTCCAGTGTTGGGGCATTCACAACTTCTGGAGCCAACTTCTGTTCCACTGACTAATTGTCCTCACTGTTAGGAAATTTCTCCTCAGTTCTAAGTTGCTTCTCTCCTTGGTTAGTTTCCACCCATTGCTCCTTGTTCTACCCTCAGGTGCCTTGGAGAATAGCTTGACTCCCTCTTCTTTGTGGCCGCCCCTGAAGAACAAGGGTTGACTTGGGAGGAAGGCCACAGGTGGACTGGTGAACGGCCCCACCCAGAGGAAATAAAAAGAGGAGCGACAGGGGAGTGGAGCTTGCAGGAGGCCATTAGTTCAGATTATCGGCCTGGCCATTCTCCAAGCCTGATAAAGGTAACGGTGAACTATATCGAAAGACTGTGGGAGAGGAAAGACTTGGCTGGAGAGGAATTCACCGTCAATTAACTAAAAGGGGTTTATCGGGAGGAGAACTTGGCTTCGTGCACTGGCGAAGCCTCGGTCAAAACACTATTTTAGCAGCCTTCAAGACACGCAAACAGGTTCAAATCCCTTACCGCTTGCTTAATCAGGGCTCTCGTTTTGAATTAGCGGAAAGTTACAGGGTTACCTTAGTCCAGGGGTCTGCAAAGTTGGCTCTTTTAAGACTGGTGGACTTCAAGGTGTTGATTATCATCTTTAAAGCGCTCCATGGCACAGGACCTAGTTATTTGCGGGATCATATCCTGGCCCATACATCCCTCCGGCCGATTCGCTCACACAGAGAGGGGCTTCTCCGGGTGCCGTCCACTAGGCAGTGCCAGCGGGCGACACCCAGGGGAAGGGCCTTCTCTGTGATGGGCCCGACTCTCTGGAACGACCTACCCCCGGATATTAGAACGACTACGGACCTCCGTGCCTTCCGCCAAAAAGTAAAAACCTATTTGTTTCATCAGGCCGGCTTGGCCTAATCTATGCTCCTCGCCCCAGTCTGTTTTCTCAAATTGTTTATTGGGTTTTAATGGGTGGTAATTTTAATGGTTTTTAAATTTTGTACAGGGTAGTTTAATTCGTTTTTAAATTTGTGTGTATTGTATGTTTTTAGTTGGTTTTTTAATTTTCCTGTACACCGCCCCGAGTCCCTTCGGGGAGAGGGGGCGGTTTATAAATATAATAAATTATTAAATTATTATTATTATTATTAACTCCCAGAGTTCCCCAGCCAGCATAGCATAGCTGGCTGGGGAATTCTGGGAGTTGAAGTCCACCCGTCTTAAAAGAGCCAACTTTGCAGACCCCTGCCTTAAGTCCTTCTATCGGATTTGCTCCTGATGGCCGTTGCCTTAGCAACGGACCAAAAAGTCATCTTTACAGATCTGGAGCATCTCTCCTTTCTGGATAAGTATCCAGATTTTGCATTTTTTTCTAAAAATGAGATCAGGTCAATCAGAAATGCTGGGTGAGTGCAAGGGTGCACGAGAGCTGAAATCAAGCCCGATTCGGAATCAGGGGACATAATAGCCACAAACATTTGGCTGTCAAAAAGTACAACTCCCAGTTTTTACGACGCACACCTGAGCCCAAGTACAGGTAGCCCTCAAGTTACAACCCTTGAGTAACCGTTCGAAGTTACGCGCGGCACTGGAAGAAAAAAAAAAAAGAGACTTATGATTCACTCCTCGCACTCACAGCCATGACAGTCCAGTTAAGTCCTTGACTTGCGACCACAACTGAGCCCAAATTTCCTGTTGCAAAGTGAGTAGAAAAGGAATAGAATAGAAAAGGAATAGAGTAGAATAGAAAATATGGAATGGAATGGAATGGAATAGAATAGAATGCGGAATAGAATGGAACGGAACAGAACAGAGAATGAAAGGAATAGAATTAAGAATGAAAGGAATAGAATAGAATAGAATAGAATAGAATAGAATAGAATAGAATAGAATAGAATAGAATAGAATAGAATAGAATGCAGATTAGATTAGATTGGAATAGAATAGAATAGAATTCAGGATAGAATAGAATTCAGGATAGAATAGAATAGAATAGAATTCAGGATAGAATTCAGGATAGAATAGAATAGAATAGAATTCAGGATAGAATTCAGGATAGAATAGAATAGAATAGAATAGAATTCAGGATAGAATAGAATAGAATAGAGTAGAATAGAGTAGAATAGAATAGAATAGAATAGAATAGAAAGTGGAGAGGAATCTAGAAAATAGAATAGAATAGAATAGAATTCAGGATAGAATAGAATAGAATAGAATAGAATAGAATAGAAAGTGGAAAGGAATCTAGAAAATAGAATAGAATAGGAATAGAATAGAATAGAATGCAGATTAGATTAGATTGGAATAGAATAGAATAGAATAGAATTCAGGATAGAATAGAATAGAATAGAATTCAGGATAGAATAGAATAGAATAGAATAGAATAGAATATGGAATGGAATGGAATGGAATTCTTTATTGGCCAAGTGTGATTGGAGACCCACAAGGAATTTGTCTTGGGTGCAGAGGCTCTCAGTGTACATAAAGAAAAATAAAATCGAATACATTCATCCAGAATTATAAGAAACGACACTTAGGGATAGTCATAAGTTCCTGGGAAGCTATCAAATCGTACTATGAACAAATAAAACAATACAAATTGTAGAGATACAAGCAACATCGGTTATATAGTCATAAGTCTAGATCCTTCTGTATCTTAAGCCTATCTTCTGGAGTGTTGGCTATTCCCGCAGACGACACCAAGCTGGCAGGAATAGCCAACACTCCAGAAGATAGGCTTAAGATACAGAAGGATCTAGACAAACTTGAACATTGGGCACTGTCTAATAAAATGAAATTCAATTGTGAAAAAAGTAAGGTCCTACATATAGGCAAGAAAAACCAAATGCACAAGTACAGTATAGGTGGTACCTTGCTCAATAGTAGCAACTGTGAGAGGGATCTCGGAATCCTAGTGGACAACCATTTAAATATGAGCCAGCAGTGTGCAGCAGCTGCCAAAAAAGCCAACACAGTTCTAGGCTGCATCAACAGAGGGATAGAATCTAGATCGCGTGAAGTGTTAATGCCACTGTATAGTGCCTTGGTAAGGCCACACTTGGAATACTGCATACAGTTTTGGTCGCCACGATGTAGAAAAGACGTGGAGACTCTGGAAAGAGTGCAAAGAAGAGCAACCAAGATGATTAGAGGACTGGAGACTAAGACATATGAAGAACGGCTGCAGGAACTGGGTATGTCTAGTTTGATGAAGAGAAGGACCAGGGGAGACATGATAGCAGTGTTCCGATATCTCAGAGGGTGCCACAAAGAAGAGGGAGTCAAACTTTTCTCCAAGACACCTGGGGGCAGGACAAGGAGCAATGGGTGGAAACTAACCAAGGAGAGAAGCAACTTAGAACTAAGGAGAAATTTCCTGACAGTGAGAACAATTAACCTCTGGAACAGCTTGCCTCCAGCAGTTGTGAATGCCCCAACCCTGGAAGTCTTTAAAAAGATGTTAGACAGCCATTTGTCTGAAATGGTATAAGATTCCTGCCCACGCAGGGGGTTGGACTAGAAGACCTACAAGGTCCCTTCCAACTCTGCTATTGTATTGTATTGTAAGTGGGAAGAGAGAGGCGCTACTAACTTATCAACTGCAGTGATTAACTTAACAATCGAGGTAAGGCAGGCTGTAAAACGGGTCAAAACCCACTTAGCAAAACCTCTCATTTAACAACATAAATGTGCGGTTCCATTGCAGTCGTACGTTGGTCCTAAGGAGGCTCTAAGAACAAGCCAGCCTGTACACACGTACACACACACACACACACACACACACACACACACACACGATGGGCACTGATTCAACAGCCGGGTATTTGAATCCAAGGCCAAGAACGGGGATAGAAATCGCATTTCCATCCCGGAAAAAAACAAAAAAACACAGTCCTGACATCTGTTGTGTAGCTGAAGTGCTTGCCAAGTTGGGAAAACGGGGCGAACACAATTTGCACACAGCAGCTGCACCCCCGTTGCAGAAAACCCCCAAAATAATCTGCAAAAAAAAACCCTTCCCCCCTGCGTGCATCCACGCAAGGTACGTATATGATAAGTCTCGGACAGCGGGCGAATTTTAGCCTAAGCGCACCGGAGGGTTGACCTCTCAGGAAGGAGAGGGAGGAAGGATATAAATGGAGAGGAAGGAAGGAGAGAAAGGATGGATAAATGGAGAGAAGGAAGGAGAGGAAAAGAAGGAAGGAGAAATGGAGAGAAGGAAGGAGAGGAAAGGAAGGAAGGATATAAATGGAGAGAAGGGAGGAGAGGAAGGAAGGATAAATGGAGAGAAGGAAGGAGAGGAAAGGAAGGAAGGATATAAATGGAGAGAAGGAAGGAGAGGAAAGGAAGGAAGGATAAATGGAGAGAAGGAAGGAGAGGAAAGGAAGGAAGGAGAAATGGAGAGAAGGAAGGATAAATGGACAGAAGGAAGAGGAAAGAAGGAAGGATAAATGGAGAGAAGGAAGGAGAGGAAAGGAAGGAAGGATAAATGGAGAGAAGGAAGGAGAGGAGAGGAAGGATAAATGGAGAGAAGGAAGGATAAATGGAGAGAAGGAAGGATAAATGGACAGAAGGAAGGAAAGGAAGGAAGGATAAATAGAGAGGAGAGGAAAGAAGGAAGGATAAATGGAGAGAAGGAAGGAGAGGAAGGAAGGATATAAATGGAGAAAAGAGAGGAAAGGAAAAGAAGGATAAATGGAGAGAAGGAAGGAGAGGAAAGGAAGGATGGATAAAAGGAGAGAAGGAAGGAAAGGAAGGAAAGATGAATAAATGGAGGGAGGGAGAATACATGGAGAGAAGGAAGGAAAGGAAGGAAGGATAAATGGAGAGAAGGAAGGAGGGGAAGGAAGGATGGATAAATGGAGAGGAAGGAAGGATAAAAGGAGAGAAGGAAGGAAAGATGAATAAATGGAGGGAGGGAGAACACATGGAGAGAAGGAAGGAAGGAAGAATGGATAAAGGGAGGAAGGAAGGAAGGAAGGAGCCTCTCGATAGGACGTGCAAGGGAGGAAGTATTGTGAAGTGTGCCAAATTTGGCAGGTTTAAGGGTCCCACTGCACTGCACAAACGGACCCACACACACACCCCTCCTCCCGTAAGCGGCTGTCACCAATTAAAACCCCTCGTTGAGGGCCCGAAGGCGCAGGAGACAGCCAGGGGCGATTTTAATGACATCTCTAAATAATTTTGACAGCAAAATTACTTATCTCCGCTCACCCTTAACTCTGCCCTTGACATATTGGCTAACAAGACTGACGTCCTTCCTTCCCGGGGTATTCATTTATTTTCCCTTCCCTCTTTCTACACACACACACACACACACACACACACACACACACACACACACACACACACAATCTTTAGCCAAATGATCCAAATGTTGGTTTGTTTCCAGCTGTGCAACTCCGAAACACCCAGGAGAATTAGAGAGAAAAAGAAGAAGAAAAAATTGTCTCCGTTTTTGAAAATGCAACTTCGTCCTCGACTTACAGCAGTTCTTTTAACGCCGACGGCGCTGAAAACAGGGCGGCGGAGGACCGTTCCTCGCGGTTACGACCGTCGTAACCAATGGTGGGTTTCAAATTTTTTAGAACCTACTCTGTAGGTGTGGCCTATTTTGTGGGCGTGGCTTGGCAGTCATGTGACAGGGTGGGAGTGGCCACCTTTTAAAATGTGGTGGAACTCATTTAACAACGCTCTTGCTTAGCAACCAAAATTTTGGGCTCAATTGTGATGATAAATTCTTTCTTTCTTTCTTTCTTTCTTTCTTTCTTTCTTTCTTTCTTTCTTTCTTTCTTTCTTTCTTTCCTTCCTTCCTTCCTTTCCTTTCCTTCCCGTTGGGTCACTGGCAGCGGCAGGCCAGATTTACTTCCAGGAACGCCGGTGGAACCCCCTCTCACCGGTTCTCTAAATTTCACCAACCGGCTCTCGCGAGTAGGTGCGAGCCTGCAGAAACCCACCACTGGTCGTAACGTTCACGAGATCGGCGTTCGGACCACTCACTCGTGTTTACGACGGTTGCAAGGTATCGGGGGGTCGCCCCCATTCCAATTTCACGACTTTCTGACAAAGCAAACTCCATGGGGGGTGGGGTGGGGGGAGAAGCCAGATTCACTTAATGACCGTTTTGCTAATGTAACAACTGCAGTGATTCGTTGAACAACGGAAAGGTCCTAAAACGGAGCAAAATTCACTTAACCATTTTCTAACTCAGCAGGAGAAATTTGGGGTCTCCATTATGGGCTACCTGGGGAAATTTCCTGACAGTGAGAAAAATTAACCAGTGGAACAACTTGCCACCAGAAGTTGTGAATGCTCTAACACTGGAAGTTTTTCAGAAGATGTTGGATAGCCATTTGTCTGAAGTGGTGGAGGGTGTCCTGCCTAAGCAGGGGGTTGGACTAGAAGACCTCCAAGGTCCCTTCCAACTCTGCTATTCTACCCTATTCTAACCAGTGGAACAACTTGCCACCAGAAGTTGTGAATGCTCCAACACTGGAAGCTTTGAAGAAGATGTTGGATAGCCATTTGTCTGAAGTGGTGGAGGGCTTCCTGCCTAAGCAGGGGGTTGGACTAGAAGACCTCCAAGGTCCCTTCCAATAGACTTATTCTAGTCTATTCTACCTGTATTCCGCTTCCCAGGAGAGAGAGAGAGAGAGAGAGAGAGAGAGAGAGAGAGAGAGAGAGAGAGAGAGAGAGAGAGAGAGATAGGACAGTCAGACAGACAGACATAGAGATGGATAGATGATAAATAGAGAAAGACAGAGAGCTTATATAGCAGAGAGAGATGGATAGATAGATGATAAATTGAGAAAGAGAGCTGATATAGCAGATAGATAGATAGATAGATAGATAGATAGATAGATAGATAGATAGATAGATAGATAGATAGATAGATAGATAGGACAGTCAGTCAGACAGACATAGAGATGGATAGATGATAGAGAAAGACAAAGAGCTTATATAGCAGAGAGAGAGAGAGAGAGAGAAAGAGAGAGAGAGAGAGAGAGAGAGAGAGAGAGAGATAGGACAGTCAGACAGACAGACATAGAGATGGATAGATGATAAATAAAGACAAAGAGCTTATATAGCAGAGAGATGGATAGATAGATGATAAATTGAGAGAGAGCTGATATAGCAGATAGAGAGAGAGAGAGAGAGAGAGAGAGAGAGAGAGAGAGATGGATAGATGATAGATAAATAGAGAGAGCTTTGATAAAGAGACAGCTTATATAGCAGAGAGAGAGATGGATAGATAGATGATAAATAGAGAGCTGATATGATAGATAGATAGATAGATAGATAGATAGATAGATAGATAGATAGATAGATAGATACAGATATAGAGATGGATAGATGATGATAGAGAGAGAGAGCTGATATGATAGATAGACAGACAGACAGACAGACAGACAACAGACAGATATAGAGATATAGAGAGATGGATAGATGATAGAGAAAGAGAGAGCTGATATGATAGATAGATAGATAGGTAGACAGACAGACAGACAGACAGACAGAGAGATATAGAGAGATGGATAGATGATAGAGAAAGAGAGAGCTGATATAGCAGATAGAGATAGATAAATGGGTAGATATATTATATATTGAGAGAGAGAGAGCTGATAGACAGAGAGACAGATATAGATAGGTGATATATAGATATAGATGATATACCCTTCCGGAATCCCCAGTTAAGGACAGACCTGGGACCTTATTTATGATTGTTATATGTACATATTTCTTAAATTCCTGTGCACCGCCCCGAGTCCCTTCGGGGAGAGGTGGCGGTTAATAAATCGAATTAATAATATAATAATAATAATAATAATAACAACAACAACAACAACAACAACAACAACAACAACAACAACCTTGCCAATCACCTGTGCTTTATTGCTAACACCCAGCCCTGCTGGGGTGGAGAGGGGGGGCGTTTAGCCAGCTTGGGGCTGCTCTTGTTTATCCCCCCCTGCCCCGCCCCCCGAGCCTGGAAAGCAAGAAATACAGAGGCGAAGTGTCTTTGGAGTAACAAAGAATGGAGTGGAGTAGAACAGAAAATAGAATTGGAATAGAATAGAATAGAATAAACGGAGTCGGGAGGGGACCCTGGAGGTCTTCTAGTCCACCCCCGCCTAGCTAGGAAGCCCTGCGCCGCTTCCAGGGTTGGAAGTAGCGAAAGGCGGGGAGCGAAAGGAGGCAGCCCAACTCCCCTCCCTCCCCTCCTACTCACTCCTGGCGCCTTCCCTCCGGCCCAAGGCAGCCCCGGGGGCAGCGGGAGGGGAGGCTCGCCAGCCAGCCAGCCAGACCGCCCACGTGCGCCGCCGCCGGAGCCCGACCCGCTCGCGGCTCCCTCGCCGCCGGAATGCCGGCCGAGTGGGGAAGCGGCGGGCGGGGCGCGCCTGCCTGCCTGCCCCTCCCTCCCTCCCTCCCTCCGGCTGCCCAACCGGCCCGACCGCCTCGCCTCGCCAGCTGGCAAACCCCGCGCTGACCTCGCCGGCTGGGGAGGGGGGGGGGAGGGAGGGAGAGGGGGAGGAATGGAGGGAGGGATAAACGGATGAATGGAGGATGAAGAGTAGAGGGAAGGATGAAGAATGGAGGGAAGGATGAAGGCATGAGGGAGGGAGGGAGGGAGGGAAGGATGGAGGGAAGGATGAAGGAATGAGGGAGGGAGGAATGAGGGGGGGAGGGAGGGAAGGATGAAGGAATGAGGGAGGGAGGAATGAGGGGGGGAGGGAGGGAATGATGAAGGAATTAGGGAGGGAAGGAATGAGGGAGGGAGGAATGGAGGGAAGGATGAAGGAATGAGGGAGGGAGGAATGAGGAAGGGAGGGAAGGATGAAGGAATGAGGGAGGGAGGGAAGGATGAAGGAATGAGGGAGGGAGGGAGGGAAGGAGGAATGAGGGAGGGAGGGAAGGATGAAGGAATCAGGGAGGGATGGAGGGAAGGATGAAGGAATGAGGGAGGGAGGAATGAGGGGGGGAGGGGGGGAAGGATGAAGGAATTAGGGAGGGAAGGAATGAGGGAGGGAGGAATGGAGGGAAGGATGAAGGAATGAGGGAGGGAGGGAGGAATGAGGAAGGGAGGGAAGGATGAAGGAATGAGGGAGGGAGGGAAGGATGGAGGAATGAGGGAGGGAGGGAGGGAAGGAAGAATGAGGGAGGGAGGAATGGAGGGAAGGATGAAGGAATGAGGGAGGGAAGGAAGGATGAGGGAGGGAGGGAAGAATGGAGGAAAGGATGAATGGAATGAGGGAGGGAGGGATAGAGCAAGGAATGGAGGGAAGGAAAGAAGAGGGAGGGATACATGGATGGACAAATGAATGCAGGGAGGGGTGGGATGGAGGGAAGAAGGAATGGGGGAGGGATGGAGGAAGGGATAAATGGATGGTAGGGAGGGGTGGGATGAAGAATGGAGGGAAGGATGAATAGAAGGTTGGAGGCGTGGGATGGATGAAGGAATGGAAGGAGGGAGAGAGGGAAGGAGAGAGGGAAGTAGGGAGGCATAAATGAATGGAAAGATGAATGGAGGGAGAGATGGACAGAGGAATGGGATGGAGGGAGGTTGGGGTGAGGAAAGGAGGGATGGACGGAAGGATTGAGGAATGGGGGAGGGATGGAGGAAGAGCTAGATGAAGGAACGGAAGGATGAAGGGAGGGAGGGAGGGAAGGAGGGATGAATCGATGGGAAGATATATGCTCCCACCCCCAATTCCAGAGAGAACCAACTATTCCCCCAACTTTGACAAACAGGACGTCCGAGCACACGAAGAGGACGGCCTGGTGGTTCACACAACCTGCTGACCCAGGTCACTGAATCAACCAGGGTGGACCCCTCATCCCCCCAAGGATCCTGAGGGATTCACAAGCCCTCCAGGGGCAAAACCTTGGCCCAGCCGCCTAGTTGGGAGGACTCGAGGAGCAAAGCTAGCGGTTGTGGGAACTCTCTCTGCCCTTATCCAGGGAGACACAAGCCTTGTGGTGGGGATTTATCCTTCAGGAGGTTGTGTGAACTCAACGCTCCGCCCTTTCACACACACACAGATCTTCAAAGAAGCTGTTTCCCAGCTGTCAACAAACCCGGGCGGTTGTTTAAACAAACCCTAATCCAGTCGGGGAATCCAAAGTCTACATAAAACAAGCCAGGAATATTTCTGCAATCTGGACTTTCCTCTTGCGACCCAAAGGGGTTAGGCCGCATTTTGGTGTTGAACCGCACGAGTCCTCAACTTGCAACTGTTTGTTTAGTGACGGTTTAGCAATGCCCCTGGGGGAAAAAAAGGGGGTACGACTTGTTTTTCATGCACTTATGGCCATTCCCCACACTTATGGCCCATGTGAGACGTCCCCCCCCCGACCCGTGATCAAAACTCGGGACGCTTCGCGACGGACCCGCATTTACGACCGTCAAGGCGTTCCCCCTTTTGCGAGTGGGAGGGGGGAAAGGCAGAGTTGCTTAACAACCGTGGGGCTAACTTAACGGCTGCGGAGATGCGCTTAACGACGGTGGCAAGAAAGGCCGTGCAAGGGGGAAGAGGCTCACTTAACGACGGGTGGCAGGAAAGGTCATAAAAACGGGGCATTTGACAGCTGTCTTGCTTAGCAACGGAAATGTTGAGGTCAGCCGCGGCCGTAGGTTTGAGGACTGCCTGTGTCAGAGAGCCACTTTGGTGTACTAGTGGCCAAAGGCACCAAAAACAAATGAAATAAATAGGTACGCTACAAATGGAGAAAGCTAATCTTCTTGCTGTTGCCAACGGGCATCCCGATCTTGGCAACTGCCCTGATGTGTGGACCACCCCGAGTCCCTTCGGGGAAAGGGAGCGGTTTATAAATCTAATAAATTGAATTTCTAGACTAGACTACTGCAACTAGACTACTGCAACGCCCTCTACATGGGGCTCCCCTTGAGGTGCACCCGGAGGCTCCAGCTAGTGCAGAATGCAGCCGCGCGGGGGATTCTGGGAGTTTCTCGTTACTCCCATGTAACACCTCTCCTGCGCGAGCTGCACTGGCTGCCTGTGGTCTTCCGGGTGCGCTTCAAGGTGCTAGTAACCATCTTCAAAGCGCTCCATGGCTCGGGTCCTGGTTACTTGAGAGACCGCCTCCTACCACATTCCTCCCTTCGACCTGTCCGCTCCTACAGAGTTGGCCTTCTCAGGGTGCCGTCAGCCGGTCAATGCCGACTGGCGACTCCCAGGGGAAGAGCCTTCTCTGTGGCGGGTCCGACACTCTGGAACGACCTTCCCCCCCCCCGATATCCGCACCATCACGGACCTACGCCTCTTCCGTCGGATGGTAAAAGCACATTTCTTTCATCTAGCCGGCCTGACATAGATTAGGGAATATTTTAATTCGATATTTATTGGCTTTAATTATTTATTCAAATTTTAGCACAGATCTAATAATTTAATTGTTTTTTTATATTTTGTATATTGTGGGGGGTTTTATCTTTCTGTGCACCGCCCTGAGTCCCTTTTAGGTGAAATAGGGCGGTATATAAATCGAAATAATAAAAATAAAAAATAAAAAAAAGAATTGAATTGAATTTGTAGCCTCCTAGTCACACCCCGGCAATTCACATCTTTTCTGTAGGGCGCGAAGTTAAAGACAGTGGGCGCAGGTCCAACTGCAGAACTCAAGCACAGTTGTTGAGTGAATCGGCGCGGTTGTTACATGAATCACATGGTCGTTAAGCAACTCTGGCTCCCCCACCTCCCCATTGAATGAATGGGGCTTGTTGGATGCCAGCTGGGGAAAGGAGTAGGTGGCAACCACACAAATCCGGGATGCAACCACTATCGTAAATACATGCCCACCGCCAAGTGCCCTAGCTTGCGATCTCGTGGGGATGCCGTGACGGTCATAAATGCGAGGAATGTTATAAGTCTGTTAGGGGTAAAAATCACCCCCGTTGGAAAATAAAAGCGGAATAGTGCAATATACCGGACAGTAAGAGGTATGTTGCTTTTAACACACAATAACTATCAAACACTGATAGAAGGCAAAATAAATAGTCTTTACTTTTGTAGTAACTAAAATACTTCTTCCAAACAGTGGTACTAACTCTTCCAACAAAGAGTCCTTCAATAAAACACAGAGTTATCTTACAGTCAAAACAAACAATGATACTTCTTCAGTCTTCAGCTTCTTCCTCAGTGGCAAACAGTAAGCATAGGAAAGCAAAAAAGGGAATGAACTGTGTTTTCAGCTACCTTTTATGGTTGAGCTGGGAAGCATAGCCAATCAGATTCCACATAGTCCTTAAAGTTACATATACTCTTAAAGAATCCTGGCTTATATATATTGTCAACCCAACATCAGGATGATTATCCTAACAAAGTCACTTTTTTTCCCCGTGCCCTTGCGACTTAGGACGGTAGCTAAACGAATCGTTAAGTCAAAGATGACCTTTTTTTGTTTTTTGGCTTAAAACGCTAGCGTTTTGAAGATGCAAGGAAGCAGATATGTTGAGCCACACTTTAGATCAGGGATCAACAACATGTGTGGCTCCAGAGCCGCATGCGGCTCTTTTCGTCCCTCTGCTGCGGCTCCTTGTCGCTGCTCTGCTCCAGAATTGATAGGGCTTTCGGTTAAGACAGGTAGAGGGAAAAGGATGCCGTGCTAGGAGGAGACTCCATGGTGGTGATGGTGGGGGGAACCGGACTTCTGGTCGGCTCCAGAATTGAGATGGGGGGGGCTTCCGGTTAGGACCTTTGTGGCTCTTTTGAGTGTTTTAAGGTTGCTTTAGACGTTAAACCTTCTTTCGACGTTAAAACGTCCTTCCTTCCCCTTCGGAAAAACCCTCCTGCCAAAACCACCCAAGTGGTTAAGACAGTCAAAGAGCGAAAACATCTCGCCCAACCGCTCCTCATAATTGGCGGAAGACTTGCGCTCAAACCAAAACTGAAGGGGAACATCTATTGGGGGCGGGGGGAAACCCCTTCCTACGCACACTTCGGGGTTATGGGGCTGGAGTGCCGTGTGTGCGTGCACGCACATGCCCGGCCTAAAATTAGGCACTCTTCTAGCACACCTGTGAGGAGCCGAGATTCCGCTCCGGGCAACTGAGGCAAGGAAGTGGCGGGCAGGGTTGTTTTCTTAAAATAGATTTAGCTTTCCTCTAGGCCTAAGGTGATTAATGGGGAAGATATTTATAGAGCTGCTGGGTTTAGTCCCACGGGAAAAATTAAAGGGGGCTTTGCGATTATTCCTGCAGGGCTCGGTCTGGCATTAAGAGGCGCATGAATATGACTCATTTTAAAGGTGGGGGTTAGTGGCCCGCCAGCAGATTCGGGCAGTGAGAGGGCAGGGGAGGAAGCTGGGCCAGTCCTGGAGTCTGGGGAAGGCTCTGCGTCAGAGGCAGAGAGGGGGCCAGGGCTTTATGCCAGTTATCAGCTGCCTTCGGAGCCAGACATCAGTGAGGCAGAGGAACAGCTGGAGCCTGTTCCCAGTGCGCATGCGCATAGACGAAGGGAACAGCTAAAGAACAGGGATCAACTTGGGAGGGAGGCCACAAGTGGACGATGAACAGCCCCTCCCAGAGGAAACAAAAGAGGAGCGACAGGGGAGTGGAGTTTGCAGGAGACCATTAGCTCACTTCATTGGTTCGAGACTCTCCCGAGACTCCTTGCCAGGTTTTGCATATCTCAGCCTGGCAGCTCTCCAAGCCAGATGAGGTCTGTGACCGTAAATCCTCCCTGGAAAGACTTGGCTGGATGTGAAGGAGCAGAATTCACAGCAAATGAACCAAAGGGTTTTTTGTCAGGACCAGGAGTTGGCTTCAGGCTCTCGGGGAGCCTCGGTCAGAAGAGTTTATATATAAACTATATATAGAAAATACAGCCCAGCCTCACGTAATTGCCAGGTGAAGTTCACCTTGGCTTAGGCTTCAACTGTTGAGCCTTTACGCATAGCGTGGCTGCTTTTTAAGTTATTCTTGGCTAATAGTTGAAACTAATTATCTCCACGGAAAACACCTTCCCAGTTCTCTGCCTAGGAGGGAGGCAGGGTGGAACCAAAGTCCCGACACCCCAGAGAGTTGGAGGGCGAGCAAAATCCCTTGGTAAATTTCTCTTTTTAATTAGAGAGGGCCCAGCGCTTCAGATCCTCCGTTTGATCTCCCGGCTCCAGACCGATCGCTTCCAATTCTCGTTTTCGAGGCGTGTTCGTACACACCGCAGCTAATGAGGCAAAACGTGTCTCCATCCATGTGAAGGGACGTGTAATTTTGCCCACACACACACACACAACCTGGCAGTCCCGTAAAGACCACCTTTCTCTTTGCCCAAAACGCAGCTGCGTGGGTAATTACGGGAGCCGCCAGATGCTCTCATATAACACTAATCCTGCGCGAGCTGCATTGGCTTCCTGTGGCCTTTCGGGTGCGCTTCAAGGTTCTGACGACCATCTTTAAAGCGCTCCATGGCTCGGGGCCTAGTTATATGCGAGACCGTCTCCTGCCCCATACATCCCTTAGACCGATACGCTCCCACAGAGAGGGCCTTCTCAGGGTGCCGTCGGCCGGACAATGCCGACTGGCGACACCCAGGGGAAGAGCCTTCTCTGTGGCGGGCCCTGCCCTTTGGAACGACCTACCCCCTGAACTCCGCACCATCTCCGACCTCCGCCTCTTCCGCAAGTGTCTGAAGACATACCTTTTCCAACAAGCCGGCCTAGCCTAACCTCCCACGGGGACTTTTAGAAAGTTTTAAATTGGGTATTTTAACAATTTGGTTTTTAGCATAGGATCGGGATAATTTAATATATATTTTAAATTATGTATTTGTTTTTCTATTTTTGTATATTTTTAAATTTCCTGTGCGCCGCCCTGGGTCCTCTGTGGAGAAGGGCGGGATATAAATATAAATAAATAAATAAATAAAATAAATAAATAAAAATGTGACAAACAGATTTTGGCAAGAACCACAACAAACAACACACACTGAATTCACGTTTGGCTGAATGGGTGAACTGTGGTTCCAAAGTTAAAGAGATCTCTATAACGTATTCCCCCATGATGGTGAACCTGTGGCCCGCGTGCCAGAGGTGGCATGCGGAGCCCTCTCTGTGGGCATGAGTGCCATTACCAGCTGCTCTTCTGGTTTCCGGGTGCCGGACCGCCAGAAAACGGCCAGAAAAACGGCGTGAAAATGGCCCAGAAAACAGCCCCAAACCAGGCATGTGTGCGGAGGCCAGCTGATCTTTGGGTTTCGGTGCTCCGGCGCACGCCAAAACCAGCTGGCCAATGCACATGCCGGAAACCCAAAGACCAGCTGGCCGGTCACCGACCTTCTCTGGCTTGGAGAACTGCCAGGCCAATATCTGCAGAACTTGGCCAGGAGTCTCGGAAAGTCCCAAACCGATGAAGCGAACGAATGGTCTCCTGCAAACTCCACTCCCCTGTCGCTCCTCTTTTCTTTCCTCTGGGAGGGGCCATTCAATTTCAATTTATTAAATTTCAATTTATTAAATTTATAAACTGCCCCACTCTCCCCAAAGGCACTTCATCGCCCCCCGTGGCCTTCCTCCCAAGTCGACCCCTGTTCTTTAGCTGTTCCCTTCATCTGTCAACTCTGCACATGCGTACACTGGGGACAGGCTCCAGCTGTTCCTCTGCCTCTTGACTCTGAAGGCAGCTGATAACTGCCAGATGGCCCTGGCCCCATCTCTGCCTCCGATACAGAGCCCTCCTCAGAGCCTTCCCCAGACTCCAGGACTGGCCCATCTTCCTCCCCAACCCTCCTCACTGTCCGAATCTCAACACTATATATTTGCTGTCCCTATCTGATCACGTAAAAATACTCACTGAAGAATGCTTCAGAAAGCCCATGGATCTTACTTTGCTTCCTCGTGTTTTATTATTAACACGCCAATGATTGTATTCACACCTTAGACTTTATAACCTGCAAGGCTGAAGCCACACCAGATTTGAAACACACGCACAAAAATTCAACCACGGGTTGGCTTCCTACGTGATAAGATTCCAGCTACTAGGCTAAACGGCTCATCTACAGTGGAAAAGTGGAAACATGGCAAGTTTAAAGAAGCCAGTTAAAAAGAAAAAAAAAACTACTTAAAAATCTTGACATCTGGCATGAAAATCAAACAACTGAGCACCGAACGTACATTTCGACCCAGGAGTATATTTTGAGCGTAGGAACGGCGGGGAATTCAGACATAAAAGGATCTGCGTTTCTCTCCTTTATTTCAAGCTAGACACCTCCTGTCTTCTTCCTACCCGTCGTCATCTCGGCGAAGAATTTAATCCGGAACGAAAATGGGGTTCAAAATGTCACCCCCAGCATCTTTACAGCCACATGCGCCCATCTGCGACAGATCTCCCTTTAAGAGAGACCCCCAAATAAAATAAAATTAAATAAAGCAGCTTCGGGGTTTTGTTTTTAAAAGAAAAAAAAAATCTGTTCCTTGTTTCTTTCCCCAGATGTGCTTTAAAAATAAGCAACGCCAGACATCTGTTTTTCACCAGCCTTACAAGTTATGTACGCAATTCGGATCCCATGGGGTTCCCCCCCCCTCCTCCTCAAATGCCAAATTCTTCCCAACCCCAACCCCCCCTCGCCCCCAGCACCGCCTCCAAGCAAATACAAGCATCTGACTTTAATCACACGCAAAAACAGCAAGGCTGGGCGGAACCGAAGGGCAAAAGTTGCCACGCTAGGGAAGCCCACCCCCCCCATCAGAAAGTGGAGAGGCCAATCTGTTTGTTCACACACACACACCATGCAAACCTTACCATCTGCACGCCGCCTCAGACACCTGAATGGCAATCCATCAAACACTAAATTCCCACCTTCCAGCTATTCCTACCCCCCCCCCCCCGCTCCAAAATCCTTAGGAAAATTATAAGAATCGTGACGATTATAAGAATGATGATGATGATGATGGATGGATGGATGGATGGATGGATGGATGGATGGATGGATGGATGGATAGATAGACAGACAGACAGATAGATACTATAGATAGATAGATAGGTAGATAGAGACAGACAGTGACAGACAGATGATAGATAGATAGATAGATAGATAGATAGATAGATAGATAGATGGATGGATGGATGGATGGATGGATGGATGGATGGATGGATGGATGGATGGATGGATGGATGGATGGATGGATGGATGGATGGATGGATGGATGGATGGATGGATGGATGGATGGATGGATGGATGGATGGATGGATAGACAGACAGATAGATACTATAGATAGATAGATAGGTAGGTAGGTAGGTAGGTAGAGACAGTGACAGACAGATGATAGATGGATGGATGGATGGATGGATGGATGGATGGATGGATAGACAGACAGATAGATACTATAGATAGATAGGTAGGTAGATAGAGACAGACAGAGACAGACAGATGATAGATAGATAGATGGATGGATGGATGGATGGATGGATGGATGGATGGATGGATGGATGGATGGATGGATAGATAGATAGATAGATAGATACTATAGATAGATAGGTAGGTAGATAGAGACAGACAGTGACAGACAGATGATAGATGGATGGATGGATGGATGGATGGATGGATGGATAGACAGACAGATAGATACTATAGATAGATAGATAGGTAGGTAGGTAGGTAGGTAGGTAGGTAGGTAGGTAGAGACAGTGACAGACAGATGATAGATGGATGGATGGATGGATGGATGGATGGATGGATAGACAGACAGATAGATACTATAGATAGATAGGT
>CM077655.1:6030568-6103068 GCA_039707465.1 Rhabdophis nuchalis
GCCCAGCTAGTTTAGGACGCCCGCCGGCCAGGCTTGGCCAAGCGCCCCTTCGACCCGTCAACAACAGTTGCTCAGCTTGGCTTTTTGGGTTTGCCAGCGGCGCCCAAACTCCGGAGGGGGGGGGGCGCAAAAGCGAGACCCCCCCACCCGTTCACCACCTCGCCGGCTTCCTTATCTCCAGCCCCCCACCCCCCAATTTTTGGGGTCTGCTTGTAGCTGGAGCCCCGCTTCGTCCGTCCCCCCGGGGAGGTCTATCCTGCCAGCTTTACATAAACCGTTTTAGGGGGGGGGGGTGTCGGGTGGCTGGGGGGAGGGCGGGAGCCGAAAAGGGGGAACCCCTCGGAGGGAGGGGGGTGGGGAGGGCAGGAGCCGAAAAGGGGGAAGCCCACGGAGGGAGGGGGGCTGTAGGACTTGGGGGGAGGGCAGGAGCCGAAAAGGGGGAACCCCTCGGAGGGTGGGGGGGTGGGGAGGGCAGGAGGGTGGGGAGGGCAGGAGCCGAAAAGGGGAACCCCTCGGAGGGAGGGAGGGCTGTAGGGCTGGGGGGTGGAGAGGGCAGGAGCCGAAAATCGGGAAGCCCACGGAGGGAGGGGGGTGCTGTAGAGCTGGGGGGCAGTAGCCGAAAAGGGGGACCCCACGGAGGGAGGGGGGTTGTAGGGCTGGGGAGGGAGGGCAAGAGCCGAAAAGGGGGACCCCACGGGGGGGGGGGGGAAGCTATAGGGCTGGGGTCGCCCCGGGAGTCTTTCCTGCCCTCTTGGCCAGCTTTACGCACGCTTGGATCGCAAGGCGGGGTTTTTTGGGGGGGTGGTGTCCGGTGGCTGGGGGGGGGGGGAGACGAAAAGGGGAACCCCACGGAGGGAGGGGGGCTGTAGGGAAGGAGCCGAAAACGGGACCCCGCGGGGGAAGGGCTATTGGGGCCGGGGTCTCCCCGGGAGTCTTCTCTTGCCCCCTTGGCCAGCTTTTACGCACGCTTGGATCGCAAGCCGGGTTTTTTTGGGGGGTTCGGTTCCCCGGGTTGGGAAAGGGGCAGGTGGGCGGCAGAGCTGGGGTCTTTCCCCCTCCCTCTCGCCCCGACGCGCGAGTTTCCGGAGCCCCCCCCCCACCTCCCCTCCGAGCAGCCACCCACCCGCTTCCAGGCGCCAAAGCCGCCGCCGCCGCCGCCGCCGCTGCTGTCTCGGAGCGATCCCGGCTTTAGAAGGTCGCCGCGGCTCCATTTGCAGCGAAGCGGCGTTTGCGCTCCGCGCCAGGGCGAGGGGGGATGGGAGGGTGGAAGGGGAACGCGCGGCTCCAGCCCTCCCGTCTGGCTCCCCCGGCGAACGGGAGGAAGGCTCCCTCCCCTCCCCTCCTTCCTTCCCTTCCCCCGCCCGCCCCCTCCCTCCCTCCGCTCCGCTCTGCCCGCCCCGAGCGGGGGACGCACCTCCGAAGTCTCCGGCGCGCCTCTGCGCAACTTTCCAACCACGCGGAGGGGGGGGGGGGGGACTCCGACGCGCACTCTCACTTTCTCTCCCCCCCTCCCCTTCCCGGGGAGGTGGGGGGGGGATGGAGAAGATCCCTATCGCCCGCTTTCCCCCCCAAAAGTAGGGTTGCGCGCGATCCAACAGCCTGCCCGCATCCCCACCCCACTCAAGCCCCCCTAAAGCATCCCGCAGAGAGGGGTAAAAGGGAACTGATTCCCCTCGCAGGTCTGCGCTAGTCGTTCCCGGCTCTAGGGGGCGGCCCAGACACTGCAACCGTTCATAAGTCCATGCCAGTTGCCCAGCGTCTGGATCCTTCCTTTCTTTCCTTCCTTCCTTTTTCTTTTCTTTCTATCGTTCCTCTTTCTGTCCTCCCTTCTTTTTCTTTTCTTTCTTTCCTTTTTTCTTCTTTCTTTTCTTCCTTTTCTTCCTTTTCTTTTCTTTCTATCATTCCTCTTTCTGTCCTCCCTTCTTTTTCTTTTCTTTCTTTCCTTTTTTCTTTTTCTTTCTTTCTTTTCTTCCTTTTCTTTTCTTTCTATCATTCCTCTTTCTGTCCTTCCTTCTTTTTCTTTTCTTTCTTTCCTCTTTTTCTTTTTCTTTTCTTCCTTTTCTTTTCCTGTCTTCTTCCTTCCTTCCTTCTCTTTTTCTTTTCTTTCTATCATTCCTCTTTCTGTCCTCCCTTCTTTTTCTTTTCTTTCTTTCCTTTTTTCTTTTTCTTTCTTTCTTTTCTTCCTTTTCTTTTCTTTCTATCATTCCTTTCTGTCCTTCCTTCTTTTTCTTTTCTTTCCTTTTTTTCTTTTTCTTTTCTTCCTTTTCTTTTCCTGTCTTCTTCCTTCCTTCCTTCTCTTTTTCTTTTCTTTCTATCATTCCTCTTTCTGTCCTCCCTTCTTCTTTTCTTTCTTTTTTTTCTTCCTTTTCTTTTCTTTCTATCATTCCTCTTTCTGTCCTCCCTTCTTTTTCTTTTCTTTCTTTCTTTTTTTTCTTTTTCTTTTCTTCCTTTTCTTTTCCTGTCTTCTTCCTTCCTTCTCTTTTTCTTTCCTTCCTTTCTTTCTCTGCTGATCGTGCGCGCGAACGCAGGGATGCTGCAATTCAGTGGCTTCTCACGGTCACTCGAGGAAATGGTTATAAACCGAGGACCGCCTGCGCAAATGCTTGATTAAGAGGTTGCTTTTTTTTCCGGAGGTTGAAGTTCTCCCTCCTTCCCTCGCACATCTGTGCTGGTCGTTCCCGACTCTAGGGGGCGCTGCTCATCTCCGTTTCAAAGCCGAAGAGCCAGCGCTGTCCGGAGGCGTCTCCCTTACCTGCCCACCCAAGGGGGTCCCTGTTTTTTCTACCTGCTTTCGAACTGCTAGGTTAGAAGAGAGGGTGGCCCGTTTTTAAAATAAATAAATAAATAAACCATCTCCCGACCACTTCCCCCGGGCGACCCCGAGATGCTATAGTCGGTGCCCTTGATTGAAGAGCGGCGAGAGGGCCTCTGCCCATGGGCAGAGCGCCTGCCAGCCCACAGCCTCGGAGAGAGAGAGTGTGTGTGTGTTGCCAGCCTCCCGGTTCCTCGGGGCTCCCCCGAGATCCTATAGTCGGCGCCCTTGCCTGAAGCGCCGAGAGGGCCTCTGCCCACGGGCAGAGCGCCTGCCAGCCCACAGCCTCGGAGAGAGAGAGAGCGGCCAGCCTCCTGGTTCCTCGGGGTTCCCCCGAGATCCTATAGTCGGTGCCCTTGATCGAAGAGCCGAAGAAGTGGCGAGAGGGCCTCTGCCCGTGGGCAGAGCGCCTGCCAGCCCACAGCCTCGGGGGGAGAGCCGTTCCTCGGGGCTCCCCCGAGATCCTATAGTCGGCGCCCTTGACTGAAGCGCCCCCATGGGCAGAGCGCCTGCCACCCCAGAGCCTCGGGAGAGAGCGGTTCCTCGGGGCTCCCCCGAGATCCTATAGTCGGCAGCCTTGACTGAAGCGCCGAGGGAGAAAGTGGCCCCATGGGCAGAGCGCCTGCCAGCCCACAGCCTCGGAGAGAGAGAGAGAGAGAGCGGCCAGCCTCCCGGTTCCTCGGGGCTCCCCCGAGATCCTATAGTCGGCGCCCTTGCCTGAAGCCGCGAGGGTGCCTCTGCCCACGGGCAGAGCGCCTCGCCACCCCCAGAGTCTCTGGAGAGAGAGAGAAAGAGAGAGACCGTCCTTCCCGGGTTCCCTCGGTGCCGCTGCCCGGGGGGGCGGACCGGCCCGGCCGCCGGCTCGGCTCGGCTTACCTTTGTGTCGGATGCTCCGCTTCCAGTCCTTGGCCGTCTCCCGGCCGCTGACGAACTGGAACTCGTTGGGGGTCAGCCACTCGCCCCGGTAACGGATGGAGGGCCCCTTGCTGCCCTGGCAGAGTTTGCGGACGTAAAGCAGGGCTCGGTTGTCGCCGCACTCCACCTCCAGGCACGGCTCGCCCCGGTCGAAGAAAGGCTGGAAATCCGTGGCGGCGGCGGTGGTGGCGGAGACGGCGGGGACGGTGGCGGAGGAGAAGCGCTCCAGCACCAGCTCCTCGGGCAGAGGGGGCGGCAGCGGCGGCGGGGCGGCGGCGGCGTGGAAGTCCAAGTAGGCGCGCTGCTGGTGGGCGACGGCGGCGGCGAAGAGCTGCTCGTAGGAAGGCGGCGGCGGGTGCGGGGTGACGCCGGGGATGGCGGCGGCGGCGGCCGCTAAGGGCAGCAGGTAGTCCATGGGCGGGTGGTGGAAGGCGGCCAGCGCCAGCTCCTCGCGATCCGGGCGCTCCCTTTTGATGGCCGGCATGGCGGTGGCGGCGGTGGCGGCGGCCGCCTCGCCTGCCTTGCGCGCTGGGGAGGCAGGAGGAGAAGAAGCCGCCGCCGCCGCCTCCTCCGCCGCCGCCGCCTCCCCTTCTCCGCTCGCTGCCGGCGGCGGCAACAGCAGCAGCTACACCTTGCAGGCGCCGCCGCCGGAGGAGGCGGAGGCGGAGGCGGCGGAGGGCTGGCGACGGCAGGAGCCACGGGGCGCCGGAGTCCCGCGGCCGGCCGTTGGGTTGAGCGTGGGGCGGTTGTTTTTCCCCCCTGGTCTTAAGACGGGGCGGGAGCGGCTGGAGGCGCCTGCTGGAGCGCTGCCCCTCCGGCGGCCGGCTGGGCATTTGGGCCCGCGAGGGGAGGGGGGCGCCGCCGCAGACATCTCGGTGGCCAAAGGGGTCTTGGTGTGGCCGCCCTTCGCCGCCGCGCTTGACCTGCTGGCACGGCCGCTCTCGGCTGGCTTGAATGCCGCCGTTGGACTGAGAAGGGCCGGGGGTTTCTTTTTCTTTCTTTCTTTTCTTTCTTTTCTTTCTTTCTTTCTTTCTTTCTTTCTTTCTTTTCGTTTCCTTTTTTCTTCCTTCCTCTTTTTTTCTTTCTTTTTTCGTTCTTTCTTTTTCTTCCCTTCTTTCTTTTCTATCCTTCCTTTTTCTGTCCTCCCTTTTTTCTTTTCTTTTCTTGCTTTCCTTTTTTCTTTCTTTCTTCCTTTTCTTTCTTTTCTTTTCCTTTCTTCCTTCCTTCTCTTTTTCTTTCTTTCTTACTTTCTTTCTTTCTTTCTTTCGTTCTTTTCTTTCTTTTCGTTTCCTTTCTTCTTCCTTCCTTCTCTTTTTCTTTTTCTTTTTCTTTCTTTTTTTTCTTTCTTTCTTTTTCTTTCCCTTCTTTCTTTTCTATCCTTCCTTCCTTTGCTTCCTTTTTCTTTTCTTCCTTTTTTTCTTTCTTTTTCTTTTTTTTCTTTTCTTTCTATCCTTCCTCTTTCTGTCCTCCCTTTTTTCTTTTCTTGCTTTCCTTTTTTCTTTCTTTCTTTCTTTTCTTTCTTTTCCTTTCTTCCTTCCTTCTTTCTCTTTTTCTTTCTTTCTTTCCTTTTTCTTTCCTTTCTTCCTTTTTCTTTCCTTCTTTTTCTTTCTTTTCTTTTCCTTTCTTCTTCCTTCCTTCCTTCCTTTTTTTTCTTTCCTTCTTTCTTTCTTCCTTCTTTTTCTTTCTTTTCTTCCTTTTCTTTTCCTTTCTTCCTTCCTTCCTTCTTTCTCTTTCTTTCTTTCTTTCTTTTCCTTAACTTTCTTCTTTCTTTTTCTTTCTTTTTCTTCCTTCTTTCTTTTCTTTCTTTTTTCCTTCTTTCTTTCTTTCTTTCTTCCTTTCTTTCTTTCTTCCTTCTTTTTCTTTCCTTTCTTTCCTTTCTTTTCTCTCTATCCTTTCTTTCTTTCTCTTTCTTTCCTTCCTTTTTCTTTTCTTTTCCTTTCTTCCTTCCTTCCTTCTTTCTCTTTCTTTCTTTCTTTCTTTTCCTTAACTTTCTTCCTTCTTTTTCTTTCTTTTTCTTCCTTCTTTCTTTTCTTTCTTCCTTTCTTTCTTTCTTCCTTCTTTTTCTTTCCTTTCTTTTCTCTCTATCCTTTCTTTCTTTCTCTTTCTTTCCTTCCTTTTTCTTTTCTTTTCCTTTTCTTTCTTTTCCTTTATTTCTTTTCTTTCCTTCTTTCTCTTTCTTTCCCCCTCCCACACACAAAAAGTTCCTTTTTCCGCTTATCTCCACTAGACACCTGGTTTTTCTGCACACAAATTCCTCCCCCCCACCCCAGACAGCACAAAATTTCAAAAACTGCCAAAAGTGGTGGCTTGGAAGGAACTCACTTCGATTGAGCAACTTCCCAACTTTGGTGTCCTGTGTACACACACACACACACACACACACACCAAGGGGGTGGGAAGGAAAGGGCAGGCACCTGCCAAGGGTCCAAATCTTACATATTGATGTTGATTGTTTCCTGATTGCTCATTTGTACCCAATGGCTATCATTAAGTATAGCTTAGGATTCCTGACGAATGCTATCTTGTCTTTTTATGTACACTGAGAGCCTCTGCACCACAGACCAATCTGTGGACAATTGGACCAATTGTCCAATCACACTGGGCCAATAAAGTATTCTATTCTATTCTATTTTCTATATTCTATTTTATTTTATTCTATATTCTGTTTTATTTTATTCTATATTCTATTCTATATTCTATTCTATTCTATTTTCTATTCTATTCTATATACTATTCTATTCTATATTCTATTCTATTTTCTATTCTATATTCTATTCTATTCTATATTCTATTTTATTTTATTCTATATTCTATTCTATATTCTATTCTATATTCTATTCTATTCTATATTCTATTCTATATTCTATTCTATATTCTATTCTATTTTCTATTCTATATTCTATTCTATTCTATATTCTATTTTATTTTATTCTATATTCTATTCTATATTCTATTCTATATTCTATTCTATTCTATTCTGTCTATGCTATATTCTATTCTATACTATATTCTATTCTATTCTATGTTCTATTCTATATTCTATTCTATTCTATATTCTATTCTATTTTCTATTCTCTATTCTATTCTATTCTATTCTGTCTATGCTATATTCTATTCTATACTATATTCTATTATATTCTATATTCTATTCTATTTTCTATTCTCTATTCTATTCTATTCTATTCTGTCTATGCTATATTCTATTCTATACTATATTCTATTCTATTCTATATTCTATTCTATATTCTATTCTATTCTATTCTATATTGTATTCTATATTCTATTCTCTATTCTATTCTATTCTGTCTATGCTATATTCTATTCTATACTATATTCTATTCCTTTCTTCCCTAAAAGGCAGCTTGTCTGGCTGATCAGTGGCAAGACCAGGCTGGCAATGCCAAGCAGATTCGGATGGATGCCTACTGAGGGGGGGGATGGAAGGGCCCCCCAAGCATTGTTCCAGCAGCAACAGGCCTCTGGATGGAGTTGGGGGAGGAGAAGGAGGAGGGGGTGGGAGTGGTAGGGGCCAGGCTTCCTCCCCCACCAATGTGAGGACACTAGGAGTATCTTGCCTCTAAAACAGGTTTACTACCTGTGAGGAAGGGCGGAAGAGAAGGGGGATAAGCAGGTTTTAAATGGTGTTAGTGATCATCTTTAAAACGCTCCATGGCACGGGACCTAGTTATCTGCGGGATCGGATCCTGCCTCATACATCCTCACGGCCGATTCGCTCCCACAGAGAGGGACTTCTCCGGGTGCCGTCCACTAGGCTATGCCAGCGGGCGACGCCCAGGGGAAGGGCCTTCTCTGTGGCGGGCCCTGCCCTCTGGAATGACCTTCCCCCGAGATCAGAACAACTACGGACCTCCGCTCCTTCCGTCAAAAGCTTAAAACATACTTTTTCTGCTTGGCCGGCCTTGGTTAGTCTCCGTCTAATAGGGTGAAAGGGATTTTAGGGAATATATATTTGGGGATTTTAGCGCAGGGATAATCTAGTTTAATCTGTTTTTTATTCATTCTATTTATGTATTTTTATAGTTATTTTAATTTCCCTGTGCACCGCTCCGAGTCCCCCAGGGGAGAGGATGCGGTATATAAATAAAAATTATTATTAAATTATTATTAAATGGGGTGGGGTAGATAGAGAGGGGCAACCGACAGACAAGGATATAACAAACTCTTCTAGCTTGTCCCCTAAACCTTCCACCCTCCCACCCCAAAATCTGTTTCAAGAAAGAGGAAGGCGGTGGTGGCTAAATAGTTTGCAAACCATGATTCGTGGCTTAACGTGTTTCAAGAAACTGCCAAATTACGACTTGTTCCGTAAAATGCTGATCACACAAATCATATTTTTTAAAATCCATACAACAGAAGCAACACGTTAAAATGACCATGGATAACCCATCTCCCAGGCGGGACGCAGGAGCAGAACTAGTGCCAGGTCGTTAAGCGAAGCGGCCACTAAGTGAAACCGGCCGCTGTGCTCTTACGATCCGATTTCAGCTTTCCTTTGCTTTGCAGGCCTGCCACGGCGGCGAACGCGAGGACGGTCACGACGCCCCTTTCCCATCACAGTGTCCGCCAACGGTCTCTGTACGAGGCAGTTGCTAAGCGAGGACTGCCTGTGGGAAACACAGCCTCGTTTCTCATACCGGCGCTCGACCTGCATCTCCCAAACGACAGTTTATTGTCAAAATTAAAATCTCGGTTTCGTGTGCTTTGAAAAGACGGGTCAGATCGGCCATTTTTTTTATCCTGAAACATCTGGCCTGGGTCATGACGCCCCTTGATCCAGTCCAGATGTTCCGACACGAAAAACAGCTGGATAAATGATCCACCTTGATCAGGACATGAAAAGGAAACAAAGGCCCACACCCCCGCCCTTGGGGATCACTCCCCCATGAAGGAGCTGATTTTATCCATCTATCCATCCTTCCTTCCTTCTTATCTATCCATCCATCTATCCCCTCCTTCCTTCTTTCCTCTCACCCTATTTATCCCGCATCCATCTTCCTTCCTTCCTTCCCTCTTATCTATCCATCCATCCTCTCCTTCCCCCTTTCCTCCCTCCCTCCTTCCTTACTTCCTCCCACCCTATTTATCCCATATACATCCCCTTCCTTCCTTCCTTCTTATCTATCCATCCATCCATCCTCTCCTTCCTTCCCTCCCATCCTATTTATCCATGCATTCATCCTCTCTCTCCTTCCTATCTATCTATCTATCTATCTATCTATCTATCTATCTATCTATCTATCTATCCATCATCTATCTATCTATCTATCTATCTATCTATCTATCTATCTATCTATCTATTATCTATCTATCTATCTATCTATCTATTATCTATCTATCTATCTATCTATCCATTTATCCCCTCCTTCCTTCTTTCCTCCCTCCCTCTTTCCCTCCCATCTCTCTCTCTCTGTCTCTGAGTAAGTGTTGCAAAACCTGTTTTACAGACTCTCTGCCTTGCTTGTGTTCAAACCCCGCATGGCCAATGTCAGAAGAGGCCAGCAAAAAGAGACAGACAGACATTCCTTAAACTCTGGATTCAGGAAGTTCCACACACCCCTCCAGCCCTTTCGCCGAGGCAAGCACTCCAAATGCCCCCCCCCATGTCTAAAAACAGCTTTTAATTTTATTTATTTGTTAGATTCATATGCCGCCCATCTCTCTTTTTCTGCCTCTTATTTGAAATGGCCCGGATGTAGCCCAGATCCATTTTTCTAACAGATCCGATCAGAAGATCGGCGGTTCGAATCCCTAGCGCCACGTAACGGAGGGAGCCCCCGTCACTGTCCCCAGCTTCTGCCAACCGAGCAGTTCGAAAGCAAGTTAAAAAAAGGCAAGTAGAAAAATAGGAGCCACCTTTGGTAGGAAGGTAATTGCCGTTCGGGGGTTCGAATCCCCAGCGCCGTGTAATGGAGGGAGCCCCCGTCACTTGTCCCAGCTTCTGCCAACCGAGCAGTTCGAAAGCACGTTAAAAAAACGCAAGTAGAAAAATAGGAGCCACCTTTGGTAGGAAGGTAATTGCCGTTCGGGGGTTCGAATCCCCAGCGCCGTGTAATGGAGGGAGCCCCCATCACTTGTCCCAGCTTCTGCCAACCGAGCAGTTCGAAAGCACGTTAAAAAAACGCAAGTAGAAAAATAGGAGCCACCTTTGGTGGGAAGGGAACAAGCGTTCCATGCGCCTTCGGGCATTGAGTCATGCCGGCCACATGACCCCAGAGACGTCTTCGGGCAGCGCTGGCTCTTCGGCTTTGAAATGGAGATGCGCCCTAGAGTCGGGAACGACCGGCACATAGGTGCGAGGGAAGGGGGGAAACCTCAACCCCTGACAAAGCAACCTCTTGTAAATTACTTGCGCAGGTAGTCCTCAACGTATAACCACGAGAAGTTAGCACGGCACCGAAAAAGGGACTCGCGACCATTTTTCACACTGACGCCAGTGTTGGGTTCAACTACGGTAGCAAGTTTCAACTACGGTCTACCTTTCATTGTCAGGTAGAGGTGTGTGTGTGTGTCTGTGTGGGTGGGGTGTTTTTGTATTGGACTTTGGTTTTTTGCAAACTGGCCGGAGTCCCTGGGAGCGAATCCAAAGGCCGTATAAGATGTCTTAATTGAAGGGGGGGAACAAATCTTTTCAATTGTGGGGAGCAGCGCAAGAGGCTGCCGTCCCCATCCTTCCCCACACCCCACACCCCACCCCAGGCAGCTTCTACAACCCTGCCTAAGCGTGTGTGTGTGTGTGTGTGTGTGTGTCCCCCAGACTTCAGAAGGCATCCAGCTGTTGCAGATACTGCCTCCACAGCTGGGTTTCCCTTTTTGTTCTAAGCGGCAGACCCGTGAAGCTTGCGGTTCAAAGGGTTGCCCCCCCTCCCTTCCGGCTTCCCCTGGAGGGGGGGCCCTCGGCGGGACGGACGAAAGAGAGGTCAGGCCAGATTGCTTCATTAGAGGAGACACTTTGACAGCACGGAGGCAGGGGGGGGCTTTGTGGGGCATTGGGGGGGGACGGGATAGAGGGAAGGAAGGGGTCAGTCAGGGAGGGGCTTTTCTTTCCTTCCCCCCCCTCCTAAGGAGATCTGGGAAAAGGGCCGCTTTAATCCACTGGATTAACGGAGAACCAACTCTCTCTCCCCCCCACTCCATATTTCTCCCCCCACCCCAAAAAAAGGGGGAATTGCAAATGAAAAAAAAAGTTTTGACTCCATGGGATTTACTGACTTTTAGATAGTTTTAAATTTGGGGATTTTAATTTGGTTTTAGCACAGGATTTTATTGAATAAGTTTTTTTAAAATTTTATATGGTTTTGTATGTATTTTTAATACTCCTGTGTGCCGCCCTGAGTCCGTTTGGAGAAGGGCGGGGTATAAATTGAATAAATAAATAAATAAATAAATAAACAAATTGGTGGGAATCCTCCCATGGGTCCGATCGGAGGCGTTCTGTTTGTTTCTTCGGGCTCTTATTTTCTTGCTTTTAATGTTATTCCCCCCCCTCCTGCCCCCGCCCCTGCCCCCCCCCCCCCCGCGGCAAAGGATTAATTGAACTAAACTGTTGCCACGGCAACCCGACAATGCGCGGCTTTAATCAAACGGAAACTCCCGACGGGATCAGACGGGAGTCGGGGAGACCACAAAACATAAACAACCCCCCCCCCAAAAAACCCGCCAACAACCGGAGGGGGGCGGGGGAGAGAGAGAAATCAAGGCTGGAGGAAAAAAGCCGGATCTGATTCTTACCCGGTCGAAATATGCCCCAACTGCAAGTCTTTAAGAAGAGGTTGGAGAGCCATTTGTCTGAAACGGTATAGGGCTTCCTGCCTAGGCAGGGGCTGGACTAGATGACGTCAAGGTCCCTTCCAACTCTGCTATTGTATTGTGTTGAGAAGATGAGAAGAGAAGAAGAGAAGAGAAGGGAGAAGAGAAGAGAAAGAAGAGAAGGGAGAAGAGAGAAGAGAAGAGAAGAAAGAAGGGAAGAGAAAAAGAGAGAAGAGGAAGAGAAGAGAAGAGGACTGGAAGTCTTTAAGAAGATGTTGGAGAGCCATTTGTCTGAAACGGTATGGGGCTTCCTGCCTAGGCAGGGGGTTGGAATAGAAGACCACCAAGGTCCCTTCCAACTCTGCTATTGTATTGTGTTGAGAGAAGATGAGAGAGAGAAGAGAGAAGAGAAGAGAAGGGAGAAGAGAAGAGAAGAAGGGAGAATAAGGAAGAGAAGAAAGAAGGGAAGAGAAAAAAGAGAGAAGAGGAAGAGAAGAGAGAAGAGGAGAGAAGAGGAGAAAATAGAGAAGAGAAGAGGACTGGAAGTCTTTAAGAAGATGTTGGAGGGCCATTTGTCTGAGGTATAGGGCTGCTAGGGCAGGGGGTGGAATAGAAGACCACCAAGGTCCCTTCCAACTCTGCTATTGTATTGTGTTGAGAGAAGATGAGAAGAGAGAAGAGAAGAGAAGGGAGAAGAGAAGAGAAGAGAAGAAGGGAGAATAGAGAAGAGAAGAAAGAAGGAAGAGAAAAAAGAGAGAAGAGGAAGAGAAGAGAAGAGGACTGGGAAGTCTTTAAGAAGATGTTAGAGAGCCATTTGTCTGAAACGGTATAGGGCTTCCTGCCTAGGCAGGGGGTTGGACTAGATGACCTCCAAGGTCCTTCCAACTCTGCTGTTTTTATTTATTTATTTATTAGATTTATATCCCGCCCTTTTCCAAAAGGACCCAGGGCGGGATATAAATCTAACACAATACAATGCTGTTGTATTGTGTTGAGAGAAGATGAGAATAGAGAAGAGAAGAGAAGAGAAGAGAAGAGAAGAGAAGAGAAGAAGAAGAGAAGAGAAGAGAGAGAAGAGAAGAGGACTGGAAGTATTTAAGAAGATGTTGGAGAGCCATTTGTCTGAAATGGTATAGGGTTTCCTGCCTAGGCAGGGAGTTGGACTAGATGACCTCCAAGGTACCTTCCAACTCTGCTGTTGTATTGTGTTGAGAGAAGATGAGAATAGAGAAGACAAGAGAAGAGAAGACAAGAGAAGAGAAGGAGAAGAGAAGGAAAAGAGAAGAGAGGAAAATAGAGAAGAGAGAAGAGGGGAAATAGAGGAAGAAGAGAAGAGAAGAGAAAAGGACTGGAAGTATTTAAGAAGAAGGCCACAGGCGGACGGTGAATGGCCCCTCCCGGAGGAAATAAAATGGGAGCGAAAGGGGAGTGGAGCTTGCAGGAGACCATTCGTTCGCTTCATTGGTTCAGGACTCTCCGAGACTCCTGGCCAAAGTTTGCAGAGATCGGCCTGGCATCTCTCCAGGATGTGAATTTGGGATTCAAACGTCCAATTTGAAAGCACTCTGTGGCCTCACGGGATGAAATCAAGAAAACGATTCTGTCGAATCCAACTGAGAGCTTGTGAATCCACTCAGGGAAGGAAAACCAAAAACCAAAACAGGATTCAGAACCATTTGTCATGTGGCAACGCACGTTTCCCAAACAAATGGGAAAACCTCATGGGTACAAATGCCTTTGGCAATTAACAGCTAGCCCTCAAGGTTACGACGGCCAACTGGGGAATTCCTGTTGTTAAGCGACGGGGGTGGCACAACAGGACATCCCAATGACAGCACTGCTTGGCGATGGCAACCCCGCGCTTCCAGCTCTACCGTGATAAAACCCTTCTGGTTGGAATTGCCCCATGCTCAGGGGTGGGATTCAGCCGGTGCGTACTGGTTGGGGCGAACCCGGGTGCTAATTTTGCATCCGGTTCGCCGAACCGTTGTTACAAGAAGCAGCTGGCCCCACCCACCTATTCCACCCTCCCCTCCCAGTAGTCTCCATAAGGCCATCATGCCAGATAAGTAGAGGGCCTGCGTGGAGGATCTGGGAGGGTGAAAATCGGGCCTATTGGGTAAGTTCCAGAAGTGGGCCTGTTTCTGGCTTCCGGAGGGCTTCCGGAGGCTTCTGGAGGTCCAGAAGCTTTGGAGAATAGCTTGACTCCCTCTTCTTTGGGGCAGCCCCTGAGATATCAGAAGACTGCTATCATGTCTCCCCTGGTCCTTCTTTTCATTCAACTAGACCTACACAAGTTTCCTGCATCCGTTCTTTCCTATGTTTTAGCCTCCAGTCCCCTAATCTCTTGGTGCTATTCTCTGCACTCGTTCTAGGTTGCTTCTCTCCTTGATTAGTTTCCACCCATTGCTTCTTGTCTGCCCTCAGGTGCTTTGGAGAATAGCTTGACTCCCTCTTCTTTGTGCCAACTCCTGAGATATTGGGAGACTGCTATCATGTCTCCCTGGTCCTTCTCTTCATCAAACTAGACATACCCAGCTCCTGCAACCGTTCTTCGTATGTTTTAGTCTCAGTCCCCTAATCCTCTTGGTTGCTCTTCTCTGCACTCGTTCTAGGTTGCTTCTCTCCTTGATTAGTTTCCAACCCATTGCTTCTTGTTCTGCCCTCAGGTGCTTTAGAAATAGTTTGACTCCCTCTTCTTTGGGGCAATCCCTGAGATATCGGAAGAACTGCTATCCTGTCTCCCCTGGTCCTTCTTTCTTATTCTCCTACCTCGAGACGTGACCCTCTTTACATCTGGACGACAGCGGCCGTTCCTTAGCCACCTTAATAATTCAGTTATGGCCGCATTTATCATTTCTACGCTGACACTCCATCGCATCATCGTAGGGGACACACACACACACACACACACACACACACACACACACACACAAAACCCAAACAAGTTTCACCTTGCTCCAGGCATCAAACCACCTGCTTGTCGACATAGGAAATTCCAAGCGGACTTTTCTTTTCGATCGCCAAGATTGCTGAGAAGGATTCGGCCGCCGCCAGCTGTCCCCAAAGATTGCACCCGGGTCGAACCCCCATCGAAACCGGAATGGCGAGGATGGTCTATTGACGCTTGGCACGGCAGTGCCACACCCTCCCCATGACCCAGAGTGCCTCCTTCTTTTCCTTTGCTTCTTTCTTTCCTTTCTTTCTTCTTTCTTCCCTTCCTTCTTTGTTTCCTTTCTTTCCTTCTTTCTTTTCTTTCTATCCTTTCTTTTTCTTTCCTTCCTTCCTTCTTTTTCTTTGCTTTCTTTCCTTCTTTCTTTCTTCCTTCCTTCTTTCTTTTCTTTCTCTTCCTTCTTTCTTTTCTTTTTATCTTTTCTTTTTCTCTCCTTCCTTCTTTTTCTTTTCCTTCTTTCTTTTCCTTTCTTCTTTCTTTCTTCTTTCTTTTCTTTCTTTTCTTTCTATCTTTTCTTTTTCTTTTTCTTTCCTTCCTTCTTTTTCTTTTCTTTCTTTCTTTCTTTCTTTTTTTTCTTCTTTTTTCTTTTCCTTTCTTCTTCCTTCCTTCCTTCCTTCTCTTTTCTTTCTATCTTTTCTTTTTCTTTCTTTCCTTCCTTCTTTCTTTCTTCCTTCCTTTCTTTCTTTTCTTTCTCTTTCTTCTTTCTTTTCTTTTTATCTTTTCTTTTTCTCTCTCCTTCCTTCTTTTTCTTTTCCTTCTTTCTTTTCCTTTCTTCTTTCTTTCTTCTTTCTTTTCTTTCTTTCTTTCTATCTTTTCTTTTTCTTTCCTTCCTTCTTTTTCTTTTCTTTCTTTCTTTCTTTCTTTTTTTCCTTCTTTTTCTTTTCCTTTCTTCTTCCTTCCTTCCTTCCTTCTCTTTTCTTTCTATCTTTTCTTTTTCTTTCTTTCCTTCCTTCTTTTTCTTTTCTTTCTTTCCTTCCTTCCTTCTTTCTTTTTCTATCTTTTCCTTTCTTCTTTCTTTCTTCCTCCCTTCTTTCTTTTTTCTTTTCCTTCTTTCTTTTCTTTCTATGTTTTTCTTTTTCTTTCTTTTCCTTTTTTCTTTTCTTTCTATCTTTTCTTTTTCTTTCCTTCCTTCTTTTTCTTTCTTTCTTTCTTTCCTTCCTTCTTTCTTTTTCTTTTTCTTTTTTTCTCTTTCTTTTCTTTTCGTTCTTTCTTTCTTCCCTGCTTCTTGTTCTTTCCTTCTTTCTTTCCTTTCCTTTCTTTCTTTCTTTCTTCCTTCCTTCTTTTTCTTTTCTTTCTTTCCTTCCTTCTTTCTTTTTCTTTTCTTTCCTTCCTTTCGTTTTCTTTCTTTTCCTTTCTTCTTCCTTCCTTCCTTCTTTTTCTTTCTTTCCTTCCTTCTTTCTTTCCTTTCTTTTCCTTCTTTCTTTTCAAATCAGAAGGAGGGAACGTTGCAACTGCTGTGCTCCCAGCCTGTTGATTTTTCCCCCCCTCACCCTCTGCCCTCCAACCCACCCGTTTCCACTTCACACTCACCTGCCCTCCCCCCATCCCGCTGCAAACCCCTCCCCCCCCCCGCCCCCCCCACACCCACGGCAGCTGCAATGGAGCCTTCCGATGTAATTAACAAGGAGCTGCGTCCTTTGGGGAGGCATTAGCGCCAAGATCGGATGGGAAAATAAATGTCTTTGGGAGTTTCAGAGACATTAGCGGGGCCCCACAGACAGCGGAGAGCAGCGAGCGGAAAAGAAATATAGCTCGCCGAAAGGGAGAAGGATATTTACGTCTAGTCCCAACTCCTCCTGGCGCGGCGGCAAAGAAGAAGAAGCAAAAAAAAAAAGCAGGAAATGGAGAGCCAAAAAGCTTCGGGGTTTTCTAACTGTATCAAGTCCAGCTGCGAAAAAGCACCAAGCAGACATCGGTTCAACCTGGACCAGGGCTGAAATGCTACCGGTTCGGACCAGCTCAGCCCGAACCGTTAGCAAAAAAATTGCTACCAGTTCAGGCGAACCGGTATGGCCGACGATCGGCTGTGACGCGCAATATATATATTAGCTGGTCGTCGGAAATAACGTGGATTTCTACTTACCTTTGCAGGTGTAACTCGGTAGCAGGCTCCGCCCACCTGCCCAGTCGTTTTTGATGCTCTGCGCATGCGCAAGAAGTGGCGGAAGCGAGCAAAGCAAGCCTGCGCCCAAACCGGTAGCGAAGGTAACCTGATTTCACCCCTGTCCTGGAGTATATATAGGCAGCCCTCGGCCTACGGCCTGAATGAGCATCAGAAATTGCGTCACTAAATGAGGCAATTGCTAGGCGAGCCGTGCCCCGTTTTACAGGCTTTTGTTGTTAAGTGAATCATGCGGTCAATGGCTTGTCCATTCAGAAGACAGCTGGAAAGGTCTCCAATGGTCATTGTATGGACCCAGGTCGCTGCAACTCCGTGCCAATTACTAAGTCCCCCAATTTTTATCGGGGGGGAGGGGAGTTGCTCCACGGTTGTAAGTGCGAGGACTAGTCGCAAGTCACATTTTTTTTAGTCCCTTTCCTAATTCTGAACGGTCGCTGTATAAATGGTTGTAAGTGGAGGGCGAACACTTCTGAGGTCCTTTCTAATGATATGATACTATGTTCGGTTTGGAGAAGTAAGGAAGAATTTCCCATCAGCGACAACAAGGAACCAGTGGAACAGCTTGCCACCAGAAGTTGTGGAGAGTTTTAATGAAAGACTCTGAGGATATCTCCCTTAGGAGACCGAGAGATGTGCAACGGAATTGCAGCAAGAGATATGTTGCTAGATATTCACACTATTAGCCACAGACACCGATGGTAAAAACAAGTAGACTTTTACTCGCGGTAGAAAAATAAACTACTTCTTCACAAACAAGTGATAGTTAGCCTTGAATCAAAATACAGTCTATAACTCAAACAGTTGGCTTACAGTTGCTCAATCCATGATTCTTCTTGCTTCTTCGCTTTTCACTGATCCAACCCCAACATACAGAGTCTCCATTCAAAAGATCAGCAATCTAACAGTGATTCTGGCTTCCTCTTATGGCTGATTGAGGAAACAGCAGCCAATCACATTCTACTGTATCAGTTAAAGTTACAGGTACCAATTTCAATTGTGGCTCATATATATATGAGAGAATATTATCACAGCTCCTGTTCAAGGTCCCTTTAAGGGAGGAGACCTAACGTCATCCCTCTCTGCCCTTCGACTCAACCTAGAGATCATCCAGACAGAGAACCAATTAGTTTGCTGCTGTGTGAAATTTTTTTAGATATGTGTTAGATTTTTAAGGGCTGAAAATAAAGAGACCAGGATAGATCCATTTCAGGCTTATTAGCCTTCTTCAGCTGTCTAAAGGGACCTTGAACAGGAGCTGTGATAATATTCTCTCATTAATAAGAGTCCTGTAAATTGGCTGATGTATCAGGGCTTAAGGCATAGAAAGGCTTGCCTCATATGCTGGAAAGCACCGGTTCAAATCCCAGTAGAAGGAGTATGGCCAGCTGAAGAAGGCTAATAAGCCTGAAATGGATCCATCCTGGTCTCTTTATTTTCAGCCCTTAAAAATCTAACACATATCTAAAAAATTTCACACAGCAGTAATCTAATTGGTTCTCTGTCTGGATGATCTCTAGGTTGAGTCGAAGGGCAGAGAGGGATGACGTTAAGTCTCCTCCCCTTAAAGGGACCTCTGAACAGGAGCTGTGATAATATTCTCATATATATATATTGCCAACCCAACACTAGGATTATAGTCCTAACAGACTGGACGGCCACCTGTATGAAATACTACAGGAAACGGGGCAGCCATTTATCTGAAATGGAATAGGGTCTCCTGCTTGAGCAGGGGGTTAGGCTAGATGACCCCTCAGGGTCCCTTCCAACTCTGTTATTCTGCTCTGTTACAGCCATACTTTAATTCATCGCTCAGGCCCTTGGCAGGCTCGCTCGCAGTTCAGGTGCAGTAAAGGCTCCAGACTTGGAAAGTCACTCAAATTATACAGGTGTTTGCGAATTCTTCATGTTTCAAGGAGTTAAGAATGTCAGGGACAAAATAAAAAATAAGCACGGGGCCACGTTACTAAGAGGGCACAATTTTGGGATGCTTTTTTGGGGTAAATATCACGCGTTGCAACTGAAGTAGGAAGAGGGAGGGAGTCCCTGGGTTGCGTTGGGTGGCTATAGAAAATGAATGAATGAATGAATGAATGAATGAATGAATGAATGAATGAATGAATGAATGAATGAATGGCTTCAGGCTGACAGCCAGTTGTCTGGATCTTTTCAGCCGATGACAAGCAGACACCTTACCCAAGTGCCCGTTCTTCTCTCTCCCGCCTCCTCATTGGGCTTTATCTGTTGAATGTCCGTCTCCTGAGCAATGAGTCCCAGAAGAAGGAAAGCGGGAAAGCTCCTTCCCTTAGATGGGGCACCCTTAGCTCTTGAATGGAGCAAGTAAAAAAACAACAGCTGAATCATCTTCTCTCTGTGTGTGTGTGTGTGTGTG
Source organism: Rhabdophis nuchalis (assembly GCA_039707465.1). Lineage (NCBI taxonomy): Eukaryota > Metazoa > Chordata > Lepidosauria > Squamata > Natricidae > Rhabdophis > Rhabdophis nuchalis. Next base: position 6,049,527 of record CM077655.1, read on the forward strand.
TGTGTGTGTGTGTGTGTGTGTGTGTCTCGCTCTCACTTTCTCACTCTTCTCAATGTGTCTCTGCGTCTCTCTCCTTCTGTGTGTGTCTTTCACTTTCTTTGTTCTCTCTCTCTCTTTCTGTGTCTGTGTCTCTTTTTCTCACTCTTGATCTCTGTCTCTCTCTTTCTCTCTGTGTCTGTCTTTCTTTCTCACTCTGTCTCTCTCACACTCACTCTCTCTTTCTCTCTTTCTCTGTGTCTCTCTGCCTCTCTTTCCCACTCTGTCTCTCTTTCTTTCTGTCTCTGTCTCTTTCACTCTCTCTCTCACTCTTTCTCTGTCTCTCTTTCTCACTGTCTCTCTCACTCACTGTCTCTTTCTCTTCCTCTGTCTCTCTCTCTCTCTTTCTGTCTCTTTTTCTCTCTCTTTCTCTCTCTCTCACTGTCTCTCTCACACTCACTCTCTCTCTCTTACTTTCTCTGTGTCTCTTTCTGTCTCTTTCTCACTGTCTCTCTTTCTGTCTCTCTTACTCTCTGTCTCTCACTCTTTATCTTTGTCTCACTCTTTCTCTTTCTGTCTCTCTCTCTTTCTCACTGTCTCTCTTTCTTTCTGTCTCTCTTACTCTCCATCTCTCACTCTTTCTCTTTGTCTCTCTCTTTCTCTTTCTGTCTCTCTCTTTCTCACTGTCTCTTTCTTTCTGTCTCTCTTACTCTCTGTCTCTCACTTTATCTTTGTCTCTCACTCTTTCTCTTTCTGTCTCTCTCTCTTTCTCACTGTCTCTCTTTCTTTCTGTCTCTCTTACTCTCTATCTCTCACTCTTTCTCTTTGTCTCTCACTCTTTCTCTTTCTGTCTCTCTCTCTTTCTCACTGTCTCTCTCTCACTCAGTCTCTCTTTCTGTCTCTCTCTCTCACTGTCTCTCTGTCTCTTTCTATCTGTCTTTCTCACTCTCTGTCTCTCACTTTTCTTTCTGTCTCTGTCTCTTTCTCACTCTCTGTGTGTGTCTCTCGCTTTCTCTCTCTGTCTCTCTCTTTGTCTCTCACTGCCTCTCTCTTCCCCTTTCTCCCCCCCCCCCCCATCAAACACCCAACCACTGAGTGCCTCCCCTTTCCTAAGATGAGCAAACTTTCTCTAGGAACAGAGTTCAGAAAATCTGCCTCCTGAATTTAGCCCATTTGGGGGGGGAGGCCACAATCCGACGACCTCTCCCGAGGGAGCATGAACACCCTGTCAATCACCCAAAGCGGAAGAAAACCAGGGCTGAGCTTAACCAAGGTTCGCTCCATGGAGAGAGACAAACACAAGGGGCTTTTTTTCCACCCCGTCCCAGGGAAACAGGCTGGAGAACAATCTTCAGGATCAGAGATGCCGCTTTGATGCTCAAAACGGGAATCGGGGAGAAGCGAGTTGACGGACAGCTTGCCTGCTCCAGATCCCTCCCTCCCACTTCAGCGGATTGCCCGCCTGCCTGCCCCCCCCCCCCCGCCCGTTGGCAGGAGACCCAGGACTGCAGCGCTGCCGCCAGAGCAGGAGAGAGGCAATAAATAACGCAGCGAGAGCCGCCGCGGAGCCCGGAGGGCGGCTGGGCTTTGACACGGAGGCTTCTGCTGTTGGTTCTCCTCCAGGCGACCTCCTGGTGCCCAGGAGCCTGGAGCCAGCTAGGCCAGGCAAGGCGAGAAGGGGAGCGGGGAAAGGAACAGAGGGAGGGAAGGAAGGAGACGGGCGAGGGAAGGAGGGAGGGAGGGGAGGGCAGAGAAAGGGAGAGAGTGAAAGAGAAAAAAGGAGGGAGAGAGGGAAGGAAGGAGGGAAGGAAAGAGGGAAGGAAGGAAAGATAAAAAGAAAGAGGAAGGAGAGATGGAGGAAGGAGGAAAGGAAGGAACGAAGGAAGGAACAAAGGAAGGAAGGAAAAATGAAGAAAACTGGGGGGGAAGTCAGGAAGACTGAAAGGAAGGAAGGAGGGAGGAAGCAAGCGATGGGAAGGAAGGAGCAAAGGAAAGAGAGAGAGAGGGAAGGAAGGAAAGATAAATAAAAAGAAAGAAAGAAAAGAGGAAAGAGACGGAAGAAAGGAGGAAGGAGGGAAGGAAAGAGGGAGGGAGGGAAAGAAGGAAGGAAGGAAGGAGGAAAGGAGCAAAGGAAAGAGGGAGAGAGGAAGGAAAGATAGATAAAAAGAAAGAAAGAAAAGAGGAAAGAGACGGAAGAAAGGAGGAAGGAGGGAAGGAAAGAGGGAGGGAAGGAAGGAAGGAGGAAAGGAGCAAAGGAAAGAGGGAGAGAGGAAGGAAAGATAGATAAAAAGAAAGAAAAAGGAAGGAGAGACGGAAGAAAGAAGGAAGAAGGGAAGGGCAGAAGGAAGGAAGAAACAAAGGAAGAAAGAAACCAAGAAAGGATAGATGGATGGAAGAAGGATGGAAACAGGGAAGGAAGGAAAGAAGGATGGAAACAGGGAAGGAAGGAAAGAAGGAAGAAAACAGGGAAGGAAGGAAACGGAAGGAAGGAAGGAAGAAAAGAGGGAAGGGAGGAAGGAAGAAAAGAAAAGAAGGAAGAAAAGAAGGAAGGAAACAGGGAAGGAAGGAAGAAAAGAAGGAAGGAAGAAAGGAAGGAAACGGAAGGAAGGAAGGAAGAAAAGAAGGAAGGAAGGAAGAAAAGAAGGAAGGAAGGAAAGAAGGAAGGAAACAGGGAAGGAAGGAAGGAAGGAAGGAAGGAAGGAAGGGGAGTTATTTCTTAACCAGTCCCCAAGCAATACCTACACTCCCTACCCTCTTTATTTCTCTCTAAATAATATCTGGACCTTCTGGGCTGTGACCCCAGCACAAAAGTCAGGAGACCCGCAAATCCCAACAGGCTCTTATCGACAACAAACTCTGGTTAGACTTTCTTGGCTTATCTACGGTTGCAGACCGAAGCAGCTACAACACACCGTTATCCAGGGCGAAAGCCCGGTTCCCAGTGGACAGGAACCTCTGCGGCTGGCTTCAGATCCAACCTTCCCTGCTAACTTAAAACCGGCAACGTTTTCCGGAAGATTTCTGGTGCTTTGCCAAGGAGCCGCCAACGGCCGGCCGGCTGCAGCCGGTTGCATCTAATTTACGATTAGATGAAAGATGATCTCCATCCTCCCAAGAAGCATTGATAATGGGTTTTACGAGGCTGGGTGGTTAAATTCAATCAACCACCATTAAGCCAAACACCGACTTAACCTCAGGCAGCAACTCCCGGTCAGAAATGATGATTTACAATAAGCCAACTTAATACAATAGCAGAGTTGGAAGGGACCTTGGAGGTCTTCTAGTCCAACCCCCTGCTTAGGCAGGAAGCCCTATACCATTTCAGACAAATGGCTATCCAACATCTTCTTGAAGACTTCCAGGGTTGGGGCATTCACAACTTCTGGAGGCAACTTCTGTTCCACTGGTTAATTGTCCTAACTGTCAGGAAATTCCTCCACAGTTCTAAGTTGCTTCTCTCCTGGATTAGTTTCCACCCATTGCTTCTTGTCCTACCCCCAGGTGCCTTGGAGAATAGCTTGACTCCCTCTTCTTTGTGGCAGCCCCTGAGATATTGGAAGACTGCTATCATGTCTCCCCTAATCCAGGGGTCTCCAACCTTTGCAACTTTAACTCTGAAGGACTTCAGCTTTGCTGGCTGGAGAAGTCTGGGAGCTGAAGTCCTTCAGACTTAAAGTTGCAAAGGTTGGAGACCCCTGCCCTAGTCCTTCTTTTCTAGCCAACAACACCTCCAGGCAGAAAAGTCCCCATTCCCACGCTGGGCAAGCGTCCCACGACTTACGACGGAGCCCAAAAGCTCGGTTGCTAAGCGAGACATTCATTAAGGGAGTTTTGCCCCTTAGGTGAATGGGTGGGAAGACGTGAATTTCCCGAGAGGCCAAGAGAAAATGGTTAGGGAAAAAAAGGGAAAGAATTTACTAGTGGAATAAAATGAAATATGTTAATCTTGCCACAAAGAAGAGGGAGTCAAACTATTCTCCAAGGCACCTGAGGGCAGGACAAGAAGCAATGGGTGGAAACTAATCAAGGAGAGAAGCAACTTAGAAGTGAGGAGAAATTTCCTGACAGTTAGAACAATAAATCAGTGGAACAACTTGCCTCCAGAAGTTGTGAATGCCCCAACACTGCAAGTCTTTAAGAAGATGTTGGATAGCCATTTGTCTGAAACAGTATAGGGCTTCCTGGCTAGGCAGGGAGTTGGACTAGATGACCTCCAAGGTCCCTTCCAACTCTGCTATTGTATTGTATCGTATTAAAATGGTAATAGGATGTAAAATGAACTAGGCATATGAGAAGATGTTAAGGGGGAAAACCTTTGTTTATAAAAGGAGTTAAAATGTGTAACAAAAAATAAAAAAAAATCTTTGTTTTTTTTAAGAAAAGGGAGTTTTGCCCCATTTTACGACTTCTGTTAAGCGAATCGCTGCAGTTGTTAGTAAGTCAGTAACCCGGTTGTTAAGTGAATCCCACTTCCCCCCCCCCATTGACTTTGCTTGCTGGATGGTCGCAAAGGGGGATCACTTGATCCCTTCGCACGCCGCCACCGTCATAAACATGAAACATCTGAATATACATCGCGTGACCATGGTCCATGGTCACAAGTGTGAGAAAATGGTCATACGTCATTTTTTTTCCCAGGACCGCTGTTAACTTTGAACCGTCACTAAGTGAACCGTTGTAAGTTCGAGGACTAGTTGTATTTACGACATGGTTGCGGCACCCTGGGGTCATGCGATGAACATTGGTGATTTTTCCCAGCTGGCTTCCCACAAGCAAAGTCAAGGGAGTAAGCTGGATCTGCTTGAAAAACCACCTGATTCACTTAACAACGGCAGTGACTCGCTCAACGACCATGCTGCAATGGGACATAAAATTGAGCGTGATCTGCTTAACAATTTACCTTGCTCAGTGATGGAAATTTCGGCCTCCAGGACTTACGTCAGAAAGGGGGTAGGGCAGGGGTAGGGAACTATGGCTCTTTTATGACTCATGGCTGGCTCAGGAATTCTGGGTATTGCAGTCCATGAGTCATAAAAGAGCCACAGTTCCCTACCCCTGGTGTAGAGTCTCCTGCTTGAGCAGGGGGGTTGGACTAGATGACCTATAAGGCCCCTTCCAACTCTCTTAAAAATCCATTAAAATCTTTTAAAAAGTCACAGACTTGAACCCTGGGCCCTATCTAACAAAATGAAATTTAATGCCGAGAAAAGTAAACTCTTCCCTTAGGCAAAATAACCAACAATACATGCACAGATTAGGTAAGACCTCTCTTGAGTAGCGATATCAACTCTGAGAAGGATCTTGGAGTCTTAGTGGACTACCAGCTAAATATATCAGCCAGCTGTGTGCCAAAAAAGCCAATGCCAATCCTAAATTTAATTAACAGAGGGATACAATCAAGATCAAAGGAGGTACTAACACCACTCTATAAAGCCTTAGTAAAGCCACACCTAGAGTACTGCATCCAGTTTTGGTCCCCGCGCTATAAAAAAGACATCGAGACTCTAGAAAGAGTGCAGAGAAGAGCAACCAGGATGATGAGGGGACTGGAGGCTCAAACCTACGATGGACGGTTGCAGGAACATGGGCATGGCTGGTCTAGTGAAGAGAAGGACCAGGGGAGACAGGAGAGCATCTTCCAATATTTGAGGGGCTGCCCCAGAGAGAAAAGGGATCAAGCAATTGTCCAAAGCCCCCGAAGGCCAGACAAGGAATAATAATGGATGGAAACTGACCAAGGAGAGATTCAACCTGGAAATAAGGAGACAATGAGAACCATCCACCCATGGAACAGAAGTTGCCTTCAGAAGTTGTGGGAGCTTCATCCCTGGAGGCTTCCAAGAAGAGACCGGGCTGCCGTTTGTCAGAAATGATGTAAGGTCTCCTGCTTGGGCTGGGGGGGTTGGACTAGATGACCTACAAGGTCCCTTCCAACTCTTGTTAGTCTGTTCATCTGACTACCAGTAAGGCTGTCTACCTTCAACCTTTGCTAGCTAACTTTTGAGGTGGGAGGAGGTTTCAAAAGAGTCACGGATGGCAGTTTCCCATTTTCGATTCTGCTTTTCGAATCCTTCCTTGTGTCATCCGAGGATTCAGATCAGCCCTGCCGGTCAAACCTGCTTGTCAGATTCTTCCTTTCGTTTGCTTTTCTTCTTTCAACATCCAGAAGTGTTTGGCATTTATTCAAATACCTATCCTGGTGGCTTTAAGGCAGATGACGCAAACCCTCAAGACGTTTTTTCAGCCTGGTGGAACGTGTGTGTGTGTGTGTGTGTGTGTGTGACGTTTGTGCTGATAAATATATATATATATATATGTTAGTTTTTATGAGCTGATCAATGAAGGATGTCTTCAGAGATCAACAGTATGTCTCCTCCCTTAATGGGGCCCTAACAGGAAGTTGTGAAAACAATTATCTATCTATCTATCTATCTATCTATCTATCTATCTATCTATCTATCTATCTATCTATCTATCTATCTATCATCTATATACATATCTATCTATCTATCTATCTATCTATCTATCTATCTATCTATCTATCTATCTATCTATATATATATATATATATATATATATATATATATATATATATCTCAGTGGTGGGTTTCTGCAGGCTCGCACCTACTCGCAAGAGCCGGATGGTGAAATTTAGAGAACCGGTGAGAGGGGGTTCCACCGGCAGACCCAAAAGTAAGTCTGGCCTGCCGCTGCCGGTAACCCAATGGGAAGGAAAGGAAAGGAAGGCAGAAAGTAAGAAAGTAAGAAAGTAAGGAAAGAAAGGAAAGAAAGGAAAAAAGAAAGAAAGAAAGAAAGAAAGAAAGAAAGAAAGAAAGAAAGAAAGAAAGAAAGAAAGAAAGAAAGAAAGGAAGAAAGGAAGAAAGAAAGAAATTATCATCACAATTGAGCCCAAAATTTTGGTTGCTAAGCAAGAGCGTTGTTAAATGAGTTTCACCACATTTTACAAGTTGGCCACTCCCACCCTGTCACATGACTGCCAAGCCACGCCCACAAAATAGGCCACACCTACAGAGTAGGTTCTAAAAAAATTTGAAACCCACCACTGATATATATATATATATATCCTGTTAGTTTGGAGTTTACCACTGTGGTACAGCTGTTGAAAGAGAGACGGCCCAGGGACAGTATAGGTGGCACTTTGCTCAATAGTAGTGTGACCAGATTTTAACATTGGTAAAGCGGTACACCATTGACCGTGTGTGTGTGTGTGTGTGTGTTTCTTGATTAAAAATTTGGTCTATATGGAGCAACCAAAATTTTCGTAGAACGCAAAAATAGCATTGTATAAAATTAACAAAAATAATATAAAACTCCTATCCTGGCGAAATAGCCACGTGGCCGCCGAAAACCATATATTCCCTTCCCGTTCTCCCGCCGTTCCCTAGCTTGTCATGCATTCTTTCCAAAAAATGGGACTTTTTAAAAACGCCGCGGGACGCGGGACAAATTGTTAAAAATCGGGACTGTCCCGCCAAAATCGGGACGTCTGGTCACCTTGTGTAAGAGAGATCTTGGAGTCCTAGTGGACAACCGTTTAAATAGGAGCCAGCCGTGGGCATCAGCTGCCCCATAAAAGCCAACCGCATCAACCAGCTCGGCATGTTAGTCACCAAGCCACCCTTTGCTGAGGTTAAAAATGTTTTTCCAAAGTTAGAAAGATCGGACATAACCACCTGAATTTTGCTCCCACAGCGATGTGGCCAATGCTCATCAACGCAAGGATAAGTTTAAGTCACTTTTTTTCATTGCTGTTGTAACTTGGAATAATTGGTTGTAAGTCAAGGACTGGCAGGGGAATGGTGGGAGTTGAAGCCCGCATTTCATTGAAGCGTGAGAAATCTTCTTTTTAACATTCAAACTCCGTGGGCAATATTGCACTCCGAAACTGGGCCAGTCTTGTCTCTTGAGTAAACACCTCTCTGCAGACCAGGAAATAACCAGGATATTCCGAGTTGTTCCTTTGTTTAATCAGTTCTGTTGCCGGGCAGGGCGGTTTCCCTAAGTACAAAGAAGAGGGAGTCAAGCTATTCTCCAAAGCACCTGAGGGCAGAACAAGAAGCAATGGGTGGAAACTAATCAAGGAGAGAAGCAACTTGGAACTAAGGAGAAATTTCCTGACAGTGAGAACAATTAATCAGTTGAACAGAAGTTGCCTCCAGAAGTTGTGAATGTCCCAACACTGCAAGTCTTTAAGAAGATGTTGGATAGCCATTTGTCTGAAATGGTACAGGGCTTCCTGCCTAGGCAGGGAGTTGGACTAGATGACCTCCAAGGTCCCTTCCAACTCTGCTACTGTATTGTGTTGAGAGAAGATGAGAATAGAGAAGAGAAGGGAGAAGAGAAGAGAATGGAAGAGAAGAGGGGAGAAGAGAGAAGAAAGAAGGGAAGAGAATAGAGAAGAGAAGAGTCTTTAAGAAGATGTTGGATAGCCATTTGTCTGAAACGGTATAGGGCTTCCTGCCTGGGCAGGGAGTTGGACTAGATGACCTCCAAGGTCCAACTCTGCTATTGTATTATATATTCTACCTGCTTCGGAATTTACACAAATAAAAAGGAAAACTCCCCAGCCACGGAAATCTGATTATTACAAAGTCGTTTATTTTCTGCTCGTTAATAATAATAATCTTTATTGTCGTGGTACTAAAATTACAATGAAATTGGTTAATAATTTGCAGCAATAAAAGATGGCGTGCTTGTTTTTGGGGTGGGGAGGACTTATTGGCACAAATTTCGCCTGGTGCCGACGCTGCGCTTGCAAACGTAAATTACTAGTTCCTGACCGTGTTCGTCTCCATATTTCAATGCTGCCACGGGAGAGTCGCCAGCAGCCGTGCCCTCAAGCTGTGATCCTACTTTATGCCCCAGGGCGAACGCCCGAGAAACGGTTATTCTGGTTTTAATTATGCTAACCGTCTTAACCCTCTGGAAATCTGCCCCACCCAGCAGCGTGGAAAGCAATTGTGTTGCTTCTAAGCTGTAAGGATGGTTGTTCCCGGTGCTGAGAAACACACAAGGACAGCCCTTGGAGAAAAATGCAGATTTGGGCATCTGATGCCCTCGGGGGGGGGGGGGGGCGCTAAACGGGCTGGCTGAGGCCGAAGAGAATTGTCTGGATCAAAATCTGGGATTTCCAGCCAAAAAATAATAATTGAAAGTTTCCAGCTTCCGTAACACCTCTAGCAAGCAATTTGCAGTTTGCTTAACAACTGCGGGTGTTCGCTTAAAAAGTTTGTAAAACTGAGCTAGGGTGGGTGTGATGACCACTTTAAGGATGGTCACACTCGAAGATCATGCAATTGTTAAGTTGAGGGCTATTTGTAACACCCTTGCTATCCAGCTATTCTCCAAGGCACCTGAGGGCAGGACAAGAAGCAATGGGTGGAAACTAATCAAGGAGAGAAGCAACCTAGAACTAAGGAGAAATTTCCTGACAGTGAGAACAATTAACCAGGGGAACAACTGGCCTCCAGAAGTTGTGAATTCTCCAAAACTGGAAGTTTTTAAGAAGAGACTGGACAGCCATTTGTCTGAAGTGGTGCAGGGTTTCCTGTCTAAAAAGGGGGTTGGACTAGAAGACCTCCAAGGTCCCTTCCAACTCTGTTATTCTATTCTATTCTATTTTCCCAATGCACCATATTATTCATCCTAAAAAGTTAGTTTAGAAACTGGGAGATTTAAAACAGGAGCAAAGTCAGCGTGACAACAGCCTTGCGTTTTGTCCCCACAAGTCAGAACTGACCAAATCAAGTCCGGCTTGTTCCATTCACCGGTGGAACTCCACGCTACCAGATACGGACGCGACCTCTTCAAATGTTTACCGCAGACCAGTGGTGGGTTTCTGCAGGCACGCACCTACTCGCGAGAGCCGGTTGGTGAAATTTAGAGAACCGGTGAGAGGGGGTTCCACCGGTGTACCTGGAAGTAAATCTGGCCCACCGCTGCCAGTGACCCAACGAGAAGGAAAGGTAAAGGAAAGGAAAGGAAAGGAAAGGAAAGGAAAGGAAGGAAGGAAGGAAGGAAGGAAGGAAGGAAGGAAGGAAGGAAGGAAGGAAGGAAGGAAGGAAGGAAGGTTCTAAAAAATTTGAAACCCACCACTGCCGCAGCCGAAAGTGTATTCTGCTTACGATTGTGAGCAACACACTTTCTCCATAAAGTTAGATTAGATTAGATGAACAGAGTTGGAAGGGACCTTGTAGGTCATCTAGTCCAACCCCCCGCTCCTCGCCTAAATAATTTAGATTATTTGAAATAAGTTTCCTGCAGTTGACCCTGGAAGGGGGCAGAGTCAACCTGAATTATGAGATTATTAAATAAATTTAATAATAGTAATAATAATAATAATAATAATAATAATAATAATAATAATAATAATAATAATAATAAAGCTTATATCCTTTGACATTACCTTAACAGTTAGGACTCCAGCTGTTGAGCTACTAACCAGCCCCAAAGGCTGTGAATCTCACCAAAGATTATAATAATAATAATAATAATAATAATAATAATTATTATTATTATTATTATTATTATTATTATTATTATTATTCACACAAAAATTCACAAACTAACTACCTACAACGCCATGACCGCGTTGCTAAGATCATTCACTAGAAATTGTGCCAGAATTTTGGATTTGAGTACAGCAAAGCTCACTGGGAACAGTTTTAGAGAATGAGAAAGTCAAGATCTTGTAGGACTTTAGAATTCAGGCTGACAGGCACTTGTCCTACAACACACCTGACATAACAATTGTTGAAAAGAAAAAAAGTATGGTTCGTTGACATTGCAATATCTGGTGATGCACAAATTGAAAATCAGCAGCAAGAAAAAACCACAAAATACCGGGACTTGCAAATTGAAGTTGAGCGACTGTGGAAGAGAAAGTCCTGTGTTGTCCCGATTGTGATTGGAGCCCTTGGAGCAAGACCTAGGGGGCTGCCTCGCTATGTGGAGGTTCTAGGTTTGCCGGACTTGAGCATTCTGACTCTATAAAGGGCCACCCTGCTTGGAACAGCTTCTATCCTCCGACGTTACCTTGACAGTTCCTAGGTCCTTGGTTAGGACTCGAACTGTTGAGCTACCAACCAGCCCCAAAGGCTGTGAATCTCACCAAAGATTAACCACAGAAGGAGGAGGAGGAGGAGGAGGAGGAGGAGGAGGAGGAGGAGGAGGAGGAGGAGGAGGAGAAGGAGAAGAAGAAGAAGAAGAAGAAGAAGAAGAAGAAGAAGAAGAAGAAGAAGAAGAAGAAGAAGAAGAAGAAGAAGAAGATGCTAGATTTAACAATTGTTAATAAGAATAGTGGATTCTTAAATCAGCAAAAGAGAAGAGAAAAGATAAAAAAATAATAATACAAAGGCCTCCAAATAGAAATAGAACGACTAGGACAAAAGAGAGCAAGGATGGAACCTATGACAATAGGAACTTTGCAATCCCAAAAGCATCGGGAGCATCCTGTGAACACTATCGGCAATCGACACATTCGCCATCCGTCAATTGCAAAAGGCAGTTTTACGCCGAACTTGCATTGCCTGGCATCCTACGAAGACGATACCTCTAATACCTTCACACATCCCACATCTGCCTACCCCAGGCACTTGGGAAGGTCTCCACATGCCAGGCCCAGCCTGAACATCTGGCTGACTGCGATTAAGCATAATGACACCAGGATGGTGGGTTTAGGGCAGTCCCCCTGTTGCAGACACCCATAGCTGATTTCCCACCCACCCCTTTTTTAAAAATATATATATATATATATTTTTAACCGACTGCAAATTCAACTTTATGGTTTCTTTTTTCCCTCTTCTGACCCCCTGCGGTGACCCTATCCGCTTTCTCGGCGGGGGGGGGGGGAGAGGAGGGCGACGGATCCGAGACGGATGACGAGTCTGCTGGCGGCACAGTTCAATTAGCGAGGCCGCCCCCAAGCTGCCGCCATGGCCGCCTCGGTGACTCATTCCGTTCCAGCAGAGAAAAAGCAGCAGAAAACTTGGATGAGAGCCAGAGTTTTCCTCTCCTACGAGAAGCTTCCACGCTGCCTTTTTACAGCCTACCCCCCCCCCACCGCCCCGAAAGCGGGATGCCAACCCACAAGCAAACACGACCCGAAGGTTCCCCTCGCACAGACGTTGCTGGTCGTTCCTGACTCTAGGGGGCGCTGCTCATCTCCGTTCCAAAGCCGAAGAGCCAGCGCTGTCCGAAGACGTCTCCGGGGTCATGTGGCCGGCAGGACTCAATGCCCGAAGTCACACGGAACGCTGTTCCCTTCCCACCAAAGGTGGTCCCTATTTTTTCTACTTGCATTTTTTACGTGCTTTCGAACGTCTAGGTTGGCAGGAGCTGGGACAAGTCACGGGAGCTCATTCCGTTAGGCGGCGCTAGGGATTCGAACCCCCGAACTGCCATTACCTTCCCACCAAAGGTGGTTCCTGTTTTTCTACTTGCATTTTTAAGTGCTTTCAACCTGCTAGGTTGGCAGAAGCTAGGAAAAGTCACGGGAGCTCACTCCGCTACGCGGCGCTAGGGATTCGAACCCCCGAACTGCAATTACCTTCCCTACCAAAGGTGGTTCCTGTTTTTCTACTTGCATTTTTTACCTGCTTTCGAACTGCTAGGTTGGCAGAAGCTGGGACAAGTCACGGGAGCTCCCTCCGCTACGTGGCGCTAGGGATTCGAACCCCCGAACTGCAATTACCTTCCCACCAAAGGTGGGTCCTGTTTTTCTACTTGCATTTTTTAAGTGCTTTCGAACTGCTAGGTTGGCAGAAGCTGGGACAAGTCACGGGAGCTCCCTCCGCTACGCGGCGCTAGGGATTCGAACCGCCAAACTGCCGACCTTTCTGATCGACAAGCTCAGCATCTTAGCCATGGAGCCACCCTTAAACACAACCCAAGGCCATTGCATTTATGGCCATGGCAGCTTGCCCTTGGGTTCAAAATCCCAGAAGCTATTTCCAATCTTTTCAGCTCCTGAAAACCTTTTATACGCTCGGCCACCCTTCACCTATGACCGGTCCTCGCATTTATGACTACTGCAGCATTCCCCACGGAATGGGGATGCTTGGCAATCAGTGTGTATTTATAAGTACAGACCTGCACAGGGTGAGGGGACCTTTGGATTTTAGTTAAGGGTTTTTAGATGGGTTTTAAAGATGTTTTTAGCACGGGTTTAAATTTAATATATATTTTATTGTAGTTATATTGTATCTTTGTATTGTTTTTAATACTTGCCTGTGCGCCGCCCTGAGTCCCTTCGGGGAGATAGGGCGGGATATAAATCCAATAAACTTGAAACTTGAAACTTTGCAGGGTTATATTTCCAGAACCGTTCTACCTGCAAGCTGACACTAAATGAGACAGTCCCTAAATGGGGATTACCTGTAAGGGAAAACAAAACCTTTGTGTTCCACTTCTCCCTCCCTCAAAAAAAAGCAAAATGGTATAACAGTGTGAGGGATCTTGGAGTCCTAGTGGACAACCGCTTAAATAGGAGCCAGCCGTGGGCAGCAGCTGCCAAAAAAGCCAACCCAGTTCTAGGCTGCATCAACAGAGGGATGGAATCAAGATCACGTGAAGTGTTGATACCGCTTTATCAGGCCTTGGGAAGGCCACACTTGGAATACGGCATCCAGTTTTGGTCGCCACGATGTAGAAAAGACGTGGAGACTCTGGAAAGAGTGCAGAGAAGAGCAACCAAGAGGATTAAGGGACTGGAGACTAAAACATAGGAAGAACGGTTGCAGGAACTGGGTATGTCTAGTTTGATGAAGAGAAGGACCAGGGGAGACATGATAGCAGTGTTCCGATATCTCAGAGGGTGCCACAAAGAAGAGGGAGTCAAACTATTCTCCAAGGCACCTGGGGGCAGAACAAGAAGCAATGGGTGGAAACTAATCAAGGAGAGAAGCAACTTAGAACAAAGGAGAATTTTCCTGACAGTAAGAACAATTAACCAGTGGGACAACTTCCCTCCAGAAGTTGTGAATGCTCCAACAGTGGAAGTTTTTAAGATGATGCTGGATAAACCTTTTGTCTGAAGCGGCGTAGGGTTTCCTGCCTAAGCAGGGGGTTGGACTAGAAGACCTCCCGAGGCCCCTTATTTTTCTATTCCATTCTATATGAGACTCATTCTCGTCTCTCTTCGGTTCCTCCGTGCTGAATTTTCTTCCTGTTTCGTTTTTTTTTTTAGACCGAGAAGCCGCCCGTTTATCTATTCCGCGCCACACTCTCCGCCAAGCGCTTCCTCTCACACCCTAGAGCACTTATTGAGCGCATCCTGCCAAGGAAGGCAAGGCAGAAGGTTGGAAGTGCTGCATTTTTCCCTCCAGGGAAAACCTCAGTCTTCTCTTTAATCAGCCTCAACGATGTTTACAACGCCTTTATCACAGGCGTTTTAACTGCCTTCAGCATCTTCCCTGCCGGCCCAAAGTTGAGGTTTCGAATGCAGAATTACACACACACACACACAAAAAAGATTTTGCAGAGAAATCAAAACTGCACAGTACCGGAAAGCCAAGATTCGCCGGCTTGCTTGCCCAATGCAAAAGTCTGTACCAACACAAAGGCTCTTATTGATATCCTTTAATAATAATAATAATAATAATAATAATAATAATAATAATAATAATAATAATAATAATAATAATAATAATAATAATAATAATAATAATAATAATAATTTTTATTTATATACCGCATCCTCTCCCCTGGGGGACTCGGAGCGGTGCACAGGGAAATTAAAATAACTATAAAATATATAAATAGAATGAATAAAAACAGATTAAACTAGATTATCCCTGCGCTAAAATCCCCAAATATAAATTACCTAAAATCCCTTTCACCCTATTAGACGGAGACTAACCAAGGCCGGCCAAGCAGAAAAAGTGTGTTTTAAGTTTTTGACGGAAGGAGCGGAGGTCCGTAGTTGTTCTGATTTCGGGGGGAAGGTCGTTCCAGAGGGCCGGGCCCACCACAGAGAAGGCCCTTCCCCTGGGCGTCGCCCGCTGGCATAGCCTAGTGGACGGCACCCGGAGAAGTCCCTCTCTGTGGGAGCAAATCGGCCGTGAGGATGTATGAGGCAGGATCCGATCCCGCAGATAACTAGGTCCCGAGCCATGGAGCGCTTTAAAGATGATCACTAACACCTTGAAGCGCACCCGAAAGACGACAGGCAGCCAGTGCAGCTCGCGTAAGAGCGGTGTTATATGGGTAAACCTAGAGGTTCCCATTATTGCTCGCGCGGCTGCGTTCTGGACCAGCTGAAGTCTTCGGGTGCACCTCAAGGGGAGCCCCATGTAGAGAGAATTATAGTAGTCCAGTCGGGATGTCACGAGGGCATGAGTGACTGTGCAAAGGGCATTTAGTAGCTGGATGCCCGCGCTTGGCTACGAAAGGATGCGATCGGGCTCGATCAATTTACGGATGGCCTTTCTAAATTGACACTCGAAGCTTGAAAATTAATGAGTAGTTCAAAAAGTAGTTCGAGTCCCTTTGGGGAGAGAGAGCGGGTTATAAATTAAAATTATTATTATTATTATTATTAAAAAAGGCGCTGTATTATTTCGTTAGCGACGGTGAGCTAGGTTTCTGTTACAGGTTAAAATATTATTGTAATACAATAATACAATGCAATACAATACAATAGCAGAGTTGGAAGGGACCTTGGAGGTCTTCTAGTCCAACCCCCTGCCTAGGCAGGAAGCCCTATACCGTTCCAGACAAATGGCTATCCAACATCTTCTTAAAGACTTCCAGTGTTGGTCCATTCACAACTTCTGGAGGCAACTTCTGTTCCATTGATTAATTGTTGTCACTGTCAGGAAATTTCTCCTTACTTCTAAGTTGCTTCTCTCCTTGTTTAGTTCCCACCCATTGCTTCTTGTTCTACCCTCTGGTGCCTTGGAAAATAGCTTGACTCCCTTTTTTGTGGCAACCCCTGAGATATTAGAACACTCCTATCATGTCTCCCCTGGTCCTTCTTTTCATCAAACTAGACATAACCAGTTCCTGCAACCATTCTTCATATGTTTTAGGCATTGGAGTATATTGGAGTATATATATATATGCTTGTGTCACAACACCCTGGAGTATATATATATATGCTTGTGTCACAACACCCTGTTAAGCCCCAATTAAGGGAGGAAGCACACTGCTTTTCCTCTTCTGCCCTTCGGCTCATCACCAGAGACCATCTAGACAGAAAGCCATTCCGTTGTGTACTTTTTTTATATGTGTGTTAGGTTTTTGAGCTGATCAATAAATAAATCAGGGAGACTAGGATAGATCTATTTCGAGCTTTTTAGCTCTCATCAGCTAGCCATACCCTTACTGGGATTTGAACCGGCGCTGTATTACATGTTAGGCAGAAACCTTAGCCACTGAGCCACCAGGTTCTCTTCCTGATGAGAGCTCAAAATTTCAAAGCTCCAAATAGATCTATCCTAGTCTCCCTGATTTATTTATTGATCAGCTCAAAAACCTAACAAACATATATACATACAGATAGATAGATAGATAGATAGATAGATAGATAGATAGATAGATAGATAGATAGATAGATAGATAGATAGATATAGATATACACATACACACACACACATATTACCAGGGTGTTGTGACACAAGTGTGTGTGTGTGTGTGTGTGTGTATATTCCCAACATATGTTGAAAGACAATTCAATTTAAATTTTTAAAACTTAAATGTAATAAAAAGGAGGAATAGGTGTTTGCAGCAGAATGACACCTCAAAGGATAGCTTGTTGGGTACATCTATGAAGACACACAAAACCACACACACACATTTCTGGGATCACAGCCACAAATTTAATCCCCAAACCCGACAAGCCGCAAGGTAAGGATTGGAGAGAGTCTACAGAGCTGATTAAATCTGGGGTTTAACATCAAGATAGGTTAGGAACCCACGTTTGTTCATGAAAGAAATGAGCAGCTTCCATCCGTCCGTCCGTCTCTATCTATCTATCTATCTATCTATCTATCTATCTATCTATCTATCTATCTATCTATCTATCTATCTATCTATCTATCTATCTATATCTTTGCCTTCTGGCCACTGTTCAAAGCAACTTTCAGCCTGGAAACGAATCAAAGGTCCTTTATGCTTTCTGACCAGTCTAAATGGTCACTTGGTCTTTGATCGCTCAAAGGTCATTGGTCAATTTTGGCCGGAGAAGCTGCTGGCAAATGCCAGGAACATCTAACAAGAGTTGGGACCTTCCTAACGCAGATTTACTCTTTCGATGTTCAAAGAGAGAGCTCTTTGTTTTAAAATGTTCCCATTTCATGGCCGCAACCACAACTGGCTACGAATCGAAGGCCGATTCAAACCACTTCTGGGATAAACAAGTCTCGGGCAGAAGCCATCGGATAACGGAGCCCATTTCACCCCCTTTTTCCTGCTATGGTCATTAAGGGGATCACCACAAGCTCCAGTCAGTAAGCCAAGTCGAGGTTTCACCTAGAGACCGATTCACTAAACGACCAAGTTGCTAGTCCCAATTGTGGTTGCTGAACAAGAACTACCTGGAAGGCAAAGAAGATTCTGCCCCTCTTTGTCAAGAACTAGTCCAAACAATCACAAAAATATATTAAAATGACATCATCATAATAGCCCTTAGACTTATATACTGCTTCACAGTCCTCTCTAAACAGTTTACAGAGTCAGCCTGTATAAACTGATCAAAATTATCTAGGTTCTCATTTGACCGACCTTGGAAGGATGGAAGGGTGAGTCAATCTTGAGCCGGTCAGGATCGAACTCCTGAATCCTGCATCCAGTTTTGGTCGCCACCGTGTAAAAAAGATGTGAAGACTCTAGAAAGAGTGCAGAGAAGAGCAAGAAAGAGGATTAGGGGACTGGAGACTAAAACATAGGAAGAACGGTTGCAGGAACTGGGTTTGTCTAGTTTGATGAAGAGAAGGACCAGGGGAGACATGATAGCAGTCTTCCGATATCTCAGGGGTTGCCCCAAAGAAGAGCTATTCTCCAAGACACCTGAAGGCAGGAGAAGAAGCAATGGGTGGAAACTAATCCAAGGAGAGAAGCAACTTAAAACGAAGGAGAAATTTCCCGACAGCAAATCCTTCATTGTTCCTGAGCACAATGAAACAATGGAACAACTTCCCTCCAGAAGTTGTGAATGCTCCAACACTGGAAGTTTTTAAGAAGATGTTGGATAACCCTTTGTCTGAAGTGGTGCAGGGTTTCCTGCCTAAGCAGGGGGTTGGACTAGAAGACCTCCAAGGTCCCTTCCAACTCTGCTATTGTATTGTATTCTATTCTATTCTAATTCTAACTCTATTCCTTATTCTATTCCATTCCATTCTATTCTATTCTAACCAGTGGAACAACCTGCCTCCAGAAGCTATAAAGGCTTCAACACTGGAAGTCCTTTAAGAAGAGATTGGACAACCCTTTGTCTGAAGATGGTGTAGGGGTTCCTGCCTGAGCAGGGGGTTGGACTAGATGACCTCCACGGTCCCTTCCAACTCGGTTATTCTCATTCTCATTCTCATTCTCATTCTCTTCTTTTCTTTTCTTTCCTATTCTATTCTATTCTATTTCTATCCTATCCTATCCTCATTCCATTATTCTATTTCTATACTATTCTATTTCTATCCTATTCTATTTCTATCCTATTTCTATCCTATTCTATTCTATTTCTATCCTATCCTCATTCCATTATTCTATTTCCATTCTATTCTATTTCTATGCTATTCTATTCTATTTCTATCCTATCCTATACTCATTCCATTTTTCTGTTCTGTCCTGTCCTGTTCTGTCCTGTCCTCATTCCATTATTCTATTTCTATTCTATTCTATTTCTATCCTATCCTTATCCCTCCTTCTCTTCTCTTCTCTTCTCTTCTTCTCTTGCCCTCCAGAAGTTTTGAATGCTCCAACACTGGAAGTCTTTAAGGGGATGTTGGTTAACCCTTGGTCTGAAGTGGTGGAGGCTTTCCTGCCTAAGCAGGGGGGTTGGACTAGAAGACCTCCGAGGTCCCTTCCAACTCTTGTTATTCTACCCTATTCGAACCATCCGGAGAGTCGGGCATTCTTTCCCGGGCGGCTTTAGCTTGGAAGCCGGCCGAGACGTTTCCTCCGCTCAGCTGGCCTACCTCGCGGGGTTGGGGGAGGCGGCACGGGTAGGGCCGCCGCTGCTGCTGCTGCTGGTGAGCCGCCTGGCCGGCGCCACCACCTGGCGCTCCCTCCGCGTCCCCGCTGGCCGCGCAAGCAGCCCTCCCACGCGCACCTGGGCTGGGCCAAGCCAACCTGGCCACGAGACGCCGCTCGCCCTGGCCGCACGCTTGCCAGCCTCGCCCGCCTTCCGGAGCTCCCAGCCGGCCTGGATCACCTCCCGGCCCGCCTGGCCGGTTGCCGACCTCCCCAATTGCGCCCGCGCCCTCCCACGTGGAGCAGCCGGAGCCGCCGCCGCCGCCGCCGGTTCCCTGGGGCGCTTTGGGGGGGAAGGACTCGACGCTTTCCCGGAATCCGCCGCCGCCGCTGCCTGGAGCGCCAAGAGGCGAGGCGAGGCCAGGCGGGAGTCGGCGGTGTTTACTGGGCAGGAACGGGGGAGTGGGGAGAGAGATCGGGGCAGGCGATTAGGGAGAGAAGGTAGATTAGGCAGGTAGGTGGATGACCGACACAGGCAGGCAGGCAGATAGATAGAGTAGGAGAAAAAGAGAGAGAGAGAGGTGGAAGATAGATAGAGAGAGAGAGAGAGAGAGAGAGAGAGAGAGAGAGAGAGAGAGAGAGAGAGAGAGGAAAGGAAGGAAGGAAGGAAGGATGGATGGATAAATAGGGTGGGAGGAAAGAAGGAAGGAGGGAGGGAGGATGGATGGATGG
The DNA here is from genome assembly GCA_039707465.1 of Rhabdophis nuchalis. NCBI lineage: Eukaryota > Metazoa > Chordata > Lepidosauria > Squamata > Natricidae > Rhabdophis > Rhabdophis nuchalis. Next base: position 6,069,381 of record CM077655.1, read on the forward strand.
ATGGTTAGATAGATAGATAGATAGATAGATAGATAGATAGATAGATAGATAGATAGATAGATAGATAGATAGATAGATAGATAGATAGATAGATAGATAGATAGATAGATAGATGGTAGGTAGGTAGCGAGAGAGAGAGAGATAGGAAGGAAGGAAGGAAGGATGCATGGATAAATAGGGTGGGAGGAAAGAAGGAAGGAGGGAGGGAGGATGGATGGATAGATGGATGGTTAGATAAGTAGATAGGCAGATAGATAGATAGATAGATAGATAGATAGATAGATAGATAGATAGATAGATAGATAGATAGATAGATAGATAGATAGATAGATAGATAGATAGATAGATAGATAGTAGGTAGGTAGGTAGCGAGAGAGAGAGAGATAGGAAGGAAGGAAGGAAGGATAAATAGGGTGGGAGGAAAGAAGGAAGGAGGGAGAGAGGATGGATGGATAGATGGATGGTTAGATAAGTACCGTAGATAGGCAGATAGATAGATAGATAGATAGATAGATAGATAGATAGATAGATAGATAGATAGATAGATAGATAGATAGATAGATAGATAGATAGATAGATAGATAGATAGATAGAAGGCAGGTAGGCAGGCAAGGAAGGAAGGTAGATAGATTAGGGTAGTTTAGGTAGATTGGTAGATGATGGATGGATGGATGATAGATTGATTCGGTAGATAAAGTAGATTAGGTAGGTTGGTAGGTAGATGACACAGACAGATAGACAGATTAGGATAGAGGGAGGGAGAGAAGGAGAGGGGTGGATGATAGATAGATGCTAGAGAGAGAGAGAGAGGGAGAGATAGAAGATGGAGAGAGGTGGATGATAGAGAGAGATACAGATACAGGGAGAGGATGGAGAGAGATGGAAGACAATGGATGGATGGGTGGATGGTAGGTAGGTGGGTAGACTGCTGGATGGTAGGTAGATGATATAGATTGATGGATGAGATAGATAGATAGATAGATAGATAGATAGATAGATAGATAGATAGATAGATAGATAGATAGATAGATAGATAGATAGATAGATAGATAGATAGATAGATAGATAGATAGATAGATAGATAGATAGATAGATAGATAGATAGATAGATAGATAGATAGATAGATAGACAGACAGACAGACAGACAAGATAGGTAGGTAGGCAGGCAGGCAGGCAGGCAGGCAGGCAGGCAGGTAGATAGATGATAGATAGATAGATAGATAGATAGATAGATAGATAGATAGATAGATAGATAGATAGATAGATAGATAGATAGATAGATAGATAGATAGATAGATATAGATGATAGTAGATAAATAGATAGATGAGCTAGCTAGCTATCTAGCTAGCTAGAGAGAGAGACAGACAGACAGACAGACAGGCATAGATAGATAGAAAACAAATAGATAAATAGAGATAGATAGATGAAAGATTCGTTTGTTAGATAGATTTTTCTTAAGCAATGCAGTCATTGCTTTGTCACTGCCTGGAGGGCAAAGAGGCCAGGCCAGGCAGGAGTGGGCATTGCTTATGGGCAGGAGTGGTGGCGGGAGAGAGAGATCAGGGAAGCTGATGGCACAAACCCCGGGGCACCCTGGACGCGCAAGGGACGGCCGGCAAGAGAAGCATGGCGCCAAGGCTTGGGAGAATGAATGAAGGATGGATGGATGGATGGATGGATGGATGGATGCCTCTTGGGACACATACAAGCAGGCACAGGCGGTGCTTTCACCCAAAATGAAGCCCCCCCTCCCGCCCCATTCAAAAGCCAGATGGTGGATGAGTCCCTGCAGATTTCCTGGCAACTGTGAGAGGGCGGGGGGGGGGGGTGTTTGCCCTTGTCTTTTTCTTCCCAGAGGGACTCTGGCCCAAGATGACCCACAGCTGGCTTTACGCCCAAGTCTGCTTCCTGGTTTAGTGTGCCCGGCCCTGGTGCCTTCGCCGCCACACCAGACTGGTTCTCCTTGTCAGGATAATAATGTGCATTTACGGCCAAGAAACCTGAATCAATTAACTCTTAGTGGCAAAACATCACCCTCTCTGCAACTTTCAAGATTTGTGGACTTCGATTCCCAGAATTCCCCAGCCTACGGTACGTCTTGTTAATTTTGCCCAAATTTTTCAAGATGCGCGGACTTCGATTCCCAGAATTCCCCAGCCTACGGTACGTCTTCAGGTTAATTTTGCCCAAATTTTTCAAGATGCGCGGACTTCGATTCCCAGAATTCCCCAGCCGGCAGTTCTCAACTGTTGCTTCTTGACCCACACCTGAGTTTTTCAAGAGACAGATAAGATAAGTGTGGAAAAAGGTTGGATAACTCTCACTTTCCAGGGCTGTTGTTAACTTTGGTCATTAAATGAATGGTTGTAAGTGCAGGACTACCTGGATAAAATTTGGCAAATACTCGCGTCTTTGTGTTACTAAACCAATACACGCATAAGTCATTCAGTTCAGCGTTAGAGGAAGACTCCTTTTTCAGTTTTCAGTTACCACCTCAAAAAGAAATATCGGGAATGTATAACTGATCTGTGCCTTCTCCACCAAGGGAACAGTGTTTTCTCCGGATTGAAGGAACAGAGACGGCAAACTGTCAGAGAGAGAGAGGGAGAGACAGAGAGAGAGAGAGGCAGACAGAGAGACAGAGACAGAGAGAGGGAGAGGCAGAGACAGAGAGAAAGAGAGAGAGAGAGAGACAGAGAGAGAAAGAGAGACAGAGAGAGGAAGAGAGAGAGAGAGGCAGAGAGAGAGAAAGAGAGAGAGACAGAGAGACAGAAAGAGAGACAGACAGACAGACACAGAGAGAGAGAGGCAGAGAGAGAGAGGCAGAGAAAGAGAGAGGCAGAGAGAGAGAAAGAGAGACACAGAGAGAGGCAGACAGACAGAGAGAGAGGCAGAGAAAGAGAGACAGAGAGAGGGAGAGAGAGAGAGAGAGGCAGAGACAGAGAGAGGCAGAAAGAGACAGACAGAAAGAGAGGCAGAGGCAGAGAGAGGCAGAGACAGAGAGGCAGAGATAGACAGAAAGAGAAGCAGAGAAAGAGAGAGACAGAGAGGGAGAGAGAGAGGCAGAAAGAGAGAGACAGAAAGAGAGAGAGGCAGAGAGAGAGGCAGAGACAGAGAGAGGCAGAGAAAGAGAGGCAGAAAGAGACAGAGAGAGAGAAAGAGAGGCAGAGAGGCAGAAAGACAGAGAGAGACAGAAAGAGAGGCAGAGAAAGAGGCAGAGAGAGAAAGAGACAGAGAGAGGGAGAGGGAGAGACAGAAAGAGAGACAGACAGACAGAGGCAGAGAAAGAGAGGCTGAGAGAGACAGACAAAGAGACAGAGAGGGAGAGAGAAAGAGACACAGAGAGAGAGAGGGGCAGAGAGAGAGACAGACAGAGACAGAGAGGGAGAGAGAGAGGGAGAGAGAGGCAGAGAGAGAGACAGACAGAGGGAGAGAAAGAGAGGGAAAGAGAGAGGGAGAGGGAGAGAGAAAGAGACACAGAGACAGAGAGAGGGAGAGAGGGAGAGAGAAAGAGACAGAGAGAGAGAGAGAGAGACAGAGAGAGGGAGAGAAAGAGAGGGAGAGAGAAAGAGACAGAGAGAGGGAGAGAGAAAGAGACAGAGAGAGAGAGGCAGAGAGAGAGAGAAAGAGAGAGAGGCAAGATTGTCTCTGTGCGCTCCCTAAGTAGGCCTCAACCCTTTCTCCCCTCACCAGGCAGAGGAAGTGTCCCACATTGAAGACCTCTGGCCCTGGTGACCAGCTCAAGTCGGATCCTGCAGGTGGGGAACACACCCAGATTGAACACACTTCCCTGAAGCTGTGATGAAATGTAGGCAGTTCTCGGGTTACGACAGCGATGGGAGTCATAGTACACTCAGGGTCACTCCCTATGAGATGGGCGGCAAGTAAATTTAGATGGATGGATGGATGGATGGATGGATGACAGACAGACAGACAGACAGACAGATAGATAGATAGATAGAAGGAGGGAGGGAGGGAGGAGAGACAGAGGGAGATAGGGATAGATAGATAAATTAGATTAAATTAGGACAGAGAAGAAGAGAAGGTGGAGAGAGAGAGAGAGAGAGATCGATAGATCGGGAGAGGGAGCAGAGATCGAGGGATAGAGATAGATAATATTAGATTAAATTCAGGTAGTTTAGTTAGATAGGTAGATGACGGACGGATGATAGATTGATTAGGTAGATAAAATAGATTAGGTAGGTAGGTTGATGACACACACGAACAGACAGATAGATTAGGATAGAAAGGGGGAGAAAGATGGAGAGAGAGATGGATGATAGATAGATAGATAGATAGATAGATAGATAGATAGATAGATAGATAGAATCTAATGTTATTTGTCTGTCTGTCTATCCATCCTTCTCTCTATGCATCTATTCATTTTCAATATATCCATCCATTTCCATCCATTCCTCTTCTCCGTCTACCTATCCAACCATTTCCTTTCATTCATCCATCCATTTTTCCGTCCATCTTTCTGTCTCTCTGAGTCTGCCTGTCTACCCATCTGTCCAACCAACCATCTTTCCATCCATCCATCCATCCATCCATCCATCCATCCATTTCTCTAGCTATATATCTAGGTTTTGTACAACTAATGCATTCTTCCTCCGTCCCTTGAATGAAAGGGAAAATAAGAATTTTCAGACAGTCTTCCTTCCCATTAACCTACCCAACGCGGTGAAAAAGGGACTGGAGGCTAAAACATAGGAAGAACGGTTGCAGGAACTAGGTAAGTCTAGTTGAATGAAAAGAAGAACCAGGGGAGACATGTTAGCCTTCCAATATCTCAGGGGCTGCCCCAAAGAAGAGGGAGTCAAGCTATTCTCCAAAGCACCTGAGGGCAGAACAAGAAGCAATGGGTGGAAACTAATCCAGGAGAGAAGCAACTTAGAACTCAGGAGGAATTTCCTGACAGTGAGAACAATTAATCAGTGGAACAGCTTGCCACCCAAAGTTGAGAATGCCCCAACACTGGAAGTTTTTAAGAAGAGGTTGTGTGAAGTGGTGTACGGTTTCCTGCCAAAGCAGGGGGTTGGACTAGATGACCTCCAAGGTCTCTTCCAACCCTTGTTGTTCTGCTTATTATCTTCCTTTATTTTCCTGATTGCCCAGGTAGGGGGGCCAGGGGGAGAAAGAAGCATTTATTCGTTTAATTCTACTTCTCCCTCCCTCCCTCCCTTCCTTCTCCTCTTTCATCTGATGGCACCCAGACATGCATGGGATCCTTTTAATTAGCTTATTACTTTGTTTTATCTGAAAATACATGAGCCGGGGAATAAACAGCATTTCTCTCTTCCCTCCACACACACACACCCCTCCCCATCTCCACCCTCCAGCCGTTTTGCCGCTTCCTTCCATCAGGCGGTGATTAAAACTCTCTGCCACTCCAGTGCGCCAGCGGTGAATTTTTATCGCGGTTTTATTTCCTTTACGGGCTCTGCTGCCGTAGCGGCTTTGATTAATTCCACCCTGCCTGACCTGCCTTCCCACTCCTGAATATTCAGTGGGGAAGGCTGATTGCGCGCACGCCGAGATCTTCTGCGGGTTAGGCCCGCCGTCTGTCTACACAACAGCACAACCTGTCCCAGGTTTGACTCCCTGAAGAAGGACGGGTGGACAGCCGCCACGTTGGCCTGCCGACAGGACAAAGGACGCCCACACACCCATGGGGCACAGCCAGCAGGATCGACGTGCAGCAGGGAATGAGCCCTGCCTGTGGTGTGTTTGATCACACAATGCGACAAAACAACAACAAGAGGGGATTTGTGGGGAGGCAACTCATAGCATCATCCAAGCACTATCCAGGCGATTTCTAGCTTGTATTCATTATTCAATGCAGGATTTCTCAACTTGGGCAACCTGAAGAAGCGTGGACTTCAACTCCCAGAATTCCTCTGCCAGCCACAGCTAGCTGGGGAATTCTGGGAATCGAAATCCACACCTTTTCGAGCTGCTGCTCTGATCTAGGCTCCCTTAAGAAGCACGAAGCGGAGCCTGGGTCCCGGCAAAACCCCTTTTATTTACACGACTGTGAATTCCTTTCATTCACAGTCAGCCAGGCTTTAGCAAAGAGTCTTTCCGAGGAATGTTAATCCACACGAACCTTATCTCGCTTGGAGAGCTGCTAGATAACTAGTTTCCAAACGCAGGTCAAGGCAACACTTGGCACGACTGTGAATTCCTTTCATTCACAGTCAGCCAGGCTTTAGCAAAGAGTCTTTCCGAGGAATGTTAATCCACACGAACCTTATCTCGCTTGGAGAGCTGCCAGATAACTAGTTTCCAAACACAGAGCAAGGCAAAATTTGGCACAGAGTCTCTTACAGTCACAAACAGAACTTTCCACTCTTGAAACGACCGAAGGGACAAATTGTTCCCTGCAAAAGCCCCCTCCCCATTCGCCCCTCTTTTGTTTCCTATGGGAGTGCCCAATCACCTCCAAGGTGTGACTCCGTTGTAGTTCTCTGTGTACAGTTGAAGATTGCTTGCTTGGTTGGTATTTGCCTAACGCATGTATGTATGTATGTATGTACCGTATTTTTCAGAGTATAAGACGCACGTGCCCCCCCCCCAAAAGAGAAGTGGAAATGTTGTTGTGTTTTATACACCGAATGCAGGGGTTTTTTGGCCTACTGAAGCCCTGCCCCCTGCATCCCATTTTTGTGAAAAACGGGCCGTTTTTCGCCAAAACGGGGGCGTTTCTGCCTTCCCCCACCCCCAGAAGCACTCTGCAGACTTCAGCAGTGCTGGGGGAAGGGAAAAATTCCTCCATTTTGGTGAAAAACGGGGGCATTTTTGCCTTCCCCCAGCCCTGCTGAAGCCTGCAGAGTGCTCCTGGGGGACGGGAGAGGGCAAAAACTTTTTTTCCTGACTTACCTCTTTGAAATCTTGGTGCGTCTTATACACCGGTGTGTCTTATACACCAAAAAATACGGTGTATATATATAGAGGTTTATATCCAAGACTTATATATATATATATAAGTCTTGGATATAAACCTCTATTTGAAAGACAAAACCTCTGTGTACTGTATTTCACTCCTGGGCTGTCTCAAAATTAGTCATCGCGAGATCGCATCCTACCCCATACATCCCTCCGACCGATCCGCTCCCACAGAGAGGGATTTCTCCGGGTGCCGTCCACTAGGCAATGCCAGCTGGCGACGCCCAGGGGAAGGGCCTTATCTGTGGCGGGCCCAGCTCTATGGAACGACCTAACCCCTGACCTCAGGACAACTACGGACCTCCGCACCTTCCGACAAAATCTCAAGACTTATCTCTTCCAATAGGCCGGCCTGGCCTAACGTATCTTCCTGCTTTCTCAGTCTGAACATCTAAATTGTTTTAATAGGGGTTTTAAGGGGTTTAGTTTTTAGCATTTTTCGCGCAGGGATAAATTGTTTAATTTGATTTTCTATATATTTATGATGTATCTATGTTTTGTACTTTTAATTCCCCTGTGCACCAATCCGAGTCCCTTCGGGGAGAGGGAGCGGTCTACAAATTAAATTTATTTATTTATTTATTTATTTATCGCGCTGCGGGCACTCTTGACCAAATGTCTCACTTAACCACAGAAATGTTGGGGTCCAAATTGCGGTCGTAAGTCAAGATCCAACTCTCTTCGTCTGCCTTCCCCTTTAAAAACAAAACAAAAGGAAACACCAAGAGCAGCTTAGGAACGGGTTAAACCTAAAAAAGAAAGGGAATTGGAAGGCAGGGATTAACCTTTTACTCTGCAAGCCAGCATGCCCCAGGGGAAGAGGGGTTGGGGGGTGGGAAAGGGGCGAAAAAAATAAACCCCCACACAAAACCGACAGCCACACCATCTCGGCTGCCAGATCGGATGGGATAAAACTGGCACTTTTTCGCCGGCGGGCAAAAGATGACATAACCGCCCACGCTCTACGGCAAGCCATGCATCTCCCGCTCGGCTAAACTGGGCCTGGCGTTTTTTCCGTCAGTGCCTGGGAGCGAAACCCTGCCAAACTAATTAGCCATATCTCCATCTTCCCCCCCTCCCCCCCCCCGTCTTCTTCGCCCGCCTGAGGCGGCGGGGAAGAAATTTATTCCCCTCGACAGGAAAAGTCTTTCTGGGGAGGGAGGTCGAGCCACATGCGAGCAAAAAAAGTTGGATTTCATTTTTTGGGGCCTCCCATTAGATTGGCCTGGTGATTCAGATGCTGGGGTTTTTTTCTACAAGATTTGTGTCCAGCAGAGAAAATTCCCCCCGGGGAGCCCTCGCACAGCCCGCCACCCAGTTCCTTCCCATCCCGCCCGCTGGTGGCTGCTTCCAAGCTGCCTCTCTCCGCTGGCCAATTATTTTGGCATCCCAAAGGAATTTCTTCGGATGGGAAACATCCGGCGCGTGAGGGCTGGACCGCTGCCCATCGATTCCTTCCTGTTTTGGGGAGGCGAACGTGGCCGATTCCGGGGGGAAACAAGAAATGGCTGCGAGCCGCTGGCCGCGTTTGCTAAAATGCGAACAACTGAAATGTAAGAAGGGAGGGCTGAGTCTCCCCCGCCCCACCACCTTTCTGGAGGTGCTTGAGAGCTCCCCATCAGCCAATGGAGCTGGCAGCAGATTCGCGCAGTGAGGAGGGTTGGGGAGGAAGATGGGCCAGTCCTGGAGTCTTGGGAAGGCTCTGAGGAGGGCTCTGTGTCGGAGGCAGAGAGGGGGCTGGAGCCGTATGCCAGCTATCAGCTGCCTTCGGAGTCAGACAACAGTGAGGCAGAAGAACATCTGGAGCCTGTTCCCAGTGTGCACATACGCAGAGTTTCCAGACGAAGGGAACAGCTAAGGAACAGGGGTCGACTTGGGAGGAAGGCCACAGGTGGACGATGAACGGCCCCTCCCAGAGGGAATAAAAGAGGAGCGACAGGGGAGTGGAGTTTGCAGGAGACCATCAGTTCGCTTCATTGGTTGGTGACTCTCCGAGACTCCTTGCCAAAAGTTCTGCAGAGATCGGGCCTGGCTGCTCTCCAAGCCAGATAAGGTCTGTGACCGTAAATCCTCCCTTGAAAGACTTTGCTGGAGGTGAACGAGCAGAATTCACGGAAAATGAATAAAAGGGTTTTTTGTCGGGATCAGGAGTGTCCCTATTTCTATTCGGAAGTGCCCCATTTCTGAAAATTACACGCTGATGAAACACAAGAAGATATTTACATTTCCTCCTCTGCACTCACGCAAGGCCCTCTAATGTCATTAATAGTGGTGTGGAGTTCCACGGAAAACACACTCCTGTTTTTGCAATGGGACTTTAACACTTCTTCTGGGTTCCTGTTGCATCCTTCTTAATCCTCCTTTGTCCCAGCGGTTTCGGGGCGTGGGAGATTCTTATCGGCCAGACTAATTGTTTGGGGATCATCATTGTTTGGGTAGGGCTGGTTTTTTTTTTTTTTTGGATATGTGATGAGAGGGATATGTGATGTCAACTGTGAGAGGGATCTTGGAGTCCTAGTGGACAACCGTTTAAATAGGGGCCAGCCGTGGGCAGCAGCTGCCAAAAAAGCCAACCCAGTTCTAGGCTGCATCAACAGAGGGAGAGAATCAAGATCACGTGAAGGGTTAATACCACTTTATAGGCCTTGGTAAGGCCACACTTGGAATACGGCATTCAGTTTTGGTCACCACGATGTAGAAAAGATGTGGAGACTCTGGAAAGAGTGCAGAGAAGAGCAACCAAGAGGATGCGGGGACTGGAGGCTAAAACATATGAAGAACGGTTGCAGGAACTGGGGATGTCTAGTTTAATAAAAAGAAGAACCAGGGGAGACATGATAGCAGTCTTCCAATCTCTCAGGGGCTGCCCCAAAGAAGAGGGAGTCAAACTATTCTCCAAAGCCCCCTGATGAGAAGGAAGAAGGACTCCCTGGAGAAGAGCCTCATGCTGGGAACGATGGAGGGCAAGAGAAGAAGAAGGGGACAGCAGAGAAGGAGGGGGCTGGATGGAGTCCCCGAAGCAGCCGGCGTGAGCTTCGATGGCCTCCAGAGGATGGGAGAGGACAGGAAGGCCTGGAGGAACGTGGTCCATGGGGTCACGATGGGCTGGACACAACTTCACAACTAACACCACCACAGCAGTCGCTTCCCTCATGTGAGCACACAGAGACGCAACGGTCAGCCTCCTTCAGGTAACCGGCAATTCTATTCTAAGCCATTCGGATAATTCGGAGCTTCTTCCAAGGTTGGCTAAATCCCCAGTGACTCATGCAGAGTTGCAACAGGCAACACATCCCTGTTTTAGGGACTCCCAGAGGGAGACTCCTTCGTGGGGGGGTGGGGGAGGAGGACGACGACACTCGAGGGACTCGCATGGATGCATTGACCCGATTTGTGTTTTTTGCAGCCCTGAGGTTAGAGCAAATTGGCTGGGGCCAATTAAGGCAGGGGTCTCCAACCTTTGCAACTTTAAGTCTGAAGGACTTCAGCTCCCAGAATTATAAAAGCCCAGTCTAGCGCAATACCAACGAAGAAGAAAAATAACAAAGCTGGCTGGAGAAGTCTGGGAGCTGAAGTCCTTCAGACTTTAAAGTTGCAAAGGTTGGAAACCCCTGAATTAAGGGATCTCACAATTTGCTCACCGCCGAAAGCGTTCGGGGGGGCCGCATGAAAAATGATAACGCTTCTGCTTCAGAGGGGAAGCCCCTCCTATCCCCACCCACCAATTGCCTTTATTGTGTTTAATGAGCTTTCTTTCTTTAAAAAAAAAAAAAGGCATTTTTGCTGATTGCTTCTAGGCAAGCACGATTATTAATCCTCTTTATTCCAGGCTAAGTTTAATCTGTCATTAAACCTCTCGGGGATCATTTTATATCCCGCCACGCAATTCAGAGGGATGGATGAAAGGGCGAAACCCCATCCCTCCCCTCCGTTGCACTGTCCGAGCAGTGTGGGCTAATCTTGAGTTAAATGAGGACGCTGGCCACCTCCGACAAGCCAGGGATTAAAGCCCAGGCCAGAAAGGGGACATTTTATTATTCCGAGTGTCCTAGCAAAGGTTCCCCACCCTGACCTATTTCTGCACAAAATATGTAAGATAGAGAAGGTTCACAATCTGTATGTCCTAACCGGGGCTTCCCGAGAGCCTGAAGCCAACTCCTGGTCCTGACAAAAAAAACCTTTTATTCATTGACTGTGAATTCTGCTCCTCCACATCCAGCAAAGTCTTTCGAGGGAGGATTTATGGTCACAGACCTTATCTGGCTTGGAGAGCTGTCGGGCTGAGATCTGCAGAACTTTTGGCAAGGAGTCTCGGAGAGTCACAAACCAAGGAAGCGAACTGATGGTCTCCTGCAAACTCCACTCCCCTTTCGCTCCTCTTTTATTCCCTCTGGGAGGGGCCGTTCACCGTCCATCTGTGGCCTTCCTCCCAAGTCGACCCCTGTTCTGTAGCTCTTCCCTTTGTCTGGCCACTCTGCGCCTGCGCATCCTGGGAACAGACTCCAGCTGTTCTTCTGCCTCACTGATGTCTGACTCTGAAGGCAGCTGATCACTGTCAGAGGGCCCTGGCCCCCTCTCTGCCTCCGACACAGAGCCTTCCCCCAACTCCAGGACTGGCCCATCTTCCTCCCCAGCCTCCTCACTGTCCGAATCTTCTGCCAGCTTTGCTGGCGGGCCACAATTGTTTGCACTTGTGGCTTGATTTAACCATGGTTGAATCGCAGTGGTGTGGATCTAACGTCAACTGGTTAAACCATGGTAGACAAACGGGTTTATTCCATGCTTAATCTCAAATTAAGGCAGCCGATTATTATTTAGTGTTATCTATTAAGCCTGCCTCCGTGGGTGTGGAAGGCAGGGATTCCCTGCAATGCTGAAGCCAGAAATGCAACTCCTAACCATAACCCTGCCCTATTTCCAGGAAATCAAATGGCAGGGTGGAAAAAGAAAACGATTTACAACAGAGCCTGGCCTTCTAAATCCCAAATTTCACAGAATTAAAAATGCGCAGGTAGGAGTAAAATTTTTGCAGGCTGTGAAATGCCAGGAGGAATTATTATTATTATTATTATTATTGTTGTTGTTGTTGTTGTTGTTGTTGTTGTTGTTGTTGTTATTATTGCATTTGGGGGGTTTGCACCTTATTTGCAGAGAGGCAAAACAGGAATACTAACAATAACTGAATGAGGTTGCGGAGAGAGGGAGGCAATGGATAGAAGGATGGATGGAAGGAAGGAAGAAAAGAGGGGAATGGATGGATGAATAGAAGGAAAGAAGGAAGGCAGTGGGTGGATGGAAGGAGGGAAAGAAATGGATAGATGGATGTGTGAAAGGGAAAAATGAATGGATGAATCAATGGATGAATTGGAGGGAGGGAGGCAGGGAGGACATGGATAGGAGGAAGGGAGGAAGGAAGAAAGGGATAGATGGATGTGTAAAAGGGAAAAATTAATGGATGATTCAATGGATGAATCGGAGGGAGGACATGGATAGGAGAAAGGAAGGAAGGACATGGATAAAGGAAAGAAAGAATAGATAAATGAAATAAAGGAAAGAAGGAAGGAAGGAAATGGACGAATGGGAGAGAGGGAGGGAGGACATGGATAGGAGAAAGGAAGGAAGGACATGGATAAAGGAATGAAAGGAAGAATAGATAAATGAAAGGAAGGAGGGAAGGAGGAAAGGAAGGAAGGAAATGGATAGAAGGGTGGATGGAAGGGAAAAATTGATAGATAGCTGGATGGATATCCAGATGGATGGATGGATGGGAGGAAGGGAGAGGAAGGACATGGATAAAGGAACGAAAGAAGGAATAGATAAATGAAAGGAAGGAGGGAAGGAAGGAAGGAAATGGATAAATGGGTGGATGGAAGGGAAAAATTGATAGATAGCTGGATGGATATCCAGATGGATGGATGGATGGGAGGGAGGGAGAGGCAGGACATGGATAAAGGAAGGAAAGAAGGGATGGATAAATGAAAGGAAGGAGGAAAGGAGGAAAGGAAGGAAATGGATAGATGGGTGGGTGGAAGGGAAAAATTGATAGACAGCTGAATGGATATCCAGATGGATGGATGGGAGGGAGGGAAGGGAGAAGAGAGGGAGGGAGGATGGATGGATGGATGGAAGGAAGGAAGGAAGGAAGGAAGGAAGGAAGGAAGGAAGGAAGGAAGGAAGTACTATCCAGCTAATGCAATATACGTTTATTTCCTCCCCAGTCCTTCCTCTCCGGATCTCCAGCCTGTTCATTTGGGAGAAACAGGCAAGCTTTGAAAATTTAGAAAGAACGGACCATGAAGGCTGGCCATGCCCAGAAATCACTTTCAAGGCCAATTTCCGGGACTGAGATCCGCGATCCATCCCTGCCCCTGTCCCTCCAGAGATATTTCTCCTGGCATCGCGGGGGGGGGGGTGGGGGGGGGAGGAGGAGGCTCTCTCCTCCCGAGAATTAGCGGCGTAAATAATGGGCCTGACAAAATGATGAAGAGGCGGGCCTGCTCGGCTGACGAGCGCCTCGTGACGCGGGGAGAAAATATCCCACCGTTCTCAAGCCATCAGCATCAAAAGCTGGCCTGTGGCATCGGTGGGCACTGGAAGAGGAGCCCCCCCCGCTTCCGCCTATGCCTTCAGTCTGCCTGGCTGGGTGGCAGCGGTTAGCACCCACCCCACCGCGGAAAAAGGATAAGAAAGGAGTCCAAAACTTGTTTGAAAGGTTTTGTTTTGCTTTGCAAGACGACTTCTCAACTTTTAGCAACTTAAAACTGCCAGGCTGGACTTCAAGTCCCAGAATTCCCCAGCCGGCTTTCTATAGGGTGTGAATCCTTTTAACAACCGCATTGCAATTGTGGTCCTAATAATAATAATAATAATAATTTTATTTATAACCCGCTCTCTCTCCCCGAAGGGACTCGAGGCGGAGACTCCTAAGGCGAAGACTATTTCATTCATTCATTCATTCATTCATTCATTCATTCATTCATTTATTCATTCATTCATTTATTAAACTTATATACCGCTCCCTTTCCCAAAAAAGGGACTCGGGGCGGTGCACAGGAAATTAAAAAAGCATATATACACATGAGAATATACAAAATTTAAAATCAAATTAAATTCTTAACCCTGTGCTAAAATTTACAATAAATTAAACTATTACCCTTAAAAACCAATTAAAACAATTTCATACCAACTAACCAATTTCATTGTAATTTTAGTACAATGACAATAAAGATTATTATTATGATTTGTAAGTCTGTTGTGGCCCGCTAACAGCCATCAAAGCTGGCGGCAGATTCGGGCAGTGAGGAGGGTTGGGGAGGAAGATGGGCCAGTCCTGGAGTCTGGGGAAGGCTCGGAGGAGGGCTCTGTGTCGGAGGCAGAGATATGGGTCAGGGCCGTCTGACAGTTATCAGCTGCCTTGAGAGTCGGACATCAGTGAGGCAGAAGAACCGCTGGAGCCTGTTCCCAGTGTGCGCATGCGCAGAGTGGCCAGACGAAGGGGAACAGCTAAAGAACAGGGGTCGACTTGGGAGGAAGGCAAACTGGTGGGCGATGAATGGACCCTCCCACAGGAAATAAAAAAGGAGCGACAGGGGAGTGGAGTTTGCAGGAGACCATTTCTTCGCTTCATCGGTTCGGGACTCTCCGAGACTCCTGGCCACGTTTTGCAGATACCTGGTAGCTCTCCAAGCCAGATGAGGTCTGTGACTGTAAATCCTCCCTCGAAAGACTTTGCTAGATGTGAAGGAGCCAAAATTCACAGTCAATTAATAAAAGGGGGTTTTGCCCGGACCAGACGTTTGCCACAACAGCCCCTTCCAACTCTGTTATTCTAAATTCTAAAGCCTAATTAAGAAAATACCGAAAGCTCAAGGCGGTACGGGAAAACCCTCAAGGTTTAAACATGTCTAGATTTTAAACGGACAAGCCACACTGATCTCACACCAGATTCTAGCATTCAACCATGTCTTGAATGCCTAATGCTCTCTTCTATTGAACTGGCTTTGCATTTATTTATTTTTTAATCAGCCCTTTTCACCACTTCTAGAATCGAGATGTGGATTGAAATGCAGTTTCTCTTTGGCTCGTTTGCATTTCTTGGAATTTTGCAGGAAGAAATACATTTATTTATTTTTTAAAGCGCCACGGGATAGAAATGCATAGGGCCGCTGAAGGCAAAAAGGAGAAAATGGGTAAGAAAGAAAAATTTAAAAAAAAAAAGAACGGAAGGATATGACGAATGAAATGGATTCCACCGTTGCATAAATTAGAGAGAGAAAAACCACAAATATATTCACATTTCAAAAGAGGACACAGGAAAGGAACGTGAGTTGTTTCAATGACTGGGCGAGAGAATCGAAATTTAGACAGGTTATTCACTCCACAATCAAATCATTTGAGCCTTGGTGTAATTCACACGCTGTTGCAAATCCAGTGGGTTGATGTGGATCCACTTGTTCAATAGTTCAAACACAACTTTTGTCTTTCTTAAAATGGCCTGCCTGATATCTTGACATTAGCACAGACCGGAGGGGGTCTGTGCTAATGTCAATACAATAGCAGAGTTGGAAGGTCATCTAGTCCAACCCCTTGCCTAGGCAGGAAACCCTATACCATTTCAGACAAATGCGGGGGGGGGGGGGGAATTATCCCATTTCACAACCTTTGGTACTTCCCAAGTGGAGGTGACTTAAATTAAAGAGGCATCCTGGAGGCGGGGGAAGGAGGAGAGTGCAAAAGTTGGCTTGAAACTCAACGTTAAGAAAACTTAAGATCATGGCATCCGGCCCTCTCAATCCCTGGCCAATAAGATGGGGAAGAAATGGAGGTAGGGACCGATTTTATTTTCCTGGGCTCCACGATCACCGCAGGTGGGGACAGCAGCTAAGGAATTAAAAGAGGCTTCCTCCTGGGGAGGGAAGCTATATGGGAAATCTAGACAGCATCCTAAAAAGCAGAGGCATCCCCCTGCCAACACAAGGGCGTCTAGTCAAGGCGATGGTTTTCCCAGCTGCCATGGATGGCTGTGAAGGTTGGACCATAAGGAAGGCTGAGCACCAAAGAATGGAGGCCTTTGGACTCTGGGGCTGGAGGAGAAGACTCCTGCATTGAGTCCCTTGGACTGCAAGGCCATCCAACCGGTCAGTCCTAGAGGAGATCCACCCTGATTGCGCTTTAGAAGGCCAGATCTCCTGAAGAGGGAACTCAAAGACTTTGGCCACCTGATGAGAAGGAAGAAGGACTCCCTGGAGAAGAGCCTCATGCTGGGAACGATGGAGGGCAAGAGAAGAAGAAGGGGACGGCAGAGAAGGAGGGGGCTGGATGGAGTCAGGTGTGAGCTTCAATGGACTCCAGAGGATGGTAGAGGACAGGAAGGCCTGGAGGAACGTGGTCCATGGGGTCGCGATGGGTGGGACACGACTTCCCAACTAACAACCACAAATTCAAAGGCAAGGTGTCCATTTGGAGAGAAACCGTGTGGTTTTTTTCCCCCCCACCAGAGGTTACAAACAGAGGAAATTTTAGACATTCTGCTCGGTTTAGCGGGCTCTATTTTCCTGGGAGTGACCCCCTTCGGCACCCCAATTTTAAGAACATTTTTAGTCTTGCTCCCTCCAAAGATATATGGCAACTTTAGCCTGACCCCTGTTTAGAAAAGGGTTAGGGGAGGGGGGGGGAGAAGTATCCAGAGAATTGGAATATCTTGTTGAGAAGCAGAGAGGGGGGTGGGAAATAAATAAAAGGATTTCTTTTTTTTTTTACTTTCCCAAACACCCTGATTAAAGGCACAGAGTGGTTGGTGTTTTTTTTCCAGAATGAAGAGAGCATAAGCAGCAATTAGAAGCAGGAGAAAAGAACTGAAAATTAATTATTATGAATTATCATCTCTAAAAACACCATTGAGGAGGATGAAAAGCTTGTATGTCAGCAAAATAAAAAGTATTTTGCTGTATGACCTCTTTATATAGGATAACTAACTTCCTTCTTTACTTCCTTCCCTACCTACTTCCCTATCCCTCCCTCTCATCCCTCCCTCCCTTCCATTTCTTTCTCCCTCTCATCCCTTCCTTCCTATCCCTCCCTCTCATCCCCCTCTTTTCTTCCTTCCTGTCATCCCTTCCTCTTATCGCTTCCTTCCTTCTTTCTTCCTATCCATCCTTCCCATCTCTTCCTTCCTTCCTATCCCTCCCTTCCTCCTTCCTTCCTCCCTATGCCTCCCTCTCATCCCTCCCTCCCTTCCATTTCTTCCTCCCTGTCATCCCTTCCTTCCTTCCTATCCCTCCCTCCCTTTTCTTCCTTCCTGTCATCCCTTCCTCTTATCGCTTCCTTCCTTCCTTCTCTTTCTTCCTATCCATCCTTCCCATCCTTCCTTCCTATCCCTCCCTTCCTCATTCCTTCCTCCCTATGCCTCCCTCTCATCCCTTCCTTCCTATCCCTCCCTCCCTTTTCTTCCTTCCTGTCATCCCTTCCTCTTATCGCTTCCTTCCTTCCTTCTTTCTTCCTATCCATCCTTCCCATCTCTTCCTTCCTTCCTATCCCTCCCTTCCTCCTTCCTTCCTCCCTATGCCTCCCTCTCGTCCCTTCCTTCCTTCCTTCCCACCCTCCCTCTATCCCTATAATGAGGCACACTTTTCCATTCATTCTTCCTTCTTCTAGTTTCTAACCTTTGAACACATGTCCCCCACATGTTCCTTTACAGTCTTCAGTCTTCACAAACCCATCAATGGACACCCCCAATTCTGTGGTCTCCTTCATCCCAGCAGGAAGAGCCTTCCAACCGAGCATAAAATATAGTAGCCAAGAAATGAAAAGAGGCTTCCTCCTGGGGAGGAAAGCTATATGGCACATCCAGACAGCATGCTAAAAAGCAGAGGCATCCCCCTGCCAACACAAGGGCGTCTAGTCAAGGCTGTGGTTCTCCCAGTTGCCATGGATGGCTGTGAAGGTTGGACCATAAGGAAGGCTGAGGGCCAAAGAATGGAGGCCTTTGAACTCTGGGGCTGGAGAAGAAGACTCCTGCATTGAGTCCCTTGGACTGCAAGGCCATCCAAGCAGTCAGTCAGTCAGTCAGTCAGTCAGTCAGTCAGTCAGTCAGTCAGTCAGTCAGTCAGTCAGTCTGTCTGTCTGTCTGTCTGTCTGTCTGTCTGTCTGTCTATCTATCTATCTATCTATCTATCTATCTATCTATCTATCTATCTATCTATCTATCTATCTATCTATCTATCTATCTATCTATCTATCCTGTGACTCCCTTGGACTGCAAGGCCATCCAACCGGTCAGTCCTAGAGGAGATCCACCATGGCTGCTCTCTAGAAGGCCAGATCCTGAAGAGGAAACTCAAAGACTTTGGCCACCTGATGAGAAGGAAGAAGGACTCCCTGGAGAAGAGCCTCATGCTGGGAACGATGGAGGGCAAAAGAAGAAGAAGGAGATGGCAGAGAAGGAGGGGGCTGGATGGAGTCCCCCAAGCAGCCGGCGTGAGCTTCAATGGACTCCAGAGGATGGTGGAAGACAGGAAGGCCTGGAGGAACGTTGTCCATGGGGTCGCGATGGGTTGGACATGACTTCGCAACTAACAACAACAAGCCAAATTATGTTCTTCACCCAACATATATCTTTGGTAGAGAGCCAATGTGGGGAAGATGCTGGACTAGGAATGGGGAAACCTTAGTTCTTAAGTCTTAGTTCTCCCTTAGACGTGGAAGACATGACTTTTGGGCCCACCGACTCCCTCCAACCTTAGACCTCCAAAGAAGTCCAAAACATGTCTGCTTTCCAACTTGCATTGGGCCAGCATGGTCAATAATGGTCCACAACCTTCACGAGAGGCACCTTCACCCCAAGGCAAATTGATGTATGGGGAGAAACAAGGTGAGCTCTAGATTTTCCACAAGAGGATCTAGAGATCAGCCGGAATCCAGGTTTCAGGTAGGGTTGGGGAGAAACGTCCATTGTCTGAATCTTCTGGAAAGCAGCGGGTAATTCATTGTTGAATGACTTTTGTGGCTGGTTCTAAGCTCAGTAGGGCAACGGTTGAACTAATGGAGCTACTAGAGATCTACAAGAACAGGAGACACCAACTTTTCCGATCTCAGGGACCGCTGAATTCATAATTTTAAACTCCGCGGACCACGAATAGGATCTGCCGAATGACCGGCAGGGTGGGCGTGGCTAGGTGGTCATGTGACTGGGTGGGCATGCCCAACTCAATGTCACTCACGTTGAAGGGCACCTGGCCAACCTCTACTCGCCCCTCTCCCCCCCTCCCAGCCACTCCTCACCTGCCCGCCTGGGCTCCTTGGGGCCCCAACAGGAAGCCGTTGCTGGAGCTAAGCAGCCCCCCAGGAGAAAGAGTTGGCCAAATAGCTCAGTTCAAATTGGATCTGGCCGAGAAGGAGGCTCAGCAGAAACACCTCACTGAGGACTAGGAGCATAGGCTTCCCAAGCAGAGGGAAGACCTGCGAGAGTGCAGGGCCAGGGACCGGCACCTGGAGGCTCAGCGGGCTGAGACGGTCAGCCAGTTCCAGGCCAGGATGCAGCCCCACTGGAACGAGGCCCTCCGGCTCTTCGCCACCAGCCTTCGCCCAAAGCCCCCCACCAGGAGGCTGATGAGGGCATTTCTGCCCCCCTCCGACCCCCACAAAGAGACCCCAAAGAGGGAAACTCTCTGCAGCAACACGAGCGTTCGTTGCACGTATCAAGTTCAGGGGCCGTAGTTAGAGGACCCCTGATTTAGCACAATATACAAAATGCAAATAATTTTTATGCGGGCCACCGACGTTTTCTCGCGGACCCCCAGTGGGTGACCGCTGGACTAGGAAGGCCTGGGGTTCCTCCATGGGTTGGGAAGGGAGCCCCTGTCACACGTTGAGCTCATCCTTTGAAGCAGGGGTCTCCAAACCTTTGCAACTTTAAGTCTGAAGGACTTCAGCTCCCAGAATTATAAAAGCCCAGTCTAGCGCAATACCAATGAAGAAGAAAAATAACAAAGCTGGCTGGAGAACTCTGGGAGCTGAAGTCCTTCAGACTTAAAGTTGCAAAGGTGGAGACCCCTGCTTTGAAGGATGCCCCCCTTCTCCATCCGCTCGGGGCACTCCCACCGGAGGACCAATTTTCCATGCCCGTGGCGGCCAGCAAAGACACCCCCCCACCCGGGGGAGGTGTTTTGCAACCCACGCTTGCTGGCTGCCCTTCCTCCCGCTCTTCCCGTCGCCTGCTCCCGCCCCCCCCGGCCCTCTGTCAGTCCAGCCTTGATGGACGACTATTGGTTTTGTTTGAATGCAAGGCAGAAAATCTGTCACTTCACGCCAGGGAGAAGTGACAGCAAATCCATCAGCCCAGAGACAGCCGTGGCTTGCTGATCACATTCAAGGCCACAAGAGGCCCAGGTCTTCTGATTTCCCCCCCCCCTGGCCCCCCCTTTCTTTCCTCCCCATTAGCTCCCACCGCCAACTTTGCAAGCAAGCCAGAGGCTGTAATTCACACGGGCTGAAAGACCCCCCCCCCGGGCTTGGTAGCCCCTCGACTTCCTTCCTGCTGAACTCAGAAAAAGAAAGATCTTGGGAATGCTCTCTAAGCTGGTCCAGGATGCTCCTTGTCCTTCTTCTTCCTCCTCTACTTCCTCCTCTTCTTCTCATTCCCTCCTCCTCTTCTTTCTCTTCCTCCTCTTCTTCTTCTTCTTCCTCTTCCTCCTCTACTTCTTTCCACCTCCTCTTCTGCTTCTTCATCTTCTCCTTCTCTTCCTCCTTCTCTCCTTCCTCTTCTTCTTCTTCCATCTCTTCTTCTTCCTCCTCCTCTCCTTCCTCTACTTCTTCTTCCATCTCTTCTTCCTTCTTCCTCCTCCTCTTCTTCCTTCTTCTTCCTCCTCTCCTGCTTCTTCATCTTCTCCTTCTCTTCTCCCTCTCCTTCCTCTTCTTCTTCTTCCATCTCTTCTTCTTCTTCCTTCTTCCTCCTCCTCTCCTACTTCATCTTCTCCTCTTCCTCCTTCTCTCCCTCTTCTCTTCTTCCTCCTCTTCCTTCCTCCTCCTCTGCTTCTTCTACTCCTTCTCTTCCTCCACCTCCTTTCTTCTTCTTCTTCTTCTTCTTCTTCTTCTTCTTCTTCTTCTTCTTCTTCTTCCTCATCCTCTTACTTCTTCCATCTCCCTTCTCCACTTCTTCCTTCTTCTTCATCTTCTCCTACTTCTCTTCCTCTTCTTCCTTCTTCTTCCTCCTCTTTCCTTTTTCTTCTTCTTCCTTTTCTTCATCTTCTCCTCCTTCTTCCTCTTCTTCCTCATCCTCTTCTTCCTTCTTCCATCTCCCTTCTCCACTTCTTCTTCCTCCTCTTCTGCTTCTTCTTCATCTCCTCCTCCTTCTCTGCCTCTTCTTCCTTCTCCTCCTCTTCTTCCTTCTTCTTCCTCTTCTTTCCTTTTTCTTCTTCCTTTTCTTCTTCATCTTCTCCTCCCTCTCCTTCTCCTCTTTCTTCCCCCTCCTCCTCTCCTCCTCCTCCCGTCTCCCTCTTCCCGAATCAGTACAATTTAATTCCAAAGGTTTTGAGCCGGAGCCGAAGGGAAGCTGTGCTACCTGAGATTTAATTGCCCCCTCCCTCCCATTGGTGCTAATAATTTATTTTATTGAGGCTCTAATTCAATCTATTGATTCGGCTGAGATGGCCAGCGGAGTACGGTAATTAGAATCAATTCAGGAACTCGAGCCAACCCTATCATTCAGGAGGGTCAAATCCAGCCCGTTCTCTCCTCCATGTCGATTCGGAAGGAAGCCGGGCGGAATCAGCCAAGTGAATTGGAGCCATCCCATTGGAAGATTCAACCGGCTCTCCTGATCCATTTCACCCGGACCGTTGATCTCACTGGAACTGCAATCGGATGCCAGAATCAAAACTTTGCATCTCTCTCTCGTCTATTCACCCATCCTCTCCTCCCTCCCTCCCTCTATTCTCCATCCATCCATTTTTCCATCCATCCATCCATCCATCCATCCATCCATCCATCCATCCATCCATCCTCTATCTAGTTCTAATCTATCTATCCATTTCCTCCCTCCCTCCCCTTTTATCTATTCATCCTCTCCTTCCTTCCTTCCTTCATCTATCCAATCTATTTTTTTCCTTTCCTCCCTCCCTTTCTCCCTCCGTCTATCCTCCCTATCCATCCATCGTCTCCTCCCTCCCTCCCTCCACCTATCTATCCATCTTCTCCTTCCTTCTTTCCTTCCTTCCATCCAATCTATTCATTCCTTTCCTCCTTTCCTCCCTCCATCTCCCCTCTATCCATCTGTCTTCTCCTCCCTCCATCTATTCATCCATCCATCCATCCATCTCCTCCCTCCCATCTCTTCATCCCCTCCCTCCATCCCTATCTATCTATCTATCTATCTATCTATCTATCTATCTATCTATCTATCCATCCATCCATCCATCCATCCATCCATCCATCCATCCATCTATCTATCTGTCTCCTCCCTCCCATCTATTCATCCCCTCCTTCCTTCCTCCCTCCATTCACATATTTATCCATTCATCTCCTTCCTTTCTTCCTCCTTCCACCTCCCTATATATTTATATCCATCCATCCATCCATATATATTATCTATCTATCCACTCCCTTCCTACCTTGTTTCCTAAAAAATAAGCCCTCCCTGGATAATAAGCCCAATCTGGCTTTTGAGTGCATGTGCTAAACTAAGCCCTCCCCGAAAATACTGCAACACAGCCGCAGCCATGGGGTGACCACGCTCGCCGCCTCCTGCACCTCAAAAATAATAAGACCTTCCTGAAAATAAGGCCAAGCACTTACTTTTGGGGAGGGTGCAAAAGAAAATAAGACCCTGCCTTATTTTTGGGAAAACACAGTACCTTCCTTCCTCCATCCCTTTAACTATTCTTCCTTTCCTTCCTTCCTTCCCTCCATCCATCCAATCTACTCCCTCCCTCCTCCGCCCCTTATCTATTCCATCCATCCATCCATCCAATCTATCTATCCACTCCCTCCCTCCACCCCCTATCTATTCCATCCATCCATCCATCCATCCATCCATCCATCCAATCTATCTATCCACTCCCTTCCTCCCTTCCTCCCCCATCTATTCCTTCCTTCCCTCCCTCCCTCCCTCCCTCCCTCCCTCCACCCCCTATCTATTCCTTCCTTCCCTCCATCCATCCAATCTATCTATCCACTCCCTCCCTCCACCCCCTATCTATTCCATCCATCCAATCTATCTATCCACTCCCTCCCTCCCTCCCTCCACCCCCTTATTCCTTCCTTCCCTCCCTCCATCCATCCAATCTATCTATCCACTCCCTCCCTCCCTCCCTCCACCCCCTTATTCCTTCCTTCCCTCCCTCCATCCATCCAATCTATCTATCCACTCCCTCCCTCCACCCCCTATCTATTCCATCCATCCATCCATCCAATCTATCTATCCACTCCCTTTCTCCCCCCTATCTATTCCTTCCTTCCATCCATCCATCCATCCATCCATCCATCCATCCATCCATCCATCCATCCATCCATCCATTCATCCATCAATCCATCCAATCTATCTATCCACCCTCTTCCTACCTTCCTCCCTCCCTCTATCCCGCCTATTCCTTCCTTCCTTCCTTCCTTCTTTCCTCCCTCCCTCCCGTTTCTCTCTCACCCCACCCTTAGTTTGAAACTGGAATAAGGAGCTCTTCTTTAGCAAACAACATTCACAACTTCTGGTGGCAAGCTGTTCCACTGATTAATTGTTCTACAGCTTGCCACCAGAAGTGGTGAATGCCCCAACACTGCAAGTCTTTAAAGAAGATATTGGATAGCCATTTGTCTGAAACGGTATAGGGCTCCCGGCCTAGGCAGGGGGGGTTGGACTAGATGACCTCCAAGGTCCCTTCCAACTCTGCTATTGTATTGTGTTGTAAACTCTAAACGGAGCATGTTTCCCCTCTTCCCCTTGCATGCTCTCTACATGGGGCTTCCCTTGAGGTGCACCCGAAAGCTACAGCTAGTCCAGAATGCAGCCGCGCAGGTGATTACGGGAGCCGCTAGATGCTCCCACATAACACCGATCCTGCGCGAGCTGCACTGGCTTCCTGTGGTCTTTCGGGTGCGCTTCAAGCTTCTGACGACCATCTTTAAAGCGCTCCATGGCTCGGGACCTAGTTACATGCGAGACCGTCTCCTGCCCCATACATCCCTTCAGCCAATCCGCTCCCACAGAGAGGGCCTTCTCAGGGTGCCGTCGACTGGGCAATGCCGTCTGGCGACACCCAGGGGAAGAGCCTTCTCTGTGGCGGGCCCTGCCCTTTGGAACGACCTTCCTCCTGAATTGCGTACCATCACTGACCTCCGCCTCTTCCGCCAGTGTCTAAAGACACATCTTTTCCAACAAGCCGGCCTAGCCTAACCTCCCGTGGGGACTATTTTTAGATAGTTTTAAAATGGGGATTTTAAAATTTGATTTTAGCATAGGATTATAATTTAATATGTTTTTAAATTTATTCTTTTGTATGTTTTAAATTCCTGTGCGCCGCCCTGGGTCCTTCGTGGAGAAGGGCGGGCTATAAATGCGATTAAAATTAAAAATAATAATAATAAAGTGAAGGGTCTCCTCGTCCTCAGGTTGAAAGGGCTTAACAGCCCCTCCAAGGTTTCTCTGCAAGTGCTCGGGAAACACACACACACACACACATTTCCTGCAACTGTGCGTGGCTCTTGGCCTTGGGACAGAAGCACATGGCCCAAAGCCCAGGAGCCCCCCCCCCCAACTCCGTCCCTGGGCCTGAAGCCCCCCGCTGCTCTCTTCCCCTGGAAGCGGAGAGACGCTGGGCCTTTTGAAGTCATGGGATGCACAGGAGGAGGAGGAGGAGAACTCCAGGGAGTTAATTACTCATCGGTCGCGCATTGCTCACAGGAGCCAAGCTGCCCCGTTTCCCTCTTGGCACGCAAACACGTCATGCGCTCCCTCTCTCTCTCCCTCCCTCTCTGTCCAAGCTGTGGGCTGGAAAAATTGGGGTTTTTCCCCCCCCTTCTTCTTCCCTGTCCCTCCGTCCTCCTTCCCACACTGACTCATTTCCCCACTGGACTTGGCCTGGGGTCTCTGGGAGAGAGGAGGGGGGGTGTTTGGGCCAGAGGCCAGAGCAAGAGGTTAGCCCGGGGAGGGCCCGGCGATCGCCTTTGGCTGGACATCTGCCCTTCTTGAATCTGACCCAAGCCGGCAGGCCATTCATGGGTGACTAACACCCTGACTTGGGAGAAACACACACACACACACACACACACACACACACACAGAGAGAC
Source organism: Rhabdophis nuchalis (assembly GCA_039707465.1). Taxonomy (NCBI): domain Eukaryota; kingdom Metazoa; phylum Chordata; class Lepidosauria; order Squamata; family Natricidae; genus Rhabdophis; species Rhabdophis nuchalis. Next base: position 6,094,604 of record CM077655.1, read on the forward strand.
AGAGAACAAGGAAGAGTGTGAGAGAGAAAATAAGAGGGGGGAGGCAGAGAGAGGGAGAAAGAGAGAGGGAGAGAAGAAAAGAAAGGAAGGAAAATGTGAGACGGACAAGGGGAGAGAGGGGGGGGTGAGAAAGAAGGAGGGAGAGTTGGAGAGAGAGAGAGGGAGAAAGACAAAACAGTGCGAGAGAGAGAAAGAGAAAGGGAAAGTGAAGGAGAGGGAGATGAAGAGAGACAGAGAGAGAAAAGAAGAAAGAGAGAGAGGGAGAAAGAGGGAGAGAAAAAGAAAGTGAAAGACAGACAAGGGGAGAGAGAGACAGACAGAGAGATGGGAGAGAGAAAGAAGGAGGGAGAGTTGGAGACAGACAGAGAGAGGGAGAAAGATAAAGCAGTGCGAGAGAGAAAGAGAAAGGGAAAGTGAAGGAGAGGGAGAAGGAGATGAAGAGAGACAGAGAGAAAAGAAGAAAGAGAGAGAGGGGGAGAAAGAGGGAGAGAAAAAGAAAGAAAAGAAAGTGAGAGAGAGAAGGGGGAGAGAGAGACAGAGAGGGAAAAAGAAAGAAGGAGAGAGATGGAGGGAGCGAGAAAGAGAAAGTGTGTGAGCGAAAATGAGAGAGAGAAAGGGAAAGACAAGGAGAGAGAGAAAGAGAGAAAGAGGGAGAGAAAGGGAGAGAGAGAGGGGAAAAAAAAGAGAGAGAAGAAAGTGAGTCAGAGAGAGGGAGAGAGAGAAAAAGAGAGAGAGAAAGAGAGAGAAAGAGAGAGGGAGAGAGACAGAGCGAAAGAAAAAGGGGGAGAGAAACAGATAATGGAGAGGGGAGGAGAAAGAATGAGAAAGAGAAAAAGAAAGAAAGTGAGAGAGAAAGAGAAAAAGGAAGAAAAGAGAGAGAGAAAGAGGGAGGGAGGGAATAACTTGCTTTTAGGGACATTCAGCAAGTGACAGCCCCCCCTTCTGCCAGTATCACCAGGGCTCCCAGAGACCAGGGCAGGGTGCCCAGTGGACAGACGGCCCATTTGCAAAGGGCTGAGCCATGCCAACCTCCTCAGGCCACAGAGCTTGCAAAGAAGACCCCTGGGGGTGGGGGTGGGGGGTTTGAGAGAAACGCCATGCAATTTGCATGAAGCCAGACCCCCCCAAACTCCTCTGCCTTTCCCAAGCTTTTAAGACCTGGGGAATCGTCAGTTCTCACGTTAGGTGCATTTTATTTTATTCTTTTCTTGGGGCTGGGGGGGAAGAGGAGGAGAAGAAAGAAAGAAAGAAAGAAAGAAAGAAAGAAAGAAAGAAAGAAAGAAAGAAAGAAAGAAAGAAAGAAAGAAAGAAAGAAAGGAAGGAAGGAAGGAAGGAAGGAAGGAAGGAAGGAAAGAAAGGAAGGAAGAAGGAAGGATGGAAGGAAAGAAAGAAGGAAGGAAGGAAGGAAGGAAAGGAAGGAAGGAAAGAAGGAAGGAAGGAAGGAAAGAAAGAAAGGAAGAAAGGAAGAAAGAAAGAAAGAAAGAAAGAAAGAAACCGGCAGAAGGAAGAGGGAAAACAAGGGTGGCCTCGCATTGCTGCCCTGCCTCTGGGGCTGCCTGGATACCCCTAAGTGGCTGTCAGGAAGGGATGAGGGACAGAAAACACACATCGAGCCCTAATGAGAAGAGACCCCAACCCATTCCAGGAGGATGGGCTTGGCAGCTCCATCTGGTTCCATTCCTCCCCCCCACCCCACTCCTCTCTCCACCTCCGCAGCTGAAGGCAGCAACACTGCAAGCCACAGACAAAAATAGCCAGCCGTTGCCGGAAGGAACACAACTGTCTTCCTCCTTCTTCCTCCTCCTCCTCCCTCCCTCCTCCTCTCCCTTCCTCCTTCTCCTACACATCCTCCCACCTTTCCCATCATCATGGACTTCTACAGATTGTATCTGTAGGGTCCTTTGCGTCCTGTGTCTGGAGTAGGATAAACTGAGCCTGCTGCTTTGTGCCTCAAGAGATCTCAAGGTCAATTTGTGTTGATCTTCCACTGGTTTGTCTTCTTGATTGAACCTCCGTGATATTTTCAGGAACCTTCTCCAGGACCCAAATTCAGAGATGAAAAACTATGCAAAATAGAAGGCCTTCTCCTGGTGGATGAGGTTCCGCAGGCTTCAGAATAAAGAATCAAGTAGCATCCACATGCATGCACACAGAAGGTGTGCATATCTCTGCACCATCCAAGATGTTGACCTTCCCCAACAACCATCGGAATAGAGTACACAAATTGACCTTGAGTAGAATACACAAATTGACCTTGAGTAGAATAAAGTAGAGTAGAGTAGAATAGAGTAGAGTGGAGTGGAATAGGAATGGAAAGAGAAGAGGAATAGAAAATAGAATAGAATAGAATAGAATAGAATGAGGAGAGAAGAATATAATAAAATAATAGAAGAGGAAGAGGAAGAGAAGAGGGATAGAAAATAGAATAGAATAGAATAGAATGAGGAGAGAAGAATATAATAAAATAATAGAAGAGGAAGAGGAAGAGAAGAGGAAAAGGAGAGAATAGAATAGAATAGAAAGAGGAGAGAAGAATATAATAAAATAATAGAAGAGGAAGAGGAAGAGGAAGAGAATAGAATAGAAAGAGGAGAGAAGAATATAATAAAATAATAGAAGAGGAAGAGGAAGAGGAAGAGGAGAGAATAGAATAGAATAAAATAATAGAAGAGGAAGAGGAAGAGAAGAGGAAAAGGAGAGAATAGAATAGAATAGAAAGAGGAGAGAAGAAGAATATAATAAAATAATAGAAGAGGAAGAGGAAGAGGAAGAGAATAGAATAGAAAGAGGAGAGAAGAATATAATAAAATAATAGAAGAGGAAGAGGAAGAGGAAAAGGAGAGGAGAATAGAATAGAATAAAATAATAGAAGAGGAAGAGGAAGAGAAAGAGAATAGAATAGAATAGAAAGAGGAGAGAAGAATAGAATAAAATAATAGAAGAGGAAGAGGAAGAGGAAAAGGAGAGGAGAGAAGAATATAATAAAATAATAGAAGAGGAAAAGGAGAGGAGAATAGAATAGAATAGAATAGAATAATAGAAGAGGAATAGGAATAGGAATAGAAGAGAAAAGGAAGAGGAGAGAAGAATAGAATAGAATAATAGAAGAGGAAGAGGAAGAAGAAGAGGAGAATAAGAATAGGATTAGGATTAGAAGAGAATAGAAGGAGCTGGCCCCCTCCTCAAGCAGAAAAACCTATACCATTTCAGATAAGTGACAGTCTAGAGACTCTTCTTGATAGCCTCCAGTGACAAAGGGCCCACGGTTTCTGGAGGCAAACAGTTCCACTGGCTAATCGTCCTCACCGTCAGGAAGTTTCTCCTCCATTCCAGGTTGCCTCCCTCCTTGGTTTCTTCCCATCCCTTGTTTCTTCTCCTGCCCTCCGGGGCTTTGGAGAATAATTTGACACACACACACACCCTTCCCCGTTGGGGCAGCCCCTCAAATCCTGGAACGCTGCTATCTTGTCTCTCCCGCCTCCCGGCCAATCCTTCTTTTCTCCAGACTGGCCATCTCTTCCCTCTCCAAATGGCCTGGCTTCTCGGCAAATTTGCGGCGAGTAGAAGAACGGGCTGCAGGAGCTCCGGAGCTCCTCTTCCGCTGGGGTTTAACCCAAGGTCAAATCGCAGCTTTTATGAGTCCTGGAGAGATTTAATTTTCAGAGCGCTTCCCTGCCCTCCCTCCCTCCCTCTCTCTCTCTCTGTCCCTCCCCGCTTCAGGGACAGGTCTTGGCAGCGGTCCAAGGGCCTTGACTGCCAGGAGGGCTTCGCTCTGGGCTAGCCTGCCAATCAAGAGGGCTTCTCTGCCACTCAGATCCTGCAGGGAGGGGGAGGGAAGAAAAGGAGACGGCGGGGTAGGGGTGGAGGCCCTTCGGCTATCATAGTCTCCGCTGTGTCGGGGCGGGGGGGGGGGAGGGCAATGCACAGCCCATGCTTGACACAAGGGGAGGGCCCAATGCGCTCTCGTCTCCACACCGCAGCCCCAAAAACCCCATCGCAAGCTCATGCTGATGGGGTGGGTGGGGAAGGCAAATCCCCTCCGATCTGGAGTTAGGTCGATCGACGCCTTGATGGGGCGCGGTGGCTCGGTGGCCCAGACGCTTGAGCTTGTCGACCGGGAAGGTCGGCCGTTCGGCGGTTCGAATCCCTAGCGCCGCGTGACGGAGGGAGCTCCCGTGACTTGGCCCAGCTCCTGCCAGCCTAGCCGTTCGAAAGCACGTTAAAAAAAAAACATGCAAGTAGAAAAACAGGGACGAGGAAGTCTCGGGAGAGTCCCGAACCAATGAAGCGAACGAACGGTCTCCTGCAAACTCCACTCCCCTGCCGCTGCTCTTTTCTTTCCTCTGGGAGGGGCCGTTCATCGTCCACCTGTGGCCTCCCTTCCAAGTTGACCCCTGTTCTTTAGCTCTTTCCTTCGTGTGGCCGCTCTGCGCATGCGCACCCTGGGAACAGGCTCCAGCTGTTCTTCTGCCTCACTGATCGCCAACTTCGAAAGCGGCTGATAATTGTCAGATGAACCTAGCCCCCTCTCTGCCTCTGACACAGAGCCCTCCTCAGAGCCTTCCCCAGACTCCAGGACTGGCCCAGGTTCCTCCCCAACCCTCCTCACTCTCCGAATCTGCTGCCAGCTCTGCTGGCCGCTGGCGGCTTACAACAGCCTTTTCCTAAGACCATGCTCTGCCCTGATCCTTTCGCACCCGTTCTCACGATCCAGTTCATCTCTTAGCTCATCACAAGATCTCATCTCGGGATCCAGCTTGTCCCTGTTTGGGACGTAGCCTTGATTTTCTCTATCCGGCTGTCGTGACGGTCCCTTTGGCACAGCTCTGCTCCCCGGCTAAGTGTTCCTACTGATATTTCAGCTCTTCTTCTTTTTAAGTCTTGGAGTGGCCTGCGGTGCCAGTAGACGGGAGGGCGGGAGGCAAGGATGCCAGGAATGTGGAGGAAACCCCCAAGGAGTCATGCCAGCAACACACTAATGGATGTGTGCTGGAACGGAACTGCCATCTCTGGAGGGCCTGAAAGCTCAGGGCTCTCCTTCCTCAGGAGCAGAAGGAGAATTGCCTTTCGCTTCCCCCCCCTCTCTGTCTCTCTCTGTCCCTCCCTCCCTCCCTCCCTCCGTCTGTCTTTCTCTCTCTGTCTTTCTCTGTCTTTAGCTGTCTCTCTGTCCCTCCATCCCTCTCTCTCTGTCTGTCTTTCTCTCTGTCTTTCTCTGTCTTTAGCTGTCTCTGTCCCTCCCTCTCTCTGTCTGTCTTTCTCTCTCTGTCTTTCTCTGTCTTTAGCTGTCTCTCTGTCCCTCCATCCCTCTCTCTCTCTCTGTCTTTCTCTCTCTGTCTTTAGCTCTGTCCCTCTCTGCGTGTCCCCCCTCTGTCTTTCTTTCTCTCTCTCTCTCTGTCTTTCTCTGTCCCCATCTCTCTCTCTTTCTCTCTGTGTCCTGTCTCTCTTTCTTTCTCTGTCTTTAGCTGTTTCTCTCTGTCCCTTCCTCTCTGTGTCCCTCCTCTCTTTCTTTCTTTCTCTCTCTCTGTCTTTCTCTGTCCCCGTCTCTCTGTCTGACTTTCTCTCTGTGTCCTCTGTCTCTGTCTGTCTGTCTTTCTTTCTTTCTTTCTCTATCGCTGTCTCTCTGTCTCTTTCTGTCTTTCTCTGTTTCCCCCTCTGTCTCTCTGACTTTCTCTGCCTCCTCTGTCTCTCTCTGTGTCCCTGTCTCTCTGTCTGTGTGTCTCCCCGTCTTCCTCTCTCTGACTTTCTCTGTCTTTCTCTGTCCCTCCCTCTGTGTCTCTTGCTGTCCCTCTCTGTCCTTCTTTCCTTCTCTGTCGCTGTCTTTCTCTTCCCCTCTGTCTCTCTCTCTGTCTTTCTGTCCCCTCTGTCTCTCTTTCTTTCTCTCTCTCTGTCCCTCTCTCTCTGTCTCTCTCTCTGTGTGCGTCTCTCTCTCTCTGTGACTCTCTCCCCCAACCCGTATTTCCAACTGCACAGCTTGTCCAGAGGCCCAGCTGCCTCACCAGGTATCCAGCCTTATTAACCAGCAATTAGTAGCTGGCTAATTGGGGAGCTGAATGCCTAGGGGTGACCCAGTCGTGTTTCTCGTCTTCTCATTAGCCGGGGCTCAGCCAGGAGGAGGGAGGGAGGGAGGGAGGGAAGGAGAGAGGGGGCATTTTTCCTCACAGGCCCATGTCTCCCTGGCACACGAAACAGAAAAACCAGCCACACCTTGCCAGGTGTGTGTGTGTGTGTGTGTGTGCAGAGAGAAGGGGTGAAGGCAGGACGCACAGGTGAGGGAGGCGAAAAAGAAAACGGGCATTTACCCGGCGTCCATTTTTCCATTTCTCCTTTTTTTATTTTAAAGGCAGCTGCCCAAGCCTCCGGCTTTTTCTGCTCCTGGGTTGGTTGGTTCCCCCTTTTTTTTGGCAATATTTTATTTATGGCTTCCCGGTCCTTAACAAGCCGCCTCCGTCCCTCCCGATGGTGGCTAATTAGATCGCCGTGCCTTCCCTTCCAGGAGTAAAGAAAGTGCAAAGGACGGCCAGCAAGCCACATTTTGCAGGAGGAGGCCTTTCCGGAAATCGATCGATGGAGGCGGCTGCACCAAGTCCACGTTTAATCCCTCGGGTGGGATCCACGCTGGAGCGGAGATGAGCCCTGTCCTTCGTGCTGCAGGAAAAGAGGAACGATATTTCTCCCCCCCCCCAATCCCTTCCCCTCGCTCTTCCCCTGGACAGTACAATACAATACAATAGCAGAGTTGGAAGGGACCTTGGAGGTCTTCTAGTCCAACCCCCTGCATAGGCAGGAAGCTTATACCGTTTCAGACAAATGGCTATCCAACATCTTCTTGAAGACTTCCAGTGTTGGGGCATTCACAACTTCTGGAGGCAACTTCTGTTCCACTGATTAATTGTTCTCACTGTCAGGAAATTTATCCTTAGTTCTAAGTTGCTTCTCTCCTTGATTAGTTTCCACCCGTTGCTTCTTGTTCTGCCCCCAGGTGCTTTGGAGAATAGATTGACTCCCTCTTCTTTGGTGCAACCCCTGAGATATTGGAAGACTGCTATCATGTCTCCCCTAGGCCTTCTTTTCATTAAACTAGACAGAACCAGTTCCTGCAACCATTCTTCATATGTTTTAGCCTCCAGTCCCCTCATCCTCCCCTTTGAGAAGAGGTTGGATAGCCATTTGTCTGAAAACAATATAGGATTTCCTGCCTAGGCAGGGGGTTGGACTAGAAGACCTCCAAGGTCCCTTCCAACTCTGCTATAGTATTGTATTGTATTTCAGGGGGGTCCCCGATGTCCTGATTTTCCACCCCAGGGCTGAAATCTTAAGAAACGGGCCCTTTGAATCCCGAGAATCCTATCAGAAAGATGCTTAAAAGGCAGGAATGCACAATCCAGCATCCTTGGTCCTTGGGATAACCCAGACGGCCGGGAGAAGGAGGGGGTGGGAGCCAGAACAAGGCCCCTCTCTGACCGCTTGCAAAGTTCCTCCTTTGCACAAGCCAGGCGAAGGGTTGGGTGGAGGAGAAGGGAAAATTTTGTGGCGCTAAATAAATATACCGGGAGACGACAGGCGGTGCCTAAGCAGGGCGAAGAAAAACGGCTTAATTGCTGATCGTAGGTTACGAGTGATTTTTATGGGGCGATTTTAAGCGTCAAAGTGGCTTCCTCCTCCTTCGCTTTGGTCCTTCTTCCTGCTGTTTCTATGGAAATAAATGAGGGTACTTTATTTCTCTTTCTCTCTCTTTTTCTCTGCCTCTTGTGAATTGTGGCCGGCGGTTTTCTCCCCTCTTCTTGTGAAATAAGTTGGGGGATTGGGGAAGAAAAAAAGGAAAGAAAACAAGGAGAATTCGGAGACGTTTTCTCGGAGGTTTGAAGGCGACAAGGGTGTGTTTGGTTTCAAAGGGCAGCCGTGCACACCCGTACGGATATTTACAAAAAAAATAACATTTCCTTTCGGCAATTGCTTTTTTTAAAGGCAACTGGGCTGGGTTTTGGGGTTTTTTTTGGGAGGAAGAAAAAAGAGGTTTCGCTTCTTGTCCGAGAAGCTTCATCAGTTCTAGGGTAAGAAGCGAAACCTCTTCACAAACAGTCCAGTTCCTTTTTTTTTCTTTTTCTTTTCTTTGGAGATAACTATGACCCTAGGGACGAGGTGGCTCAGGGGCTAAGACGCTGAGCTTGTCGATGAGAAAGGTCAGCCGTTTGGCGGTTCGAATCCCTAGCGCTGCGTAACGGAGGGAGCTCCCGTGACTCGTCCCAACTTCTGCCAACCTAGCAGTTCGGAAGCACGTTAAAAAACGCGAGTAGAAAAATAGGGACCCCCTTTGGTGGGAAGGGAACGGTGTTCTGTGCGCCTTTGAGCGTTGAGTCATGCCGGCCACAGGACCACGGAGACGTCTTCAGACAGCGCTGGCTCTTCGGCTTTGAAACGGAGATGAGCAGCGCCTCCCTAGAGTCAGGAACGACTAGCACAGATGT
>CM077655.1:6108068-6224720 GCA_039707465.1 Rhabdophis nuchalis
CTTTGAATAATTATTGCAAAGCCCATCATCTATTTAAAGAAGTTTTAGATACCAGGCTGAAGAATCAAACCTCCCCTCCTCTTCAGATCGATACAAGTCTTTGCAGGCTGATGACACTTGGCAAAGGACCTTGATGGGATTCCAGGTTTCCAAAATAACAATTAGGGAGCGTGCAATATATATAGATATATATATATTAATTGCTAGCTGGGTTTGTACAATAATTAGCCGGAAGGTTGAAATAACTCTTTTCTGCATTTGTGGAAATGCAGTTACGTTTATCCTCTAACTAACCCAGGGTCCCCAACCTTTGCAACTTTAAGTCTGAAGGACTTCAGCTCCCAGAATTCTCCAGCCAGCAAAGCTGGGAGTTGAAGTCCACCAGTCTTAAAAGAGCCGACTTTGCAGACCCCCGAGCTAAGGTGTGTTGGGCTAATGCTGGCATCGGCTTCCTCCTTCAGCGCAAGTGAGAAAACTTGAGAATTCCTCCCCCCATATTTATCGGGGAGCAAAAGAGGCAGACTTTTTAAAGCCCCAAGTGACTCGTGAATGGCTTCCAGGAGAGTTGAGTGCTCGTTTTCAAATTTTAAAGCAAATTTTAAAGGATTGCAATATAGACACACACACACACACAAAGGAAATGGAGCAAGCGCGCCCTCTGGCGTTCTACTGTAAAAAATGCAGCTCAAGGAGTGTTTTTCAAACTGGGTCACTTTAAGACAGGCATGTCCAAAGTCCAGCCCGTGGGCCATTTGCGGCCCGGGGGTCGGTTTAATACGGCCCTCCAACAGCCCTCCCTGCTCTGTATAAATGTGGCCCTCCCTTCCTCCCTCTGTCTCTGGGGCTGTGTGGCTGGGAGGGAGGTGGATGGAGGTTACGGACGCCTCCTCCCGCAGCGGGCGAGGGAGCAGGCAGGGTGAGCACCCAAGGCTACCGTCATCTTAAGCACCACCGAGGCTGTCGCCCGGCAGGGGCGTCAGGCAGGGAAGCCGGTCGCGCCTCCATCGCTGTACGTTCTGGGGTTGCGAAGCTGGGAGGGAGGTGAACGCGCGGCCCCAGAACGTCCGCTTGGCGCGTTCACCTCCCTCCCAGCCACGCAGCCCCAGAACGTGCAGCTCCCGCCTCACAAGGTCACCCGGCAGGGGCGTCAGGCAGGGAAGACGGACGCGCGGCCTCAGAACGTAAGCCGTGGTGCCTGCTGGAGGGAGCCGCGATGGAGCCGCGACCGGCTTCCCTGCCTGACGCCCCTGCCGGGCGACAGCCTTGGTGGTGCTTAAGATGACGGTAGCCTTGGGTGCTCACCCCGCCTGCTCCCTCGCCCGCTGCGAGTGGCGAGGGAGTGACTGACAGACACAGAGAGAGACAGGAGGGGAGGGAGGGAAAGACAGAGAGACAGACAGAGACAGAGAGAAAGGGAGGGAGGGAGAGACGGAGAGAGACACAGATAGAGAATGAATCGGAATCGGATTGAATCGGAGACAGATGGGGAAAGAGGGAGAGACAGACATACAGAGAGAGGGAGGGAGGGAGAGAATCAGAGAGAGTGACACACACAGAGACAGGGAGAGACAGAGAGAGGGAGGGAGAGACAGATAGATAGAGACTGATTAAGTGAGTGAGAGACAGACAGACAGACAGACAGACACACACACAGAGTGACAGAGAGAAAGAGAGAAAGAGAAAGAGAAAGAGAGAAAGAAAGAAAGAAAGAGAAAGAGAAAGAAAGAGAGAGACAGAAAGAGAGACAGAAAGAAAGAGAAAAAGAGAGAGAAAGAAAGAGAGAGAGAAAAAGGGAAAGAAAGAGTGAAAGAGAGAGAGAGAGAAAGAAAGAGAGACAGAAAGAAAGAGAAAGAGAGAGAGAAAGAAAGAGAGAAAGAGAGAGAAATGGAGAGAGAGAGAGAGGAAGAAAGAGAGAGAAAGAGAGAGAGAGTGAGAGAGAAAGGGAGACAGAAAGAAAGAGAAAAAGAGAGAGAGAGAAAGAAAGAGAGAAAGAGCGAGAGAAATGGAGAGAGAGGAAGAAAGAGAGAAAGAGAGAAAGAGGTAGGTAAGTTTTTTTAAAATTTATTTTCAATACATTTTGAAAACTCAACTGTCAGTTGATCTTAATGTTATGAAATGAAAAGTATGTCATTTGCAATTAACTTGGCATAAAATAATTTATTTGCATTTAATTGTAATGGTTCAAAGAATGTTCGGAAAAATGTTCGGCCCTCCACCATGTTCACTTCATCCAATCTGGCCCTCTTTGAAAAAGGTTTGGACACCACTGCTTTAAGATATGCGGACTTCAACTCTTCCGCAGCTGCGGAATTCTGGGAGTTGAAGTCCGCATATCTTAAAGTGGAAGAGTTCTTTAAAAAAAAAATACAGTTATAAGACTTCTACTTGCATTTAAAAACACCCTGCTAAGACTCCTTATTTGCATTTAAAAACACTCTGCTAAGGCTCCTTATTTGCATTTAAAAACACTCTGCTAATGCTCCTTATTTGCATTTAAAAACATTATGCTAAGGCTCCTATTTGCATTTAAAAACACTCTGCTAAGACTCCTATTCAACATTAAGAAAACCAAGATCATGGCATCCGGCCCTCTCAATTCCCGGCAAATACATGGGGAAGAAATGGAGGTAGGGACACATTTTATTGTCCTGGACTCCAAGATCATTGCAGATGGGGAAGGCAGCCAAGAAATGAAAAGAGGCTTTCTCCTGGGGAGGGAAGCTACGTATATGGCAAATCTAGACAGCATCCTAAAAAGCAGAGGCATCCCCCTGCCAACACAAGGGCGTCTAGTCAAGGCGATGGTTTTCCCAGTTGCCATGGATGGCTGTGAAGGTTGGACCAGAAGGAGGGCTGAGGGCCAAAGAATGGAGGCCTTTGAACTCTGGTGCTGGAGAAGAAGACTCCTGCATTGAGTCCCTTGGGATTGCAAGGCCATCCGACCGGTCAGTCCTAGAGGAGATCCACCCTGGCTGCTCTTTAGAAGGCCAGATCCTGAAGAGGAAACTCAAAGACTTTGGCCACCTGATGAGAAGGAAGAAGGACTCCCTGGAGAAGAGCCTCATGCTGGGAACGATGGAGGGCCGAAGAAGAAGAAGGGGACAGCAGAGAAGGACGTGGTTGGATGGAGTCCCCGAAGCAGCCGGCGTGAGCTTCAATGGACTCCAGAGGATGGTGGAGGACAGGAAGGCCTGGAGGAACATTGTCCATGGGGTCGCGATGGGTCGGACACGACTTCGCAACTAACAACGACAAAGACCCCTATTTGCATTTAAGGAGAGTAGTAAAGCCGTGACTACCCAAATATGTTGTGTGAATCCTCAGCCGTCTGTGAACAAATCAGAATTAAGAAATTAAGTCTTGATCAGAAACAGGAGAATTATATACAGGAATGGGCAAAATGGATTAATTATATACAGAATAAATATCAGACAGGGAAATACCATGTAGCCTTTAGGTAAGAATGTTTGGATTGATAGGTGAATAGATTAAATAATATTTGGGATGTTTGGAATTTTTAAAGTGGTATAGCGGAAGTCAGGGGGGTGGGATTGATTGGGAGGTAGGGGTGGGTTAGGGTGGAGGGTGGGGTAATAAGTAATATAGAGATGGGAATAAGGGGACACGGTTATGTTATGATGTGTACATGTTGAATTAATTTAGAAGAGGGTGTTAGGGAGAGATTGATGTATTATACACTAAATTTATATCATGTCTGTCGTGTGGCGAGGGGGTATAATATTGAATATCTGAATGAGAACTTTGTTTTAAGATGGGGGAGGTGAGGGGTATAATTTTTTGTATGTGATTTTATATTATATGTTGGGGGGGTAAAAAGGGGGGAAAACTTGTCTGAATAAAACTTTTGCAATAAAAATAAAAAATAAAAAAAAAATAAAAAAAAAGAAATTAAGTCTTGGGGTGAATAAAAATGGATTACCTTCTATTTTCTTCCACTGGGAGATAAGTGCCAGATGGAGGAGGAAAGGAGCCAGCATTTCAATTCAGACGATGCCCAACAGCCATGGGGAAAACAGCCTGGAATATACACAAAAGAAGAGATAAATTGCAATTACTGGCCAAACTACATATTTAGGAGTAAAGAGGAGTTAACTCGTGAAAATCAACCGAGGAAAGAGTTTGGGGAATGCCACCCAAAGGGTGGGTAGGTGGGCCTAGCTCTGCTTTATTGGAGGGGTGCAGGGTGTGGTTTGCGTTCAAAGGGAGACCCCCTCCTCAGATCATTATCAGGCACACCTGCATAGGGAGCTCCAGGCCATTAATCCCAGGTTGTTTGAAATGATTTGGGGTCTGTGTGTGTATGTGGTGGGGGTCGGGGGCTTTTGTCTGGGAGGAGGGGGAGGAGAAATATTGGGAAAATTCAAAGCTGTTGTAAATGTACAACGTTTACTAAAGCTGCTTCCGGGACCTGAGTTAAGAATTAGCCAGTTTGGGCAAGATAAAATCATATTTTATATGGATTAAATGGGTCCTTCTTTCCTTGCTCTATTTTATCTATCTATCTATCTATCTATCTATCTATCTATCTATCTATCTATCTATCTATCTATCTATCTATCTATCTATCTATCTATCTATCTATCTATCTCTAATCTACCAATAACTCATTATCTATCAATGCTATCTACCTACCTATCTACCTTTAATCTACCAATCATTTTTCGATCTACTATCTTATCTATTTTCTGTCTATATCTATCTATCTATCTATCTATCTATCTATCTATCTATCTATCTATCTATCTATCTATCTATCTATCTATCTATCTATCTATCTATCTATCTATCTATCTATCTATCTCTAATCTACCAATAACTCACTATCTATCAATGCTATCTACCTACCTACTTACCTCTAATCTACCAATCATTTTTCGATCTACTATCTTATCTAATCTATTTTCTGTCTATATCTATCTATCTATCTATCTATCTATCTATCTATCTATCTATCTATCTATCTATCTATCTATCTATCTATCTATCTATCTATCTATCTATCTATCTATCTCTAATCTACCAATAACTCACTATCAATGCTATCTACCTACCTACCTACCTCTAATCTACCAATCATTTTTCGATCTACTATCTTATCTAATCTATTTTCTGTCTATATCTAATCTATCTATCTATCTATCTATCTATCTATCTATCTATCTATCTATCTATCTATCTATCTATCTATCTATCTATCTATCTATCTATCTATCTATCTATCTATCTATCTATCTATCTATCTCTAATCTACCAATATCTACTATCTATGTTATCTTAGACAAAGAGATGAAATAGATTAGATAGATAAGATAGTAGATAGATGATTGGTAGATTAGAGGTAGGTAGGTAGGTAGATAACATAGATAGTAGATATCTATATCTATCTATTTCTAATCTGTCTATCTATCTGTCTGTCTGCCTGCCGGTCTATCTGTCTATCTATATCTAATCTACCAATCTCTCTCTCTAATCTATCTCTTTACCTACCTGTCTGTCTATCTATTTGTCTATATATATCTACTCTACCAATATCTACTATCAATGTTATCTACCTACCTTATCTATCTCTCTACCTACCTACCTAATCTATCTATATTTATCCATCCATCCATCTTTTCCCATGCTATCATCTATCAATCATCCATCTCTCCCCATATCCATCCATCTCTCCATCCTCTCCCTCTAACCGTATCCATCTATCTTTCTCCGTCTTCTATCCCTCCCTCCCTATCTTCCTTCCAACCTCCCTACTACCCCCCCCCCCACTCTGCATTTCCTACCCATCCTGTATCTGAAAGTGTGTGTCTGTGTGAGTGTGTGTGTGTGCACACACACTCCCAAGGATGGGGCGCACACCATTTGGGGCAGTAGCCCCTCAGCTGTTTTGAGGCTGCTGCTGGCTGAAGTGAGAAGATTGGCCTTGAGTGGCAGTTTTGTTGGCTGTAATAAATCCCGATCTGCAGGGAGGCCCCTCCAGGCCTAATAAACCACCAGCCAGTTTAATAAAACGAAATAATAAAGCAAAGCATCATAAGCCCCAGCCACTTCGGTCTAGTAGTCAGTTAAGGCAACTTTCAGCAGGCGGCGAGTTCAAATCCCGCCTTAGCCATGAAAGCTGACTGGGGGACTTTGGGCCAGCCCTCCTCCCTCCCCTCTCTCTCTGCCTAGCCCACCTCACAGGGTTGTTGTTGTGAGGAAAATACGAGGAAGGCCTTGACTTATTTGCAAAAATAACAAAAAGAAACACACAAGAGGCAGAGGCAATCCCTCTTGTCTCTTCTTCTAACCCACAGTGGTGACTGAACCAGCTGCCCGCTCCCAATATGCGGGTTAATGACCTGGGTGTTGCTAGTCCTCATTGTCCTTGCTGCTGCTAGGGCTGAGGCCTCCGCTTTGCGGCGCAGGCCTCTTTGGCGAAGTCCCCTGTGGGCCTGCCTTGCAGGGCTGTTGTGAGGTTAAGGGCACCCCCAAAAGCCTCCCAGGGGACGCCTGACGTACCCCAGGAGACATTTGAAGGCCGGCCTGGCTCAGCAGGGGCCAAGGAGGGGTCCTTCGGGGGTCTGGGGCTGGCGCCTGAGGTGTTTGGGGCCTGCCCTTCATCGAGGGAACGAGCCCCACCTGAGGGCACCTGGCCTTGCCCTGCACCTGGGGGGAGGGGGCGATAGGCTTGGGATGGAGGGGCCTTTGGGGTTCCTGGGTGGCTGGGGATTATGGGCTCCGAGGAAGGCTGAAGCCAGGGTAGAGGTCTGGCCAACTCATAGGACGGTCAATCGTCCAGTCAGCCAGGGGTTTAGACAGCATCTCTGGCACTTGGGTCGAACGATATAGACAAAAACTTAAAATCATTCCAATCACAAACCAGGACCTAGCCAGGATTCAGGGTTACCCTGTGGCTAAGACGGGCAGCCAAGAAATCTTAAGAATCAAATTAAGGTAGCGTCTGAGGATGCAAGCTGAGTATGTGTATAGGTGTGTGTGTGTATATATACACACACAAACAGGTGTGCAAAATTAGGGTACTTGGGTCTGATAAATTAAAAAACAAACATTAAAACCCCCAATTATTTTAACCTGCCATTTGGGAAGGAGGAGGAAGGGCCTCCACTGGCCCTTAAAACTCCTCTCCATCCTGCACTCCCAGGGAAAGCGGCAGTTTTAAAAAATGCAATTATCTAAATAAATGGCGTCAAAATAAAAATATTGCAGATTGCAAGCTCCTCGAGTGTAGATTTCCCCACACGCCATTTTATACATCCACAGGCATTTGGCATCTCAACCCAGGGGCAGCCTAAACTACTTCCCCATCTCTTCAGCATTTACAGTTTTTATTAGTATATAATATTAAACACATGGGGAAAGTGTAGAAAAGAAGAGGAGGGGAAGAGAAGGTATTGACTTTCAAATCCCTACTTCTCAATGCCTCTTCAAATAGGCCTCTAAGCATCCTGGAGATTACTATTTGCATTTATTTATTTTATTTATTTTAATCGTATTTATATCCCGCCCTTCTCCACGAAGGACCCAGGGCGGCGCACAGGAATTTAAAACATACAAAACAATACAATAAATATCAAATTTAAAAATATATTAAATTAAGTTATAATCCTATGCTAAAATCAAATTAAAATCCCCAATTTAAAACTATCTAAATAGTCTCGACGGGAGGGTTAGGCTAGGCCGGCTTGCTGAAAAAGATGTGTCTTTAGACACTGGTGGAAGAGGCGGAGGTCCGAGATGGTACGCAATTCAGGGGGTAGGTTGTTCCAAAGGGCAGGGCCCGCCACAGAGAAGGCCCTTCCCCTGGGTGTCGCCAGGCGGCATTGTCCGGCCGACGGCACCCTGAGAAGGCTCTCTCTGTGGGAGCGTATTGGCCGAAGGGATGTATGAGGCAGAAGACGGTCTCGCATGTAACTAGGTCCCGAGCCATGGAGCGCTTTAAAGATGGTCGTCAAAACCTTGAAGCGCACCCGAAAGGCCACAGGAAGCCAGTGCAGCTCGCGCAGGATCAGTGTTATATGGGAGTATCTAGGGGCTCCCGTAATCACCCGCGCGGCTGCATTCTGGACTAGCTGTAGCTTTCGAGTGCACCTCAAGGGAAGCCCCATGTAGAGAGCATTACAGTAGTCGAGTCGGGATGTCATGAGAGCTTGCTCTTATTATTTTCAGATCTGAGATTATAATTTTCAGAATATCTGAGATTATAATTTTCAGAATATGAGTATTATTTTCAGAAAACCTGAGATTATAATTTTCAGAATATGAGTATTATTTTCAGAACATCTGGGATTATTTTTTTCAGAAGATCTGAAATTATAATTTTCAGAATGATAAATTATTTTCAGAACTAATTTTCGGAATATCTGCGATTATTTTCAAAAGATCTGAAATTATAATTTTCAGAATATCTGAGATTACAATTTTCAGAAGATCTGAGATTATAATTTTCAGAATATAATTGATTTTCAGAAAATCTGAGATTATAATTTTCAGAATATGAGTATTATTTTCAGTACATCTAATTTTCAGAATATCTGCGATTATTTTTTTCAGAAGATCTAAAATCATAATTTTCAGAATGATAATTATTTTCAGAACTAATTTTCGGAATATCTGCGATTATTTTCAGAAGATCTGAAATTATAATTTTCAGAAGATCTGCGATTATAAATTTCAGAATATCTGAGATTATAATTTTTAGAAGATCTGTAATTATTTTTAGAATATGATAATTGTTTTCAGAACATCTAATTTTCAGAATATCTGCGATTATTGTTTTCAGAAGATCTGAAATTAGAATTTTCAGAAGATCTGCGATTATTATTTTCAGATCTGAAATTAGAATTTTCAGAATGATAATTATTTTCAGAATAACTAATTTTCAGAATATCTGTGATTATTTTCAGAAGATCTGAAATTAGAATTTTCAGATCTGAGATTATTATTTTCAGATCTGAAATTATAATTTTCAGAAGATATGAAATTATAATTTTCAGAATGATAATTATTTTCAGAACTAATTTTCAGAATATCTGTGATTATTTTCAGAAGATCTGAGATTATAATTTTCAAAATATCTGAGATTATTATTTTCAGAACTGATAATTTTCAGAAGACCTGATGATTATTTTCAGAAGATCTGCCACCTGCAAACCATCCATCATCCCGGCTAAAACCCTCTTACCTTGCTGTCCATTTGCTTCTCCACAGTGGACAAAATGGGTGTCGGGCGGGCAAAACAGCCTCCTTCGCGTGTGACCTCTAGGTTTTACACACCCAAAGCGCCTCCCCCCAATTGTACAAAGAAAAGGCAAAACGGGGAGATATAGTGTAGCTCGGTTTTTATTTATGTCCACAAATATTTCAAAAAAATTACAAAATACTCAAATGGAGAGAACACAGAATTCACAACTCCTGGTTTTTTTTTTTTTAATTCTTTTCTATATCCTGCTTTACACTGTGTTTTCCCATGGCAAACTACTCGTATATACACTAAACCTCAAGATATATATAAACGTAGTTGTCAGAAGGGAGAGCTCGAATAAAGGACAACACTGAACGAGAGACGGGTTGGTGTGAAATAAAACGAACGAACGAAAATAATTGCCCACCCCAAACTAGAAGAGGGGGTCAACCAGAACGAGAGAAACGAAGAAATGTGTTGTAAAAACAAAAAAAATAAACGGAGAAAGTTCTGAAAAAAAATGTTAATTCACAAAGGGGGGGAAAAATCGTTTGCAACAGAGGAAGGCGATTGCTAAGAAGTTGGGAAGAAGTTAACACTGCGAGTTAAGAGGTTTTCCCCACCCTGGAATGATTCAAAATATTTAACTGGAAAATTGTAGGGGGTGGTGGAGGAAATGGAAGGGCGGGTGGTACCTTTGACTTGAGAATGCAACTTCTGTCGTCCGCGTTTCCCAAAAGGGGATCTACAGTGAAGGGAGATCCCGGAAAAGTCGAGATTTACCTGTTGAAATCAGATTTCGCTTTTCTCTCTCTGCACGAGACGGACAGGAGACGGAAGAAAAGATTTTCACAATTATTGGGAGCTATTCTGCTTTTTTTTTTTTAGTGTTTTCCACTCCAGAAAAAAATGAATTAACTTTTCAAGATTGTTCACTTCTTTTTATAGCTTTGTCTTGCTAGTCGGTGGGGGGGGAAAATACCTATTTTCTCTCTCTCTTTTTTTTGTGCATCCGAGTTGCAAAAAAATAAAATTAAAATTTTCCTGCTTCTCAATCCCATTCTCTTCCCCTCCAAAGGCTGGATTCAACCATTCGTTATCTTTTCAGGTAAGGCAGATTTATCAGGTCACCTCTGTGGATTGAGGTCTAATTCCGGGCGAGGTGAGATCACCCCAAAAGGACCCCCCTCCACCAAAAGACCCAAGCCAAATCTATCCTGTGAAACAGAGATGCAGGTCAGTGCTGGGGATTTATTATTATTTAAAAATAAAAACAAAACTTTAGGGCGAAAGGGATGATAGGCAGGCTGCAAACTGCTCAGGAGAGGGGGATTTTTGAAGGATGTAGATAGAGCAAGGGGTTCCCAAACTTGCCAACTTTAAGACTTGTGGACTTCAACTCCCAGAATTGAATTGATTCTGGGAGTTGAAGTCCACAAGTCTTAAAAAGTTGCCAAGTTTGGGAACCCCTGATGTAGAGGGTTATCCTGAGAAAACAGGTGAGTTTATTCTTTAAAAATTTGCGCCAGAAATCTCGCCTCCCCGCCACCCCACCCAAAAAAAAATAAGAGGAAGAGAGACAGTGCAACAAAGGCTTTTGATAGGAGCAAAGAAAAGGGAACCGGTGACGCAGCACACATTTCGTATGGGCTTCCCAAATTTAAAAGCTTGTCTGACGTAACCATGGGGAAGGGCGAGGATTCACCAGGTGCTGGCGATAATGTTCTGGCGGTTAAGGCAGTCGTCTTAACCAAGCCGGGCAAGTTCCTGAGGGTTGCAAAATTCTGATTTATTCCTCTTCCCAACACAGTCGACTTGAGGCTGGACGAGGAGGGAAACCTGCCTGAACCACGGCGGGTGACTTAAAATGATATTTGCAGCCAGCCCAGAAAAACAAAAAAAAACCAAAAAACAACCCTGCATTTTGCATAACTGGTTTGAAAGCCTACCATTCTGCCAACCCAGTTTAACTTCTCTCAAAACGATTTGAGATTGAAATTTATGGGCTGGCTGAAATGATCCACAGGAATGTAGGGCTTATGGTCAAAAGTATATTTTCAATGTTCCTACACTTTTGGGATTTTTTCTAAAAAACAAACAAACCACAATTAAATCAGAAAAAGGAGGCACCTGGGGATGAGGCGAAGTACCCACGAATTGGAACCGTACAAACGACTGCGTTGTAACACAACCAGCTACTGAAGGAAGAGCGAGGAACGGAAGTAATTAAATAACGAACGTTGCACATTTAATGTGCGTGCAAAAGAAAAATAATGTTTTTTTTTTT
Source organism: Rhabdophis nuchalis (assembly GCA_039707465.1). NCBI lineage: Eukaryota > Metazoa > Chordata > Lepidosauria > Squamata > Natricidae > Rhabdophis > Rhabdophis nuchalis. Next base: position 6,119,558 of record CM077655.1, read on the forward strand.
TAATATTATCCCTGCAACTCCTTTTAATTGCTTGCGTGCCGACCAGCCGTTCTGAAATTATTGACTTTATGGTGCTCCCTTTACATGAATCAAAGGGTCGCTTATATATATATATAAATCAAGTCTATATTCTCGTGAACACCAGGTTTAAGAAGTAGATGATTTAATGAGGAGGAGGAGGAGGAGGAGGAAGGAGTCGGGGCTGGGAGAAGAGGCAAAAAAAATAATATTAATAATCAGGAATTCATGAAATTATAATCATCTTTTTTTAAAACCCCTAACCCCGCCCCCCAAAAGTTATTTACAGACTTAAAAAGCCATGCTTGCAAAGCTCTCTTTAAAATTATGAAGTTTGCCTACAATGTATTAAAATAAAAGTAGATTTTTTTTCCTTTTTATTTAAATTCTATTAGAGCACTTGGATTTTTTTCAGAGGTTGTAAAAGCCACTACTTGCGATTCTCGGAGGTTTTTTTTTTTTTTTTTAAGTATATATATATGTATATATATATATATATGTAAATTGAATATACTTTTTTTTTTATGCACAAGTGGCCTGCGTTAAGAGGTTGTGAACCTGAAACTAGCACCTACTCAAAATGAAAAAAAAGAATAAAATAAAAAAAAGAATAAAACCAACAGCCAAAACATAACCAAACCAAATGTCCCAACATGGCTTTGAGGAAATTAATTGGGATTAATTTCTCTCCGGCTCGGTTTCGTTTTTCCTCTTCTTCCTCCCATTCCAAAAAAATCAACAAACCAAGGCCTTTTCAACAGGTTTAGTCATGCAAGGAGACTCCTGAACTGCTCTGGAAGAAATCTCTCCTACAAATGAACGCTACAGAGAACGTATGCACCGATTTCATGTTTCATGAGGTCTGGCTTTTCGGGCGAAATGCGTGGGGAGGGGCGGGGGTGGCTGCGGTGTGTTTCCCATGTGTGAAAAGAGAGAAGAAGAACGTTTTCTCCGGAAGAGAAATTTTGCTTTTCCAGCAGTTCATTCCACTGCTCCCCCGAGGACTAGGAACTTGAGTAGTCAGCGTCACAAATAAATAAGGTATTACAACTGCTTGTCGCTCTCTTTCTTCAGGCGGCTGGAAGAAAAGATAAAGCGGGAAGTGAAAAGCAAGGGGCGGGAGGGGGGGCCTCTTTTAGAAGCGGCCGGTGGGGGGGGGGGGAGTGTCTATTTACCTGTAATAGTCTTCTTGGCTGGGAAGATGCCCCCCGTGGATGTGGGGGTGCCCGTGAAGCCACTGCTGCTCCATGGCGAGTCGCTGAAGCTCTGCCGACTGGGCGTGCATAGCTTGTAACTGATGGGCCGCTGACATGGGAGGAGGGATGGCGCCAGGGAGATCCCGCGGATAGTGGGCACCTGGGCAAAAAGAGGGACAGGCATCTCCAGAGGCGAGCAGGGCACGGATCATCCCCCCCACCCCACCCGGGAGTCTTCCGCATCCCACCAATGGATGTATTGGCCTTATGGGGGAAACACATCTCAATAGGACCATCGGGGCCATCTCCTCTGTGGTCCGCCTTCTTGAAGTGCTACCGGTTCGGACCCGTTCGCTCGAACCGGTAGCAAAAAAAATGCTACAGGTTCGGGCGAACCGGTAGTTGCGACGATCAGCTTTGCGACAATCGGCTGTGCCGTGTGATTTGTTAATCGCGCGGCACAGCTGGTCGTCGCACAGCTGATCGTCGGAACTACCGGTTCGCCCGAACCTGTAGCATTTTTTTTGCTACCGGTTCGAGCGAACCGATAGTTCTGATGATCAGCTGTGCTGCGCTATTGAGATTTGCTAGAAAGAAGGAAATCCTGCTTTCTAGGGAAATCAAAAATCGTGCAGCGCAGCTGCCCCTCCCCCCCGTCCTACTTACCTTTGCAGACCCAGAAAAGGCTTATCTTTTCAGCGCTGTATGGTAGCGACTGTGGTGCGTATGTGCCCAAAACGAACCGGTAGCGAAGCGAACCGGTAGCAGACTTCAGAGCATTTCACCCCTGGTCCATCCCCTAATGTGGCTAGCCTGATAGAGGCAGGTGTGTGTATGATGTGAACCTGGCAGGTTGCATCTACATCACCCACTCACCGAAGACTGGATGCCGCAGCATTTCATGTTCGTGAGACGGTTGTCCTAGCAGCGGGTTGGGGATGGTACCGGGAGGGTAAGGGAAGCGTGCCAGGTGCGGTCCAGCGGCTAAAGGGTCCACGAGGGGGTGAACAGGTCCGGCTGAGCCTGCAAAAGGGAGTGGGAAGGAGAAAGAGGGTGGGGGGAGAGGAATTACCACCTGTTGAAAAGGTAAAGATTCCCCACACACACATGTGCTAGCCGTTCCTGACTCTAGGGGGCGGTGCTCATCTCCGTTTCAAAGCTGAAGAGCCAGCGCTGTCCGAAGACGTCTCCGTGGTCATGTGGCCGGCATGACTCAACACCAAAGGCGCACGGAACACTGTTCCCACCAAAGGTGGCTCCTATTTTTCTACTTGCATTTTTTACGTGTTTTCGAACTGCTACGTTGACAGAAGCTGGGACAAGTCACGGGAGCTCGCTCTGTTACGCGGCGCTAGGGATTCGAACCGCCAACCTTTCTGATCGACAAGCTCAGCGTCTTAGCCCCTGAGCCACCAGGTCCCCTTGTTTTCTTTTGACCCCAGAAATAAGCACTTGCAAGGCCTTATTTTTGAGGATTCTTCAGCAGCTATGCCCAATTTCCACTACCGGGTAAACATGTTCAAAGTGGCAGAAAACCACCTCTGGGCATCAGACCTTGGGTTGATTACTTCCACAAGGGCCACCCCCAATACGTTAACTCGTTAACTACCACCCTTTCTCTCCCCTGATGCACCCCAATCCAGGCCACCTCCCTGCGTTCACACCTCCTCAGGGGCTTCTGTGCACCCCCTTGAGGTTCCTTCTCTCAACCAGGACATCTGGCAGGACCAGGATTTGTATTGTGGCCCCGCCAGTGGCTTAGTGGAGCTGGCAGCAGATTCGGACACTGAGGAGGTTGGGGAGGAACCTGGGCCAGTCCTGGAGTCTGGGGAAGGCTCCGATGAGAGATGGGCCCAGGGCTGTCCAACAGTTATCTGATCAAGTGCCCATGGGGATGCTACAACGGTTGTGTGAATAACAGCTGTAGGCCGTGTTTATTCAATGCCGCTGTTAACTTTGGAAGTTGAGGAGGAACCGCGCCAGCCTCAGGCTACAAGAGACGTGGCAACCCAAATTCATCCCGATGCGCCAGTTCTCTGCCCATCCGAGGATACCTCCTTGCCCGCTCAGCCAAGGGATGACGGAGATCGCCAGGGCCTCACCTTGATGTAGTGGGTCCTGTTGGTGGAGATGCAGATGTGAATGGATGTGGGAATGTTGGTGGTGGTGGGGCGTCACGTTGAACATCTGGAGCCTGGCCAAGGGATCGTTGGTGAGGGACGCCATGCGCTCGGCGTGGATCCTCTCGGCAGCCAGTCTGTCCGGGTAGCTCATTTCGGGCCGTAACTGCGGGCCGGCTAAAGCGAGTCTCTCCCTCTCCAGAGGGTTAAGCCCAGGGTGGAAAGAAGCGAAGGGGTGAGGGCCAGCGGTCGGGGGGAGGGTGAGGGCGCCGTGACGGGCAAAGTGCTCCATGGGGTTGGTGGCCGGGTGAAGGGCGTCCAGTTCGGGAGGCTTCACCTCGAAACCCGGCTTCATCCTTTCCCGCAGTTCCCGCTCCCTGATCTCCCGTTCCCGCAGCTCCCGCTCCCGCAGCTCCCGCTCCCGGAGGGTGGGGTCCACGTTGTAGAGGCCCGGCATGTGGTACGCCAAGAGCGGGTCGGCGGGATTGAGGGGAACGAAGAAAGGGTGGTTCCGGTTGGTGGGGGACATGACGTGGGGACGCGCGTACTCGCTCAGCGTCCGTAGGGCCGGGGTGTCCGGGCCGATGTAAGGGGGCACGGCCGCGATGGTGGTGGGGGGCGGTTCGAAGGACGGCCTCATGTGCGCTGGACCGCTCAGCTGAGATTCTCCGAGACGACCGTCGTGGGAGGAACTGGATGCTTTCTGTGGGAGGAAAGAGAGAGAGGGGCTCAGGGCAAATTCCCCCCAAAAAACCCCAGCCCAGATGTTTCCTACTCTCCCAATTCTTCCATGGGAGATATCGACTACGAGCAACTAAGATGATTAAAGGCGTAGAGAGAGCAAGATATGGAGAAGGTTCCCCTCGCACATCTGTGCTAGTCGTCCCTGACTCTAGGGGGCACTGCTCATCTCCTTCAAAGCCCAAGAGCCAGCGTTGTCCGAAGACGTCTCCGTGGTCATGTGGCCGGCATGACTAAACGCCCGAAGGCGCACGGAACGCTGTTCCCTTCCCACCAAAGGTGGCTCCTATTTTTCTCCTTGCATTTTTTAACGTGCTTTCGCACCGCTAGGTTGGCAGAAGCTGGGACAAGTCACGGGAGCTCGCTCCGTTATGCGGCGCCAGGGATTCGAACTGTCGAACTGCCAACCTTTCTGATCGACAAGCTCGGCGTCTTAGCCGCTAAGCCACCGTGTCCCCTTGGTTATGTCTAGTCTACAATGAAAAAGAACTAAGGGAGGCATGAACATGATGCCACCAAGAAGAGGGGGGTCAACCTATTTTCCAAAGGAAGGAAGGAGAAGAAACAATGGATGGAAACTAAGCAAGGAGAGAAGCAACTTAGAAGTAAGGAGAATCTTCCTAACAGTGAGGAACAATGAACGAGTGAACACTGGGTCTCCCTTCCTTTTGGGCTCTGATTCGGTCCCCCTCCATCCGCCCCACCTTCGCAGACAAGACAAAACCTACCGCCACCCTCTCGGCCTCTCTCTCGCGCTCCCGTTCTCGTTCCCTCTCCTTCTCCTTCTCTTTTTCCCGTTCCCTCTCTTCTCTCGCTTTCTGCTCGGCTTCCCGCTTGGCTCTCTCGATCGCCTCTTCTCGCTTCTTCGCCAGCTTGGAGCCCGCCAGCGGCATGAAGTACAGGTCCGTCCTGGCGCAGGAGTTGTAGCCGCGGTCCAGGTGCTTGTAAAACCTGGAAGGACGGAACGGGAGGGGAGGATGAGAACCTGAAAACGATCGGCGCAGGGGGGGGGGGGGGGAAGCAGCGGGATCTTGGCCATTAGAAAGAGATGGTCGCAGAACTAAAACAAACCATAGCCAGGAATGCACAAATCCCAGAAATCTAAGGATCTAAGACAGGAAATTAACTTTCTTCTCCTAATTTGGAAATCAAGCTTCGGAGGAATCCTTGTTTGAACCAAGGATGCCTTCTGCAAGCTGTATTTTTATTCTGACAAAAAAAACATTGTTATAGATCTTTATTTTTATCGCTTTCCTTGTTCTAAGCATCAACACAAAACTACTGTAGTCCTTGTTAGGAGTAAACTCCTATAGTTGGGTAGACAATATATAGTCATTGTAACTTTAAGGTAGGTGGAATGTTAAGAGTGCAATTAGTAAGTGCAATTATCTCTAACTATAAGAGGAAGCCAGGAGAGCGCATCTCTCTCTCTCGGCTGGACTTGCTGTTTTGATAACTGAATTGTGTTGTGAACTGTGATTTACGGAAGACGGAAGATTGTGTAAGCTATTTGATATTGTTGAGACTTTGTTTTTGACTCAATTTAACATCACTGCTTGTTGAGCAGTAGCTTAGTTTGATTTTTACAACCTAAGTAAAAAGCTATTTTATTTTACTTAAAAAGTGTCTGGTATTCTAATTGTGTGCACATTAGCAACATTTCTCTAGCTGCATACTCTGCGGCACACCCTCTGCTGTCTCCCAACGGAGATATCACCTAACAGTCCTTACTAGAGATTTGGAACTAAACTACCTGGCTTTGCCAGCAGCACGAAGCCGAGACCTCATCACGATAAACGCATTTTATTTCGTTTACAGTGAATTCCTCTCCAGCCAAATCTTTCCTCTCCCACACAGTCTTTCAAGATCTTTCATAATGACCGAACTTTATCAGGCTTGGAGTGTGGCCAGGCCGAGATCTTTCAGACGCTGGCAATACTTGGCAAGAATGAACTAATTGTCTCCTGCAAGCTCCACTCCCCTGCTGCTCCTCTTTTATTTCCTCTGGGAGGGGCCATTCATCGTCCACCTGTGGCCTTCCTCCCAAGTCGACCCCTGTTCTTTAGCTGTTCCCTTTGTCTGGCCACTCTGCGCATGCGTACAGTGAGAACAGGCTCCAGTTGTTCTTCTGCCCTACTGGTGTCTGACTCTGAAGGCAGCTGATCACTGTCACAGGGCCCTGGCCCCCTCTCTGCCTCCGACCCAGAGCCCTCCTCAGAGCCTTCCCCAGACTCCAGGACTGGCCCATCTTCCTCCCCAACCCTCCTCACTCTCCGAATCTGCTGCCAGCTCTGCTGGCCAGCCACAACAGTGATGCACTAAGCCACATTTAAACCATGGTTTCCTGAATACCCCATAAGGGGCTGCGTTCACATCCCATCTGTCCCCCAAGCCTGCCAAAAACCATCTATCTCCCAGCTAAGCAGATGAGCCAGTTGGGAATGAATTGAAAATTGGCGTGTGTGTGTTGGCTTTCCAAATTTCCAAGCAACAATCACGAGATCGTCCCTCTCACCTAGCTGACTGACTGGCGTGACTCGGCGTGTCCACCACCGTGGGTTCTGGCGAGGGGCTCCGGGTTGGCGGAGGTGGGCTCTCGGGCTCCTCGACCTCGTCGGGCGCCTCCTCCTTAATCTGGATGGAGGGGACGGTGCAAGGGGTCACCACGGGGACGTTTCCGCTGCAGGCTGCCGAGCTGGGCACGGCCCCCTGGCTCGGGGCGCTTGGCACAGAGGGCGGCGTGGAAGTCGACGGGCAGGAGGGAGGCGTGGCGGGAGGCGGACCCCCAGGAACGAAGGGGTGCTGGGCGAAAGAAGGCTGGGGAGGCGCCGGGTGGCTCTGGGTGAGGACCGGCGGCTGGGCGGGGGACGGCTGCAGGGGCTGGCTCTGGGGCATCAGCTGCAGGGGAGGCGGGTGCGCTGAGGGCGGGTGGTGGGTCGAGAGGGAGCTGAGCGGCTTCAGCGCAGGGGGCGGGGGCAGGTTGGAGTTCATGGAGAATGGCGAAGGGCCCGCGAGGTGCTTGTGGGAGGGCAGCGTGGGGAGCGGCGGGATGGGCGTGGTGGGCGGGGGCTTGATGTGGGGCATGGCCATGGGAGCGGGGGGCAGGGGCTGCTCCCGGGGACACTGGGAAGACAGGGGGGACGAGGAGGGCACTTGGACGGAGGAGACCTGCAGGGCAGGGTGGGCCGGGGGAGGCAGGGGACCCTGAGACTGTGAAGAGGAGGCTGGCAAGGCCTGGGGCGGGAGGGCGAAGGGCTGCCCGGGGGCCGGGTGGGGCAGGAGGGGCTGTGCTTGCAGGCCGTGCGGGAGGGCCTGGATCTGGCCATGGAGGGGCGGCTGAGGGTGCGGCGGGGGAAGGCCCTGGGGCTGGCCGGGCGGCCCGGCGAGCGGCTGCAGTGGCGGGTGAGGAGGGGAAGGCAGCCTGGGCGGGTGCAACGAAGGGCCCTGCTGGATGTGCGAATGAGGGAGGCTCGGGGCCAGAGGCTGGCTGGAGGGCTGCGCTGCCGAAGGGGACACGTGCGGGACGACGGCGGAAGAGGGGAGGCTGGAGCCGGCCGGCAAGGAGGGCAGCTGGGCTGGGAGGGGCCCCGGGGGCTGAGCCGGGCCATTGGCGGCCTGGAGAGACGGCTGCTGCTGGGCCGAGGAATCCGAGTCGCTCTCGTTGTCCTGCGGGCTGGAGATGCTGGGCGAGGTGCTGCGGTTGTCCTGGTCGATGTCTTTGGGGTCGCTGCTGCCCTCGTCGTTCACGCTGCGGCTGTCGGAGCTCTCCCCTTCGCCCTCCGAGGGGGAGTTGGGCCGGCTGATCTCCTGCGGAGGAGGATCCGGGAGAAAGGAGGGGAGGACATGCCAGGAGATTAGGCCCTCCAGAAAGCTGCCATGGAGGCAGAGGGGAGCTACCCGAGGCCAGATGTGTATCTGAGCACCTCGTGGCTTCCATCACATCATGCCACCCTTGGAGGACAAGCCAGCCACCCTGGTGCCCTTCGGAAGACCACCATGGGCCGGATCTGAAACCCAAGGCCTCCCCTAACTCTGCTTTCAAGGTAGGCTTCCACCCCCCCCACCCCCCAACCTAGCGCCAGCGGCTTCTTTTCCAAGGAACTCACCTGGGTTTTGGTTTTCTTGGCATTGATGCGTTCGGGCTCCTCGCTGTCGGACGCTGCCTTTTCTCGCTGCCTCTTGGAGCTCTTGAGAGGAGAAGAAGCCTCTTCTTTAATCTTCTGCCGTGGAAGGGGGGGAAAAAAAGCAACGTGGTTTAAAGGGAAGGGGCAGGGCTAGTGGTGCCGGGGTACCTGACCTCCTAAAGGCTTCTGACCCGGGGCCTAACAACACAAGGGGTTTTCCTGAAGTGGCGGAAGGAACACGGAGCGGCGAGATGGACGGAGACGGGAGGCTTCAAGTGAAGCACCACCACGGATGGGTTGAGGTTGGCTTTCCAACATGCTTCCCCAGTGGAAAGTCTGCAGATGGAACATGGAGCGGAGAGATGGACGGAAATGGGAGGCTTCAAGTGAAGCACCACCATGGATGGGTTGAGAGGTTGGCTTTCCAACAGGCTGCCCCAGTGGAAGGTTGGCGGATGGAACACGGAACAGAGAGATGGACAGAGATGGAGGCTTCAAGTGAAGCACCACGACTGATGGGTTGAGCGGTTGGCTTTCCAACAGGTTTCCCCATTGGAAGGTCAGCGGATGGAACATGGAGCAGAGAGATGGAGGCAGCTTTAAGTGAAACACCACCACTGATGGGTTGGCTTTCCAACAGGCTTTCCCACTGGAAGGTCAGCAGTGGGGAAGAAGGTGAGAATGTCTGACCTGGCTGTGGGGTGTTTCCCCCCTTCCCCCCCTCCTCTTCTGTAGTTTTCTATTGGGGTTTCTTTCATGTGGCTTCAGGCTTGACACAGCTTGGAGCTGAAGGGGATAACTAGGGGATTAACTGGAAGCTGGCAAGATGAGGAACTCTGCGGGAGGGTTCGGAAGGGAAGGGCCAGCTCCATCAGCCACGCTTTGACTTCTGTCTCAACCTGCTCTGACCCTTGACCGGGGGGAGGAATGACCGAACTCTCATCGCAACGTACTTTGGTGGATTTCTTGACCGAATCCGCCTTGCTGTCGTTACTGGACGTGCTGGCCGCGCTGGGAGAGTTGCGGCCGCTGGATCGGATGTCCTCGTTGATGGGCGAGGCCCTCCCGTCTGGGCTGGTGGGTTGCTTTTTACGACCGCTGCGGAGCGTAGACATCTGCTGGTGAAAAGAGAAAAGAGAAGGTCAAAGGCTGCTCCCAGGAGGCCCGACCTTGACAGGCAACGCAAACGGACTTTCATTCTCTCCCAAAGCCACCCAACAACTGTCAAGGACAATTGGATCCAGACTTAGTGGGGTCCTGACCAGGTCCCTTTGGGAGAAGATAGGAATCGCCAGCTCGGTTCCATGGTTTCCACCATGCTAGGTCCAGCCCCAGGATGCACCTGGTGGACTTCTTCCATCCCTCAGCATTCAGGAAGGAAGCCATACTGCCACCACAACGCTCCCTGGAGAACCTCAAAAGTTCTCAAGACCTTAGTAAAGGAGGGATGTCCTAGGAAAGGATAATGTGCAATGGAACCATTGTCTCTTGTTTTGTCCACCCGTTCGACACCATGAAAAGAAGGGACTGGGGGAGAGGGGAGAGGATAGGATAGCAATATTCCAATATTTGAGGGGCTGCCACAACGAAGAGGGAGGGGTGTCAACCAATTTTCCAAAACACCTGAGGGTAGAACAAGAGGCAACGGATGGAAACTAACCAAGGAGAGAACCAATCTAGAATCAAGGAGAAATTTTTTGACCATGAGAACAATTAACCGGTGGAACGACTTGCGTCCAGAAGTTGTGGGTGGCTCCATCACTGGAGGTTTTTCAGAAGAGATTGGACAACCACTGGTCTGTTTGAGTAGGAGGTTAGACTAGAAGACCTCCAAGGCCCCTTCCAATTTTATTATTCAACGTTCAATGTCAGGGATGTCAAACTCAATACAATACAATACAATAGCAGAGTTGGAAGGGACCTTGGAGGCCATCTAGTCCAACCCCCCTGCCTAGGCAGGAAACCCTATACCATTTCAGACAAATGGCTATCCAACATCTTCTTGAAGACTTGCAGTGTTGGGGCATTCACAACTTCTGGAGACAAGTTGTTCCACTGATTCATTGATTAAATTCATTAACTGATTAAATTCATTTGAGGGCAGCATCAGGGCTGTAGTTGACCTTGGAGGGCCGGGCGCTTTGGCTGACTGGGCGGGCGTGGCCAGCTTGAGGCTACTCCCCAAACTGCTGGCATATTTCCTCTTTGCATTCGGTAGCCACGCTCCAAGGTCTCTTCCAACTCTGTTATTCTGTTACTTTATCACAAAAGTTGGGATATAGTGTATACAGTTCATGAACTGGGATAGACATGGCAACAGGTCAGCCATTGGGGACTGACTGGAACAGGACATGGTAACAAAGTCAGCCAATGAATAGGCTTAGCAACAAGGTCAGTCAACGGGGGCTGTTTGCTGATTCAGACAGCAAGGAGCCTGGGCGTGGCTTAGCTCTGAGTGCTGTGCTGAGAATTGAAACTGAAACTCTCCTCTCTACCACACTGGAAGAACCACTCTTGGTATTGTATATATATATATATATCTTCATGTGTTATTACCGTATTTTTCTGAGTATAAGACGCACCTTAGTTTTTGTGAAAGAAAATAATAAGAGAAAGAAATTCTGCCTCTGCCTACCAGCATCCATGGTATTCAGCTGACACCTGGTAACAAGGTCAGCCAATGAATAGGCATAGCAACTAAAGTCAGCTAATGAGGGCTATTTGGGCTCTGAAATTTGCTGTGTGAGCAAGGAGGAGACAGGAAGGAGCCTGCCTTAGCCGAGAACTGAAAGTGAAACTGCTTGTGTTTCGCTTTTGATAATATATTGTATATTATTATGATGATTATTTTGACCCCGGCTGAATCAGTTGCTGTGCTTTCTGAATGGGATTGCTGCTACAAACTCTGACCAGCCAGGTCAGCTTCAGCACTTACTGCAGCCTGATTCAGCACGGCTGATTGGAATACGTCCGGAATACCCTCCAATCAGCTGTTCCAGGTTGCAAGGATTGCCACAGACCATCGCTATCCCCATGTCTCACATTTTTGGCCTCTGATGGGGGTGGGTGGGGCTACGTTTGGTGTATAAGACACACCCAAATTTTCACCCTCTTTTTTGGGGGGTTTAAAAGGTGCGTCTTACAACGCTGAAAAATGCGGTAGCTTTAGTAAAAGTATACCTTTCACTGCAAATGGGAATCGAGGGTCTTTCTCCCCTAAAGATCCAAGCTGGAACAAGCCTGACACAAGGTTTCCTACATTATTCCCATGGGGGAGAGAATACCGTAATTTTTGGAGTATAAGACGCACCTTTTCCCCCTCAAAAAAGAGGTTGAAAATCTTCATCCTTTTTTGGGAGGGGAAAAGGTGTGTCTTATACTCCAAAAAATACGGTATGTATATAAAGAGAAGTTAATGAATCCTGCTGAATCAGTCCACCTAGGTTTTCTGGATTTGATCGCCATAGCAAACTCTGACAAAAGTGGACTTACCGAGCCACGGCTCCTCCTCGTCCTCATGCTATGCTTCCCACTGAGACCCTCATCTTCCTCTTTGACCGGCTTGAACATAAAGGGTGGAGGGTCCACCGGCTTCTCGATGGGCGGGAGCTCGCCGTACTTCTTGAAGTGGATCCGACAATCCGTGCAGAGAAGGATGTTTTCCCGCCCGCCGTGGTGCCAGTCCTTGGAGGCTGTTAAAAAATGGGGGCAAAAAAATGGATGCCATCCACCCCAGAAGAAGGAATCGCAGATTTAAATGGGGAGTGGTCAGCTCTGGAACCATTGTCCTCCCTCCTGGCACTTTCAGGGCTGCCGCACAGTGAAGCGAGTCAAGCTGTGGGAACGGGAAGGGGGAGGAAGGGATAGCCGAGCGATTGTAGCCGTAAGAAAATTCTTTCTTCTGAGAACCAGGAGGCTTTCCCTGCCAAGTGCAAGCAAGGAGGTGGGATCGGAGACCCACAATCGGACTGTGACCTGATTGGATTGTGCGACAGGCAACATGGGCAGGGGAAAGAAAATTCTACTTGTAAGGGGAGGGGGCGGGAGACACCCGAGTTGGGGGGGGGGTCAGAGTCGGGTTTCCCCAGATGTGCCAGGCCTAATAAATATATTTAATTATTTATTTATTTATTTTTCATATTTATAACCCGCTCCCATCTCACAACAAGGGACTCGGGGCGGCGAACATAGAATTAAATCAATAAATACAAAATACAATACATAGATATTAGATGCCTGTGTTGTAACCGTTTTTAAAACCCTCGTTTATAATTGGCGGTGCTGGGGTTACGCAAGGCCGGCTAGTTGGAAGAAGTGAGTCTTAAGACATTTGCGGAAGAGGCGGAGGTCAGGAATGGTGCGGATTTCAGGGGGCAGGTCGTTCCAAAGGGCCGGCCCTGCCACAGAGAAGGCCCTCCCCCTGGGCGCCGACAGTCGACATTGCCCGACCGACGGCACCCTGAGGAGGCCCTCTCTGTGGGAGCGTGTCGGTCCCAGGGATGTATGGGGCAGGGGTCACCAAGCTTTTGGACCTCAGGGACCACTAATATGACATGCCTAACGACTGGCTGGGTGGGTGTGGCTAGGTGGTCACGTGATTGGGTGGGCGTGGCCAACTCGATGTCGCTCACGTCGAGGGGCGCCTCGCCAGCCTCCACTCACCCCTCTTTGCCTGCCCGCCCGGGCTCCTTAGGGCCCCAAGAAGAAGCCGTTGCTGGAGCTAAGCAGCCCCCCCCCCCAGGGGAAAGAGTTGGCAAAACAGCTCTGTTCAAATTGGATCTGGCCGAGGAGGCGGCTCAGCAGAAGCACCTCACTGAGGACTAGGAGCACAGGCTTTCCAAGCAGTTTTGAGTTTTTTGAGTTTTATTTGATTTATATCCCGCCCTTCTCCAAAAGGACCCAAAATACAAAAAAATTAAAACCTATTAAATATCAGTCCTGCGCTAAAACCCATTAAAATCCCCAAATAAAACTATCTATACTAGTCACAGCGGAGGTTATGCTAGGCCGGCTTGATGAAAGAAGTGCGTTTTTAAATACTGGCGGAAGAGGCGGAGGTCGGTGATGGTGCGCAGTTCAGGGGGCAGGTCGTTCCACAGGGCAGGGCCCGCACAGAGAAGGCTCTTCCCCTGGGTGTCGCCAGTCGGCATTGTCCGGCCAACGGCACCCTGAGAAGGCCCTCTCTGTGGGAGCGGATCGGACGAAGGGATGCATGGGGCAGGAGACGGTCTCGCATATAACTAGGTCCCGAGCCATGGAGCGCTTTAAAGATGGTCGTCAAGCACAGGGGAGAATGGTCCGATAAGAGGTGGCATAGTCCTCAGCTGCGCAACGGGTGGAGGAGAAAAGAGGCTCGGACGGGGCACCTCCCCAACTTTTCAGTCTCTGCAAAAGAGACCGCGGGAGGTTCGTACTTTCGCGCCTCGCGAGATTCTGTTGATGTAGCCAATAAATATTGGCGGTTGTGGCCAACAATAAAGCAGTGTTTGTTTCCAGTCTGGTCTACCCGAGGGGGGCTCACAGGACACCCCCCCCTAGGTAAAAAAAAAATACGTACTGGTGGTGAAGCAGTGGCGACATGCATAGCCCTTCAGCTCCTGCTCACTGTCCTCGCTGTCGAAATCATCTTCGCTGGCCGAACTCAAGTCCACTAGGGGGAATTGAGAAGGGGAGAGGGTAGTAAGATTCAAACCAGCTTTTGCCCTGCTCTGTTGGTTTGTAGGCTTTAGTTGGCCATACGTGTTTGCACCCTTGTGTTTTGATATGGCCTGTATCGGCTAATCAATAAAGCTAATCTATCAAGAATCAAAGGGGGCAGGGAGAGAGGGAGGAGAGAGGGAGAGAAAGAGAGAGGGAGAGAAAGGGAGGGAGAGGAGAAAGAGAAAGAAGGAGAGAAAGGAAAGAGAGGGAGTGGAGAGAGAGCAAAAGGGAGAAGAAGAGGAGAAAGGGAGAGAGAGAAAGAGGGAGGGAGAGAAAGGGAGAGGGGAGAGAAAGCAGGAGAGAGAGAGAAAGCGGGAGGGCGAGGGAGGGAAAGAGAGAAAGGAGGAGAAAGGGAGAGAAAGAGAGAGGGAGAGGAGAGAGAAAGAAAGAGGGAGAGGAGAAAGGAGGGAGAGAAAGCGGGAGAGAGAGAAAGGAAAGAGAAAGAGGGAGGAAGGGAGAGGGAGAGAGAAAGAGGAGAAAGGGAGAGAGAGAAAGAGGGAGGGAGAGAAAGGGAGAGGGGAGAGAAAGCAGGAGAGAGAGAGAAAGCGGGAGGGAGATGGAGGGAAAGAGAGAAAGGAGGAGAAAGGGAGGGAAAGAGGGAGGAAGAGAGAGGGAGAGGAGAGAGAAAGAAAGAGGGAGGGAGAGGAGAAAGAGAAAGGAGGGAGAGAAAGCAGGAGAGAAAGGAAAGAGAGAAAGAGGGAGGAAGAGAGAGGGAGAGAGAAAGAGGAGAAAGGGAGAGAGAGAAAGCGGGAGGGAGAGAGAAAGGAGGAGATAAAGAAAAAGTAGGAGGGAGAGAGAGAGAAAGCGGGAAGAAGCAGGATGGAGGGAGAGAGAGAGGGGGGAGGGAGAGGACAAAAAAGAAAGAAACTGAGTCAGGGTATCTATCTCCCTTCTCCTTTTGGGGGGGACGGGACACAGCAAGGAGAAAAAGCATAGAATGTTTCACAGCATTCAAGTGGAGAAAAGCACGACTTTCTGTTTGACCCCCATGCATCTAAAACAGAGATCGACAACCCCCCCACCCCCGCCCTATGTTTTCAGCTTCCTACTTACAGAATTCGCTGGAAGGGGGCCTGGAGGGGGTGTTAACCGGAGTGGAAGCTGTCCGGGTCTTAATTCTTCGAAAGACGGCCTGCCGCCGATGCCTGCGGTGAGCCCGGGAACTGGCAGCTTCTGGAGTTTTCTTCCAATAGTAATAGAAGGTGATCAGCTCTCCCTGGGAAAAGAGAAGGAGCGGGATTGCAAGGTTAGACCAGAAAGGTAAGGAAAACCCTTGGGAAGCAACAGAGGGACACCCCCCCCACACACACACAAAATTGCAGATTCAATGCCTTGGAGCAGGGGCGTCAAACTGCTGGGGGCGGGATCTGGCTCGCGGGGTGCTTAGATCTGGTCCGCGGCTTTCCCAGAGACTCTGTGCCAAGTTTTGCAATGCCCTGTGTTTGGAAACTAGTTATCTGGCAGCTCTCCAAGTGAGATAAGGTTCGTGTGGATTAACATTCCTCGGAAAGACTGTTTGCTAAAGCCTGGCTGACTGCGAATGAAAGAAATTCACAGTCGTGCCAAGTGTTGCCTTGACCTGCGTTTGGAAACTAGTTATCTGGCAGCTCTCCAAGTGAGATAAGGTTCGTGTGGATTAACATTCCTCGGAAAGACTGTTTCCTAAAGCCTGGCTGACTGTGAATGAAAGGAATCCACAGTCGTGTAAATAAAAGAGGTTTCACCGGGATCCAGACTCTGCTTCATTTTGTTAAGGAAGAACAGCAGAGCACTCGGGCCGCTACAAGCGCCCCTGGCACGAGTGACATCAAGCTGGCTGGCCACGCCCATCCCAGCCCCCTCAAGGTCAAACACAGCGCTGATGTGGCCCTCAATGAAATAGAGTTTGACATCTCTGCCTTGCAGGATAGTCTACGTCTTCTCTCCTTCTCAAAGTTGCATTTCCATATCCACTGAAAGTTTGTAGGAATTCCCAAGTATGGTGGTCCCAAAGGTGTTTTTTTTAGGCCACTGGACTCTCGGGTTCCCCCCCTTTCAAGATGTTTCACTTCTCATCCAAGGAGCTCTTCAGCTCTGACTGGATGGTGGAGAATGGAAGGATTCAAAGGAAAGAAAGAAAGAAAGAAAGAAAGAAAGAAAGAAAGAAAGAAAGAAAGAAAGAAAGAAAGAAAGAATCAAAGGAAAGAAGGATTCAAAACTCATTTCTTCCGTTTGGCTGGCCTAGGGTAATTTTAATTAGTTATGGTGTTAAGGGGTTTTAGGGACAGTTTTTAGTTTTTATAGATGTTTTTAGCGCAGGATATGTTTAATTGTGTTTTTTAAATTTTGTACTCTGTGTTTATTGTTTTTTAATTCTCCTGTGCCCCGCCTCGAGTCCCTCTGGGGAGAGAGAGCGGGTTAGAAATAAAAATTTATTATTATTATTATAATTTATTATTATTATTATCAAAGGAAAGAAAGAAGAATTCAAAGGAAAGAAAGAAAGATTCAAAGGAAAGAAAGAAAGGATTCAAAGGAAAGAAAGAAAGAAGGATTCAAAGGAAAGAAAGAAAGAAAGATTCAAAGGAAAGAAAGAAAGAAGGATTCAAAGGAAAGAAAGAAGGATTCAAGGAAGAAAGAAGAATGAAGGATTCAAAGGAAAGAAAGAAAGAAAGAATCAAAGGAAAGAAAGAAAGATTCAAAGGAAAGAAAGAAAGAAGGATTCAAAGGAAAGGAAGAAGGATTCAAAGGAAAGAAAGAAGGAATGAAGGATTCAAAGGAAAGAGAAGGATTCAAAGGAAAGAAAGAAGGAAAGAAAGAAGGAATGAAGGATTCAAAGGAAAGAAAGAAAGAAAGATTCAAAGGAAAGAAAGAAAGAAGGATTCAAAGGAAAGAAAGAAAGATTCAAAGGAAAGAAAGAAAGATTCAAAGGAAAGAAAGAAAGAAAGATTCAAAGGAAAGAAAGAAGGATTCAAAGAAAGAAAGAAGAATGAAGGATTCAAAGGAAAGAAAGAAGGAAAGATTCAAAGGAAAGAAAGAAAGGATTCAAAGGAAAGAAAGAAAGAAGGAATGAAGGATTCAAAGGAAAGAGGATTCAAAGGAAAGAAAGAAAGAAGGAATGAAGGATTCAAAGGAAAGAAAGAAAGAATGAATGAAAGAAAGAAAGAAAGAAGGATTCAAAGGAAAGAAAGAAGGAAGGAAATAAAATCCAGTGGCCTCCTTAAAAAGCATTCTTGGGTTCGTATCCATCAATTTGAACCCATCGGGAGGAAAAGGAACCTCCTCCTGTCCTTCAAGTTTAATTCTCTACATGAATTAAAAGCGTTAAAAATACCTAAAATTAAGATAATTAAAAGAGGGGAAGGGGAGAAAGGAAGGAGGAGCAGCTGGTCCCATGGGATGGAAAAAAATAAGTAAATTGCCACGTCTACCATCTCCTACTCAAAGCTCTTCCCACAACACTCAAGCCGGAAGACGGCGATCGATTTTATTTACGTATTTTTGACAATCTTCACGCGCACCGAGATGTTCGGGTAATTAGGGCAATCAAAAGGCCCCACAGGGGGGGGAATCGGCAGGAAGCCCCCGCGGCGTAATGAATCTTGGCCTGCGTTCGGAATATCGGATTCAAACGAGGGCGCAGGTGTAATCTGTAATCTTTTAAAGCCTGGTGGGTGGATTTCAACTCAGTGTGTCTGTGTGTGTCTGTGTGTTTTCCTAACTGACTTCTCAGAAGCCGACAAGTCAGGAAGGAGCACTGCCTCCAATTCCCCACAAGAGGGTGTGTATGTGAGTCTCTCTTTCTCTCTCTCTCTTCTTTCTCTCTGTGTCTTTCTCTCTGTGTCTTTCTGTCTGTCTGCCTGTCTTTCTCTATATTTCTGTCTTTCTCTCTGTGCCTTTGTCTGTCTCTCTCTTTCCATCTTTCTCTGTCTGTCTTTCTCTCTGTCTCTCTCTCTCTGTATGTCCCTCTGTCTCTCTCTCTGCCTTTCTCTCTCTCTTCTTTCTCTGTGTGTCTTTGTCTGTCTGTCTTTCTCTATATTTCTGTCTTTCTCTCTGTGCCTTTGTCTGTCTCTCGCTTTCCATCTTTCTCTGTCTGTCTTTCTCTCTGTCCCTCTCTCTCTGTATGTCCCTCTGTCTCTCTCTCTGCCTTTCTCTCTCTCTTCTTTCTCTGTGTCTTTCTGTCTGTCTTTCTCTCTGTGTCTTTGTCTGTCTGTCTTTCTCTATATTTCTGTCTTTCTCTCTGTGCCTTTGTCTGTCTCTCGCTTTCCATCTTTCTCTGTCTGTCTTTCTGTCCCTCTCTCTCTGTATGTCCCTGTCTCTCTCTCTGCCTTTCTCTCTTCTTTCTCTCTGTGTGTCTTTCTGTCTTTCTCTATATTTCTGTCTTTCTCTCTGTCCCTCTCTCTCTGTATGTCCCTCTGTCTCTCTCTCTGCCTTTCTCTCTCTTCTTTCTCTCTGTGTGTCTTTCTGTCTGTCTGTCTTTCTCTATATTTCTGTCTTTCTCTCTGTCCCTCTCTCTCTGTATGTCCCTCTGTCTCTCTCTTCTTTCCCTCTGTGTGTCTTTCTCTATATTTCTGTCTTTCTCTCTGGCCCTCTCTCTCTCTGTATGTCCCTCTGTCTCTCTCTCTGCCTTTCTCTCTCTCTCTCTTCTTTCTCTCTGTGTGTCTTTCTTTCTGTCTTTCTCTCTGTGTGTCGACCGAAGCCTGAGGATGGCAAGTGAGATCTTGCCGAAACGTTGCAATAACAATTCCATATATACATGGGAAATGGCCAACTGATGAGAGCTAATAAGCTCGAAATAGATCTATCTTAATCTCTCAAATTTAAATTTATTGATCAGCTCATAAAACTAACACACATATCTAAAAAAATTAACACAACGTAATTCATGGTTCTCTGTCTAGATGGTCTCTGGTTACGAGCCGAAAGGCAGAGAGGGAAACAGTATGTCTCCTACCTTAATGGGGCCCTAACAGGAAGTTGTGAAAACAATTATCTATCTATCTATCTGTCTGTCTGTCTGTCTGTCTGTCTGTCTGTCTGTGTGTGTGTGTGTGTTTGTGTGTCACTCTGTCTCTCTCTGCCTTTCTCTCTCTTTCTCTCTCTCTCTGTGTCTTTGTCTCTGTCTATCTCTCATCCCCCCGCTGATTGATCTAAGCATCTCTCACCTCAACCCCAACTGCCAGGTTAGGTCTCCCCTGGGTAGCTAACATTCACAGATCCACGACATAAACAGGTTAGCTAATGTAAGCTCTTACACAGGCACAAATCATGGTTAAGGGCAAACAGGGTTCTTAGCACAATGATGAAAATAGAACAGAATAGAGAACAGAATAGAATAACAGAGTTGGAAGGGACCTTGGAGGTCTTCTAGTCCAACCCCCTGCTCAGGAAGGAAACCCTCCACCACTTCAGACAAATGGCTCTCCAACATCTTCTTAAAGACTTCCAGTGTTGGGGCATTCACAACTTCTGGAGTCCAAGTTGTTCCACTGATGAATTGTTCCAACTGTCGGGAAATTTCTCCTTAAATTCTAGGTTGCTTCTCTCCTGGATTAGTTTCCACCCATTGCTTCTTGTCCTGCCCTTGGGTGCTTTGTTTTTACTTAGCTATTTCTCAAATTTACCTCGGTGCCCATCTCGCCCAGTGAGTCTGGACAGCGCAGGATAAATCTCCTTCCAGCAATACTCATTCCAGATGCTTTCGACATTCAAACGAAGAAGCAAATAAATAAATAAATACCGATTTTCCTTGGGAGACATGGATGTAAATATGGATTTTTGGCTGTAATAAAGGTAATTTTAGGCTGTTTGGGAAGAAGGGGGCTGGGCTTTGTGGGCGAGACTGCCCCCTAATGCCAGAATGAAGTATTTACGTGCCTGAAGTTGGAGCAAAGGAACCTTTTGGAACATTTTTTGCTAAAATTAGCTTCAGGCCGTGCTATATTTACACACAAACCAGAAGCCAGAAAAAGACCAGCCGTATGACAGGAAGGGAGAAGAGAAAGAATGACTAATGCAAACCAGAACAGGGATTTGTTTTTTTAAAAAAAAGCAGTTTAGAAGCACCAAAGATACATTGAGAAGATAAAAACAGGAAATTCTATTCTATTCTTATTTCTATTTCTATTATTTCTAATTCTATTCTATTCTATTCTTATTTCTATTATTTCTAATTCTATTCTAACCCATTCTGCATTCTATTCTATTCTATTATTTCTATTTCTATTATTTCTAATTCTATTCTATTCCATTCTGCATTCTATTCTATTCTTATTTCTATTTCTATTATTTCTAATTCTATTCTATTCTGCATTCTATTCTATTCTTATTTCTATTTCTAATTCTATTCCATTCTGCATTCTATTCTATTCTTATTTCTATTTCTATTATTTCTAATTCTATTCTATTCTGCATTCTATTCTAATCAATTGTTATTTCTATTTCTATTATTTCTAATTCTATTCTATTCCATTCTGCATTCTAATCTATTATTTCTATTATTTTAATTCTGTTCTATTCTATTCTGCATTCTATTCTATTCTTATTTCTATTATTTCTAATTCTGTTCTATTCTATTCTGTATTCTATTCTATTATATTCTTATTTCTATTATTTCTGATTCTATTCTATTCCTATTCCTATTCTCTCCTCTACAGAGGATTCCAGATTAAGTCCTGCTGCCCAAGCCCCAAATCCAGGTTTGCAAAGGGAGAGATTTTGATTCTCGTCTTAGGAAAGTAAATGCTTTCCCCCCCCCCTCCCCTCTCTCTCTATCTGCCCTTCCTGGCTTGTGCAATCTTATTATCTCGGCGCCCGGCATCGAAGTGGCAGCTCATCAGGGTCAGCCTATATAATGTAGGCTGGCAGTGTTACATTTAATGACGGCTAGAGAGGGCTGGAGGAGAGAAGCAGAGGAGGGCTGTTTTAAAAAGGGATCATCAGTTCTCTCTCTCTCTCTCTGTTTCCCAAGGTGATAATTGAATGACAGAGGATGGAGGGATGGCCATTTGGAGAGGGGAAGAGGTGGGGGAGAGACCGTTAAGGGGAAATGCTTCCCCTCCCACCCTCCTTCTCTCTTCTTTTTCACGGAGGGCAGCTAATGGCTGTCAGAGGGGGGGGGGGAAAGCTTCGTTCAATCTTCATTTTCCTCCCTCCCCTCCTCCTCCTCCTCCTCTTCTTCTTCTTTTGGAGCAATGGGATTATTATCTAGCATAATACAGTAGGGGAAAATGAAAGATATTTATATTTGGAGAACTGCCTTTCGCTCTGGCAGCCGGGACGATGTGATCGGTTTGGGAATCGGTTCATTTAAAAGAGGCATTTTAGTTCGTCCTACACAGACAGACAGACAGACACACACAAACACCATTAAAAAAGCAGTGGGGCATCTCGCAAGCTCTCCCCTCCATGGTCTGCCCCCTCTAATTGTGTCTTAAGGCTTCTGCTGGGCATCCTATCTCTTTATAATTCAGCGGCACTAAAAACAAAGCTGTAAGAACATTGCAAACCACAACAACTAGACACAAATCCCGTCCCCCCCACGAATGCCATCGCTCTGCTAAAACTATTAAATTCCCCACAACACTCTCCAACTATTTATTAAGACTGCATTACTATTCCTCTTCTCATCCTTCTTCCTATTACCTATCTCCTCCCACGTATGACTATAACCTTGCTGCTTGGGTCTCTATCATTTCGATTGTTTTATTGAGTTTCCTAGGAGGATTTCGATGGCTTATTTAGTATCCTATGACTATCCCCAAGTGTTGCATCTTATGATTCTTGAGGAATGTATCTTGTCCTTTTTATGTACACTGAGAGCCTCTGCACCAAAGACAAATTCCTTGTGTGTCTCCAATCACACTTGGCCAATAAAGACTTCTATTCTATTCTATTCTATTCTATATTCTATTCTTCTACTCTATGCTCTTCTATTCTATACTATTCTATTTTTTAATATTTATTCTAGTCTATTCTATTTTTTATTATTCATTCTATACTATTCTATTTCTTAATATTCATTCTATTCTATTCTATTTTTTTTATTATTCATTCTATTCTAGTCTAGTCTATATTTTATTATTCTATTCTATTCTATCTATTCTATATTCTATTCTGTTTATCTAACCTATCCTATTCTATTCTACACTCTGTTCTCTTCTGTCTGTCTTCTATTCTATATTTTATTATTCTATTCTATTCTATTCCTTTTCTATTCTATTCTTTTTCTATTCCATTCCCTATTCTATTCTATCTATTCTATTCTATATTCTATTCTGTTTATCTACTAACCTATCCTATTCTATTCTACACTCTGTTCTCTTCTGTCTGTCTTCTATTCTATTCTATTCTATTCTATTCTATTCCTTTTCTATTCTATTTCTATTCCATTCCCTATTCTATTCCTTTTCTATTATATTCTATTCTTTTTTCTATTCCATTCCCTATTCTATTCTATCTATTATATTCTATATTCTATTCTGTTTATCTACTAACCTATCCTATTCTACACTCTGTTCTCTTCTGTCTGTCTTCTATTCTATATTTTATTATTCTATTCTATTCTATTCCTTTTCTATTCTTTTCTATTATATTCTTTTTCTATTCCATTCCCTATTCTATTCTATCTATTCTATTCTATATTCTATTGTTTATCTACCAACCTATCCTATTCTATTCTACACTCTGTTCTCTTCTGTCTGTCTTCTATCCTATTCTATTCTATTCTATCCTACTCTACATTCTATTCTCTATTCTATTCCAGTGATGGCGAACCTTTCCGACACCAAGTGCTGAAAAGGATGCCCTTCACACACTCGTCTGGCCCGTGACCAGGAAGAGGAGCTGCCCAGGGGGCACGCG
The DNA here is from genome assembly GCA_039707465.1 of Rhabdophis nuchalis. Lineage (NCBI taxonomy): Eukaryota > Metazoa > Chordata > Lepidosauria > Squamata > Natricidae > Rhabdophis > Rhabdophis nuchalis. The sequence goes on from CM077655.1 coordinate 6,142,298, forward strand.
CGTACTTACGGTTTCTGGCATGCGCCGGCGTGCCCGCTGGCAAGTCTTCCAGTTACTGCCACGCATGCGCCGATCAGCTGGGTGGCATGCATGCTCCCGCCGGAAAACGGAAGACCAGCTCTTCCGGTTTCCAGCACTGGCGCACGCACCAAGGCCAGCCAATTGGTACATGTGCGCCAGAAACCCGGAAGAGGAACGGGCGACGCCGCGTGGGCCAGGCGACATGGCTCCGCATGCCACTTCAGGCATGTGTGCCATAGCTTTGCTGTCACGACTGTAAAGTTATTGGGAGGAGGGTGGGGGGGAGAAAGAGGCATTCATTATAGAAGGGGAGGGAGAGAAATTGCTGCCGGAGCGGCAAGCAACATACTGCGAGGCACCTTGCTAATTAAAACTAGATTACACTTGTCATAATAAACACTTACTCCGCGTTGTAAATCAGGGGCGGTTTTTCTGCTTCTTGCTCCTTTCGGAGAGCCTCACCATGCTTTGATGTGAAATGGTGTGTAAATCTTTTAGCAGGCCCCGCGACCGGTTCTCTGCTAGCCTCACATTACCCGGCCGTTCCACATTTTGTTATCCAACAGTTTGCTTTGTTTAATGACCAATTAATGACACTACGATGACCAATTAATTAATGACCAATTAATGACACTCTTTAAAAAAAGAGACTCGTGACCAGTCCTCATATTTACGACCATCACAAGTAAAAGTCAATGGGGGAACCTGGGTTTCCTTAATGACTGCTGGGAGAGGTTTTAAAATCAGGAGTGACCTTATTTAATGACTGCAACGCTTAGTGACGGAGCCTTCCAATATTTGAGGGGCTGCCACAGAGAGGAAGGGGGTTCAAGCTATTCTCCAAAGCCCCTGAAGGCCAGACAAGGAATAATGGATGGATGGAAACTGACCCAGGAGAGATTCAATCTGGAAATAAGGAGGAAGTTTCTGACAGGGAGAACAATCCACCCATGGAACAGAAGTTGCCTTCGGAAGTTGTGGGAGCTTCATCCCTGGAGGCTTTCAAGAAGAGACTGGACTGCCATCTGTCAGAAATGATGTAGGATCCCCTGCTTCGGCAGGGGGTTGGACTAGATGACCTCCAAGGTCCCTTCCAACTCTGTTATTCTGTTATCCTTCTGTTAAGCCCGAAATTATGGGAGCTTCATCCTTGGAAGCTTTCAAGAAGAGACTGGAGTGCCATCTGTCAGAAATGATGTAGGACCCCCTGCTTCGGCAGGGGGTTGGACTAGATGACCTTCAAGGTCCCTTCCAACTCTGTTATTCTGTTATTCTTCTGTTAAGCCAGAAATTATGGGAGCTTCATCCTTGGAAGCTTTCAAGAAGAGACTGGATTGCCATCTGTCAGAAATGATGTAGGACCCCCTGCTTCGGCAGGGGGTTGGACTAGATGACCTACAAGGTCCCTTCCAACTCTGTTATTCTGTTATTCTTCTGATAGCCAGAAATTGTGGGCACTTCATCCTTGGAAGCTTTCAAGAAGAGACTGGACTGTCATCTGTCAGAAATGGCCTAGGGGCGCCTGTTTGGGCTGGGGGGGTTGGACTAGATGACCTACAAGGTCCCTTCCAACTCTGTTATTCTGTTATTCTTCTGATAGCCAGAAATTGTGGGCACTTCATCCTTGGAAGCTTTCAAGAAGAGACTGGACTGCCATCTGTCATAAATGGCCTAGGGGCGCCTGTTTGGGCTGGGGGGGGGGGTTGGACTAGATGACCTACAAGGTCCCTTCCAACTCTGTTAATCTTTCCAAATACCCCAATCAAGGAATCACCAAACAAGCCAACAGTAAAAAAAAAACCAAACAAAGCACCTGTAAGGCCATGCCAGGGCAAGCCACTAGAATATAAACTGAGAGCAAATCCTGTTCCTTACCAAACAACGGATCACATTACCTAGCTGGGTAACGAAACGTCTGCAAGAAAACCCCCAAGCTCAGAGAGCACCAAGGACCCCCTCGTGTATTCTGCTCCTGCGAACTGTGCCAAGATCAACCCCCACCAGCGTTAGCAGAAAAGGACCTTTTTCATCGCATGCTTTGCGTTGCTTATCCATGTGGACTAGGAACAATTAACCAGTGGAACAACTTTGCCTCCAGAAGTTGTGGGTGTTCCATCACGGGAGGCTTTTAAGAACAGATCGGACAACCATTGGTCTGAAATGTTATAGGTTTTCTGCGTGAGCAGGGGGTTTTGACGACCATCTTCAAAGCGCTCCATGGCTCGGGACCTAGTTATATGCGAGACCGTCTCCTGCCCCTTACATCCCTTTGTTCGATCTGCTCCCACAGAGAGGGCCTTCTCAGGGTGCCGTCGGCCGGGCAATGCTGACTGGCGACACCCAGGGGAAGGGCCTTCTCTGTGGCGGGCCCCGTCCTTTGGAACGACCTTCCCCCAGAACTTCGCACCATCTCGGACCTCCGCCTCTTCCGCCAGTGTCTAAAGACACATCTTTTTCAGCAAGCCGGCCTAGCCTAACCTTCCGCTGGGACTATTTTAGACAGTTTTAATTTGGGGATTTTAATTGGATTTTAGCATAGGATGGGAATTTAATATGTCTTTTAAATTTTGTATTTTGTCATTTTGTATGTTTTTTAAATTCCTGTGTGCCGCCCTGGGTCCTCTACGGAGAAAGGCGGGGTATAAATTTAATTTAAAAAAAAAAAATCTCCAAGGTCCCCTCCAACTGCATCAACAGAGGGATAGAATCAAGATCACGAGAAGGGTTAATACCACTTTATAAGGCTTTGGGAAGGGCACACTTGGAACACGGCATCCAGTTTAGGTTGCCACGGTGTAAAAAAGGATGTGGAGACTCTAGAAAGAGTGCAGAGAAGAGCCACAAAGAGGATTAGGGGACTGGAGGCTAAAACATAGGAAGAACGGTTGCAGGAACTGGGTATGTCTAGTTTAATGAAAAGAAGGACCAGGGGAGACATGATAGCAGTCTTCCAATATCTCAGGGGCTCCCCCAAAGAAGAGGGAGTCAAGCTATTCTCCAAAGCCCCTGAAGGCAGGACAAGAAGCAATGGGTGGAAACTAACCCAGGAGAGAAGCAACTTAGAACTGGGGAGAAATTTCCCGACAGAGAGGACAATGAATCAGTAGAACAGAAGTTGCCTCCAGAAGTTGTGAATGCTCCAACCCTGGAAGTTTTGAAGATGCTGGGCAACCCTTTGTCTGAAGTGGTGCAAGGTTTCCTGCCTGAGCAGGGGGGTTGGACTAGAAGACCTCCAAGGCCCCTTCCAACTCTGTGCATTCTTCTTGCACCCTTCCTGGGCCTCTTTCATCTGGATGAAATCCATCTCCACTCCCACCCTCCGCAAAGGCGCCAAACCAGAAGGCGGCAGCCATCAATCTGGACAAGGGACACCCCCATCTTCGGAGGCGCGCCGTGCCCCTCCTCCTGGTAGGCTATCTCAGAAGGCAAGTGCAGAAAAAGGCTCTTTTGAAGTTCAGCCTTGGAGAAGTCCTGGTTCCCCACCCACCCACCCAACTGCCAAGACTTCAAAGAGAGATTAAAAGAGGAGGCCTTCTCAAGATAAGGGGGACGTTGGGAGCCATCCTCAATCGAAGAAGCCCAAAAAGGAGGGCTATGATTTGGGTGAAAAAAGCTTGTTTTGACTGCGCAGATGGGTTGGAAACCCGCTCTATCGTCGCTTCAGAGACGGGGCTAACGCTCCTTGTTCCTTGTTTTGGTTTGTGGATGGCGCCGGCGTTGTTAGAAGCTCCCCCCTCCGCCCAAGCTCTGCTTCGAGGCTCTTGATGTGATGTTTTCGCTCATCATCAGACCCACAACGGTGTCAACCCGCAAAGCCCAGGCGGATGGGCTCTCCCCTCCTTTGTTGCAACACAAAAATTCTCCTCCCCCCCCCGCCCCCCCGCAGCTGACTGTCTTCTCATCTCTTTCCCCCTATTATGGCAAATTGTTGTAAAATTGGAATCCGCCTGCCCTTCCAACCTTCTGCTGGAGCCTCTCACGTGACCTCATCTAAGGGGCTCCTTCTCCGGGAAAAGCAGGGATGGAGGGTAGCTATGGCAACTGCGTCACAATTTAGTGACTGGTATAAGAAAGAAAGAAAGAAAGAAAGAAAGAAAGAAAGAAAGAAAGAAAGAAAGAAAGAAAGAAAGAAAGAGGGAGGGAGGGAGGAAGGAAAGAAAGAAAGAAGGAAAGAAAGAAAGAGGGAGGGAGGGAGGGAGGGAAGGAAGGAAGGAAGGAAAGAAAGAAAGAAAGAAAGAAAGAAAGAGGGAGGGAAGGAAGGAAGGAAAGAAGGAAAGAAAGAGAGAGGGTGGGAGGGAGGGAAGGAAGGAAGGAAAGAAAGAAAGAAAGAAAGAGAGAGGGAGGGAGGGAGGGAAGGAAGCAAGGAAGGAAAGAAGGAAAGAAAGAGGGAGGGAAGGAAGCAAGGAAAGAAAGAAAGAAGGAAAGAAGGAAGGAAGGAAAGAAAATAAGCCTCATCTTCGGTTTTATTTACTTCGTCTCTCTTCCCTCCTTTCCTTGAGCATCTGTCCATCCATCCATCCCTATTCTGCCCTTCCTTTAGGCAACAGACCTTCACGAGAAGTTTATTTGAGGTCACCTCTCTCCTCCTTCCAACTCTCCTAGAACCCACCTCATCCATCCTTGACAAGGAACTCTCGGCTTTCTTGACCTAGATCTCGTGTTCCGATATCTAAGGGGCTACCACAAAGAAGAGGGAAGCTGCTGTTGCCTAGAGGTGGAGCTGTCGCCTCTCAAGCAGGAGGTTGTGAGTTCGATCCTAGGTAGAGGCAGATGGTAGGGTCTCCTGCTTGGGCAGGGGGTTGGACTAGATGACCTGCAAGGTCCCTTCCAACTCTGTTAATCTGTTAAAGGTGGAGGAGGAGGGGGGTGTCAACCTGTTTTCCAAATCAGACAAGAAACGATGGATGGAAACCAAGGAGAGGAGCAACCTGGGACTAAGAAGAAATTTCCTGACGGTGAGAAGCACGATATTCCACTTCTACTCTATTCTATCCTATCCCAGTTCTACACTTCATTGTATTCTATTGTATTGTATTCTACCCCATTTCTACATTCTATTCTATTCTTTTTTATTCTAATTTATTCTATTCTATTCTATCCTATCCCAGTTCTGCATTTCATTGTATTCTATTGTATTGTGTTCTATCCCATTTCTACATTCTATTCTATTTTTTTTATTCTAATTTATTCTATTCTATTCTATCCTATCCCAGTTCTGCATTTCATTGTATTCTATTGTATTGTGTTCTATCCCATTTCTACATTCTATTCTATTCCATCCCAGTTCTACATTTCATTGTATTCTATTGTATTGTATTCTACCCCATTTCTACATTCTATTCTTTTTTATTCTAATTTGTTCTATTCTATTCCATCCCATCCCATCCCATTCTACTCTAACTTTCTCTCATCTCTCCCCGTTTATAGACGTTTTACCTAGAACTGAATCTTTCCAGATTCCCCAGGAAGCCTTTCAATTTGGCAAGGAGAAGAAGCGGTAAACGCAACCCATCCTTCAACAGGCTCGCAAGTTGGTCTCCATTCCCGGCTCGGAAGAAATTAGCCTCCGCGCTCTAGTTAAAAGCTTTCGGGAGATGAAAGGCGAGGCGGATCAGATTTCTCTCCTCCAAGTCCTCCAAACAGCAAATAAATCCCAAAAAGGCAGATTGAGAGCGTTAAAAAACACCGGGGCCCTTTCTTTTGATCCTGGTCTTGTTTTCTTTCGCCAGTTCTTCTTTCTTTCTTTTTTAAAAAAAAAATAAACTTGAAAAGGCTGGAAAAGCCAAGAATTCACTTCTGAAGCAGGGCAGGAAGCCTCCGACACGCCAAAGGGCACCGGATAATAAGCAGGCCCTGGGAACTGCCAGATCTATAAAGTCCTTCAATCTCAGGTGGGGGGGGGGGGGACACGCTCGCTCGGTCTTCCACCCCTCCTCGCTGGCCGTCAGAAGATGGTGAAAATAAATAAATAAATCTAATAACGAAAACCCACAAACGTATCGGGTGTCCTTGGTCAGGATGCTGCCCTGCAAGGAAAATTAATCAAGTGTTGTGGTCCAGCCAGCACAGCTGGCAGCAGATTCAGACAGTGAGGAGGGTTGGGGAGGAAGGTGGGCCAGTCCTGGAGTCTGGGGAAGGCTCTGGGTCGGAGGCAGAGAGGGGGCCAAGGCCGTCCGACAGTTATCAGCTGCCTTTGGAGTCAGATATCAGTGAGGCAGAAGAACAGCTGGAGCTTGTTCCCAGTGTGCGCATGCACAGAGTGGCCAGACAAAGGGAACAGCTAAAGGACAGGGGTCGACTTGGGAGGAAGGCCACTGGTGGGCGGTGAACGGCCCCTCCCAGAGGAAAGAAAAGAGGAGCGACAGGGGAGTGGAGTTTGCAGGAGACCATGAGTTCCCTTCATTGTTTCGGGACTCTCCGAGACTCCTTGCCAAGTTCTGCAGAGATCATCCTGGCAGCTCTCCAAGCCAGAGAAGGTCTGTGACCGTAAATCCTCCCTCGAAAGACTTTGCTGGAGGTGAACGAGCAGAATTCACAGTCAGTGACTAAAAGGGGTTTTTGTCGGGACCAGGAGTTGGCTTCGTGCCCTTGGGAAGCCTCGCTCAGAACATGAATGACAATCAGAACATGGTTTTGTTTGTGGGCATTTCTGCAGCATTAGGACCAGCATTAAGAAGGAGCAACCGCAAAACCTGGCCTTCCGTGGAGTCACAGATGGTGCTTTTGAAGGAAAAGTCATCACTATATGCTGGCAATGAAGAGGACAGTGGCGTAGGGGGCATGGCCTCAAGAGCTATGCCACCTCTGCGGCATAGCTCTGGAGAAAAGCTCAAGTCATCGGACTGGTGGACAAGTTGGGATGGGCAAGAGTGGAGGAGATGACCAACCAGGCTGAGCCCGAGGGAGGGAGGGAGGGAGGAGTCAAGAGAGTCATCAGTCATGAGTGCCTTCCCGCCCACAAGAGATCTCGGTCCCCCTTGAATTCCTGTTCCATTTATCTCCCGCTAATTTCCCTTTGGCTGTTAGTTGTTCAGATTCTTGCATGGGAGCTTACAATACATCTGTACGCCTGGATGTCCTGATTTCCTTGGAGCTAAGCAGCCCCCCCAGGAGAAAGACTTGGCCAAACAGCTCCGTTCAAATTGGATCGGACCGAGGAGGCGGCTCAGCAGAAGCACCTCACTGAGGACAGGGGTGGGTTTCAAATTTTTTAGAACCTACTCTGTAGGTGTGGCCTATTTTGTGGGCGTGGCTTGGCAGTCATGTGACAGGGTGGGAGTGGCCACCTTTTAAAATGTGGTGAAACTCATTTAACAACGCTCTTGCTTAGCAACCAAAATTTTGGACTCAATTGTGATGATAAATTTTCTTTCTTTCTTTCTTTCTTTCTTTCTTTCTTTCTTTCTTTCTTTCTTTCTTTCTTTCTTTCTTTCTTTCTTCCTTCCTTTCTTCCTTCCTTTCCTTTCCTTCCCGTTGGGTCACTGGCAGCGGTGGGCCAGATTTACTGCCAGGTACGCCGGTGGAACCCCCTCTCCCCGGTTCTCTAAATTTCACCAACCGGTTCTCGCGAGTAGGTGCGAACCTGCAGAAACCCACCCCTGACTGAGGACTACCAGCTTTCCCAGCAGAGGGAAGACCTGCGGGAGGGCAAGGCCAGGTTACCGGCGCCTGGAGGCTCAGTGGGCTGAGATGGTCAGCCAGTTCCAGGCCAGGATGCAGCCCCACTGGAACGAGGCACTCCGGCTCTTCGCCACCAGCGGCTCTTCCCTCCAGCCTTCTCCCAAAGCCCCCCACCAGGAGGCTGAAGCAGACCCCAAGTTTAATTTCTGCCCCCCTCCGACCCCCACAAAAAAGACCCCAAAGGGGGAGACTCTCTGCAGCAACACAAGCGTTCATTGCACATAATGATTGCAATGATTTGCAATAATCATTGCAAATAATATCCGTCCCAGGGGCCGTAGTTCGAGGTCCCCCTGATTTAGTGCAATATTTACAAAATGCAAATAATTTTTCCGCGGACCACCAACCTTTTCTGGTGGACCACCAGTTGGTGAGCCCTGGTATAGCGTCTCCTGCTGCAGCAGGGGGTTGGACTAGAAGACCTCCAAGGTCCCTTCCAGCCCTGTTGTTCTGTAAAGGATTGTGCCTCTCCCTCAAGCTCTTGTATCCCATATCCCTTCTTCCAATGGGTCAGGGGGCCTTTTAAAACCCGATGTTTTTCCCCCCACACACACAAAGACGATGTGGGTTTTTTTTGGAACAACCCCTAGTATTATTTGCCCCCCCCCCAGCTGAGAAAGGTTGATCGTGACTCGTGACTTCGACTGTTCCCAAGTTAGGAAGGGAGTATTTGGAGGGGGACAGGGAGGGATGGTGGGTCCTGTGCTCTGTTCATTCAAACATGAAATTAGGCGTTTTGGAGTGATGGTGATTTCCACCTTTCAATGCGGCCTTTGGAGCGGTTTGGCCGAAGGTCTGGATAACAACAATGCAGCCGGCGGGTTTGTTTGTCAGCCTGGGATATTAAAAATGAAGTCACCACCAATGACAGGAATAACATGGGAGTATATAAATATCCTGTTCTTTGGCTTGGGGCGTGGAAAAAATAAAATAAAGCTTGCACCAAAAAAGGAAAAGTTAATTTGTCCCCTTAAAATGGAGGAGGATAACGAGAGGGAGAGAGAAGAAGAATAGAGGATGATGATGATGGGTACCCAGACTCTCACTCTCTCTCTTTCTCTCTCTCCTCTATCATCCATCTCTCTCTCTCTCTCTCTATCTAATTTCTTCTCTCTCTCTCTCTCCCTCTCTCTCTCTCTCTCTCTCTCTCTCTCTATCTATCTATCTATCATCTATCTAATTTCTTGTCTCTATCTACCTACCTACCTACCTACCTACCTACCCACCCACCCACCCGTGGAGTCAGAGGGACAGAGAAAGAGAAGAGAAAGAGGGACAGGAAGAGAAGGAGAAAAGAAAGAGGAAAAAGAGAAAGAGGGACAGAGAAAGAAAAGAGATAGAAAGGGAAAGAAAGACAGAGGGACAGAGAAAGAGAAAGAAAGGGACAGAGAAAGAGAAGAGAAAGAGGGAAAGAATAGACACAGAAAGAGGGACAGAGAAAGAAAAGAGAGAAAGGGAAAGAAAGACAGAGGGACAGAGAAAGAGAAAGAAAGGGACAGAGAAAGAGAAGAGAAAGAGAGAAAGAGGGACAGAAAGAGAAGGAGAAAAGAAAGAGGAAAAAGAGAAAGAGGGACAGAGAAAGAAAAGAGATAGAAAGGGAAAGAAAGACAGAGGGACAGAGAAAGAGAAAGAAAGGGACAGAGAAAGAGAAGAGAAAGAGAGAAAGAATAGACACAGAAAGAGGGACAGAGAAAGAAAAGAGATAGAAAGGGAAAGAAAGACAGAGGGACAGAGAAAGAGAAAGAAAGGGACAGAGAAAGAAGAGGAAGAGAGAAAGAATAGACACAGAAAGAGGGACAGAGAAAGAAAAAGGGACAGAGAAAGAGAAGAGAAAGAGAGAAAGTGGGACAGAAAGAGAAAGAGAAAAGAAAGAGGAAAAAGAGAAAGAGGGACAGAGAAAGAGCGCAAGAGAGAGAGAACGAGAAGAGTGACAGAAAGAAAGAAAAACAAAAACAGAAGAAGGGACAGAGAAAGAGAGAAAGACAGAGAAAGAGAGAGAATTTTGAGGGGTTTAGAACAGGATGAAGACAACACAAGCTGGCAGTGCCCACCTCGGCTCTCCTAGGATGCCAATCCCCACCCACCCCCAAAATACCCAGGCGCAGGCCGATATAGGCTGCACCTTCCTTGCATTTTAGCAACAGACAATCTGGAGAAGGCCTCAGCCGCCCACATTCTGTCAGGCCCAAAATTGGAAGAGGAAGTAATAAAATGCAAAAATTAAAAAAAGGAGGGGAGGGGGGAGAGATGGCATCCAGAGCCGAGAGCCTTGAATAGCCTGCAGAGCCCCCCCCCCCTCCCTGCTACTGTTAATGTCCACCGAGGGGGAAGCGCTTGGCTGGCAGGAACAGGGCGGGCGGCGAGGGAGAGGAGAAGACAAGGGAAAAAGAAAAAAAGAAAAAAAATCAGCTTGTTTATGTTGGCAGCCGCTTCCCGGCTAATGGAAAATTCCGGCTTCGGGTGCATCAGGAGGCTGAGCGAGAGCACGCAAGTTACGAAAGGCTGGAACAGAGAGAGAGAGAGAGAGAGAGAGAGAGAGAGAGAGAGAGAGAGAGAGAGAGAGAGAGAGAGAGAGAGAGAGAGAGAGGGAGAGAGAAGAGGGGAGGGAGAGCAGTCTTTCAGCCTTCAGGAGAAAGGCATGCTTGCGCAACACGTCCGGGGCGTACATGGCAGTGGTGGGTTTCTGCAGGCTCGCACCTACTCGCGAGAGCCGGTTGGTGAAATTTAGAGAACCAGTGAGAGGGGGTTCCACCGGCGGACCTGGAAGTAAATCTGGCCCGCCGCTGCCAGTGACCCAACGGGAAGGAAAGGAAAGGAAAGGAAAGGAGGAAGGAATGAAGGAAGGACAGAAGGAAGGAAAGGAAAGGAAAGAAGGAAGGAAGGAAGGAAGGAAGGAAAGAAAGAAAGGAAGAGGAAAGGAAAGGAAAAGAAAGAAAGAAAGAAAGGAAAGGAAGAAAGGAAAGAAGGAAGGGAAAGGAAGAAAGAAAGAAAGAAAGAAAGAAAGAAAGAAAGAAAGAAAGAAAGAAAGAAAGAAAGAAAGAAAGAATTTATCATCACAATTGAGTCCAAAATTTTGGTTGCTAAGCAAGAGCGTTGTTAAATGAGTTTCACCACATTTTAAAAGGTGGCCACTCCCACCCTGTCACATGACTGGCAAGCCACGCCCACAAAATAGGCCACACCTACAGAGTCGGTTCTAAACAATTTGAAACCCACCACTGGTACATGGGTAGGTGTGCGGAACTCTGCACGAGCCCAGGAACCGTGTACAACGAAAAGGGCGAGAAATCTCAGGCTGCCAGGAGAGGAAATCCCCAGCCGCCACCAAGCTAACGTAGCCTTCCCACTCATTTCAAAGCACTCCATGGCCATCTTCAAAGCGCTCCATGGCTCGGGGCCTAGCTATATACGCGACCGCCTCCTGCCCCATACATCCCTTCGACCGATCTGCTCCCACAGAGAGGGTCTTCTCCGAATACCGTCGGCCGGGCAATGCCGGTTGGCGACGCCCAGGGGAAGAGCCTTCTCTGTGGCGGGCCCTACCCTCTGGAACGACCTACCCCCCAATCTACACATCATCGGGGACCTCTGCCTTTTCCGCCAACGTCTTAAAACTTATTTATTCCAACAAGCCGGCCTAGCATAACCTCCCGTTTCTGACTTTTATAGGGAAAATGTTAAATTGTAGAGTTTTATTAGTTTTAGCACAGGGATAGTTTAATAGCTTTTAATAATTAGGTATTTTTGTATGGTTTTAATAACACCTGTGCGCCGCCCTGGGTCCTTTTTTAGGAGAAGGGCGGGGTATAAATTTAAATAATAATAATAATAATAATAATAATAATAATAATAATAATTATTATTATTATTATTATTATTATTATTATTATTATTATTATTATTATTTCGGCTGCAGCAGGGGGTCACGGGACCCCCGACGCAGGTGATGTGAAGCAGGCGAGAGCAGCGGGCGAAAGGGTGGATTTTGTAAGGCCAGATTAAACGCTCACCGGCTGAGAGGTCGGCTGTTTATGGTGGGGAGGAAAAAGAGAGGGTGGGGGGAGAGCAAAGCTGCAAGGAAAGGACTGCAGAACCTCTAAGGCATGGCCTGCTTTGCCCTCGGTGCCCTGGGTAGAGGTGCCAGCCACCCTATACGCCCCCCCTCCCAAAGCAACCGTCAAAATTGAGCTCATGATGTCTTCTAGCTCTTTTGATGATCCCCAACCGCTGCCTTTCATCAGATGCACACCTTGATTTCCCCAGGAATTTGGGGGGGGTGGGGGGGCAGGGAAGACATGGCCAGTTGAGGAAGGGGTGAACCGAGGAAGAAGGCAAATGGCCCCCCCACCCCAAAACTCCAGGGCCAGGAAGCCAAACCTAAACAAGGAAGCCAAGAAATTGGAAGTGCGTTTTTAAGGCCTAATAGACAGGAAGGCCACTTAACCACGATTAAGAGCGAGACTCCTGGCCTTTGAGCACAGGGGTGGACTAGAAGACCTTTGGGGCCCCTTCTAGCCCTATGGATTCTGGGTGAGACCTTGGCTAGAACCCGAAATCAGAAAACCCGAGAAACAGGCCTTTCCCTGCAGGCAGAAAGCTAAGCAGGGTGTATTATTATTTTTTTAAGCCATCTTTCACATACGGGCAATATTCTCTTGTTTACATGGGGGGGGGGGGAAATTGCAGGAAAAATGAGATTGCGCAATGCTAGGATTAAATATTTCGGCCCCACAGCCTCTCTCTCTCTCCCCCCCCGCCCTTGATGCCCAGCTAAAAACCCCAAACTTACGACACCCCCCTGCGGTTTATATCCCACCCACCCAATTTCAAGAGCCGGTTGATTTTTTAAAAGATCTTAAAAGTGATTATGTGTTTGGGTAACCCATAGTGATGGGCTTAGCGAATGCTTCCGTCTGATCTTCGTTACAAAGCAAATCATTTAAAACCCATGGCAGGTCTTATGAAGTAGTAATTGAGAAGATTAGGCTGGTTTATTTATTTCTCTGTCTCTCTTTCTGTCTGTCTGTCTCTCTGTCTCTGTGTTTCTCTCGTCTCTCTCTCTGTGTATCTTTCTCTCTGTGTGTCTGTCTCTGTCTCTCTCTCTATCTCTTTCTCTGTCTCTGTGTGTCTTTCTGTCTGTTTCTCTCTGTCTCTCTCTCTCTGTCTGTCTCTGTCTCTCTTTTTGTCTGTCTATCTCTTTCGCTCTGTCTCTCTCTCTCTCTGGGTGTGTGTGTCTCTGTCTCTCTCTGTGTATCTCTTTCTCTCTGTGTGTCTGTCTCTCTGTCTCTCTCTGTCTGTCTCTCTGTCTCTCTCTGTGTGTCTGTCTCTCTTTCTGTCTCTGTCTCTCTTTCTGTCTCTATCTCTTTCTCTGTCTCTGTGTTTCTCTGTCTCTCTCCCTGTGTATCTCTTTCTCTGTCTGTCTGTCTCTCTTTCTGTCTCTATCTCTTTCTCTCTGTCTCTCTGTGTTTCTCTGTCTCTCTCTCTGTGTATCTCTTTCTCTCTGTCTGTCTCTCTCTATCTGTCTGTCTGTCTGTCTTTCTCTCTCTCTCTCTCTCTCTCTGTGTCTCTCTCTCTAATTTTAATTCTTACGATATAAAATGCGACCCACTGGTTTTTTTGGCGAAGAGGAACAAAGTTCACTTCTATATAATAAGGCCATATAATCGGAAGAAAAGGGGTTGTTTGAATAATAAAAGCAAAAGAAAAGGGAAATCGGAAACGTAGCTCTCCAAAACGAATGGAGGATGGGGAGAAGGAGGAGAAACGAAAGGATGAACGTAGACGAAGAGGATGAAAAGACAGTGGGACACTGAGAGTACGAAACTGGAATACATGAAGGAAAGCTACGAGTAACGGAGGCACACGCAGGTGAAGCCTTGAGGAACATCTGCGGCCTGGATTTTTGTGATGTGAATCAAAGAATTAAACCCAGTTTTGCAAACCTGGATGGGCCTCTTCCTTTTTCTCGCCACTGGCCCTGGCTCAGCTCCCCGAAATACGGCCCATAAAAACCTGAGCATGCGCTAAAATAAGCCCTCCCCTAAAATATTTAAATGCATGCGAAGCCGGTCCCTGCCGTTTCCTGAAGGGGAGGAAGGGGGGGGGAAGGCCCCATGCGCCCCACATGGACCTGCCATCCATGCGCAACAGCCTCGCGGAAGCCGCTCCCGCAAACCTTAGCTCCCACGCCCCTTCTCTTAGTGGCGGCACAAAAAGACCAGCAGGCCCAGCGATGGTAGGGCTGGCCAGAGTGTGCCAGAAACAGAGACAGAACTTCCAGGCCTCTCTGGATCAGCTGATCCGCAGGCCGAGGTTAAGGGGCCTCCTGCCCCTCAAAAATAATAAGGCCTCCCTGAAAATAAGGCCAAGTGCTTATTTCGGGGGGGGGGGGGTGTCAAAAGAAAATAAGACCCTGTCTTATTCTGGGAGAGACACGGGGTGTATGTATGTGTGTGTGCATATGTACATACATACGTATATAGATAAAAGATATATATATATATATATATATATATATATATATATATATATATATATATATATATATATATATAGAGAGAGAGAGAGAGAGAGAGAGAGAGAGAGAGAGAGAGAGAGAGAGACAGACAGACAGACAGACAGACAGACAGATGATATAGACAGACAGACAGATAGATATAGATAGATGATAGATACAGACAGACAGAGATATAGATAGATGATATATAGATAGATAGATAGATAGATAGACAGACAGACAGAGAGATATAGATAGATGATAGATAGATAGATAGATAGACAGAGACAGAGATATAGATAGATGATAGATAGATAGACAGACAGAGATATAGATGATAGACACAGATAGATAGAGACAGACAGATATAGATAGATGATAGATATATAGATATATAGATAGATAGATAGACAGACAGAGATATAGATAGATGATAGATGATAGATAGATAGACAGACAGACAGACAGATATAGATAGATGATAGATACAAATAGACAGAGATGACAGACACAGATAAGATATAGATAGATGATATAGATAGACAGAAAGGCAGACAGATAGATATAGATAGATGATAGACACAGATAGTTAGACAGACAGATAGATATAGATAGATGATAGATATATAGATAGATATATAGATAGATAGATAGATAGACAGAGATATAGATAGATGATAGATACAGATAGACAGATAGATGATAGACACAGATAGATATAGATAGATGATATAGACAGACAGACAGACAGACAGACAGATATAGACAGATGATAGATACAGATAGATAGACAGACAGAGATAGATATAGATACATAGATGATAGATACAGATAGATATAGATAGATGATAGATACAGATAGACAGATATAGATAGATGATATAGATAGATACAGACAGATAGATATAGATAGATGATAGACACAGATAGATATAGATAGATGATATAGATAGATACAGACAGATAGATATAGATGATAGATACAGATAGACAGATAGATGATAGACACAGATAGATATAGATAGATGATATAGATAGACAGACAGACAGATATAGACAGATGATAGATACAGATAGATAGACAGAGATAGATATAGATACATAGATGATAGATACAGATAGATATAGATAGATGATAGATACAGATAGACAGATATAGATAGATGATATAGATAGATACAGATAGATATAGATAGATGGTAGATACAGAGACAGATTTAGACATGATAGATATAGATAGATGATAGATAGATATAGATAGATAGATAGATAGATAGATAGATAGATAGATATAGATTAGACATGGATAGACAGACAGAGAGAGAGATACATACATACATATATGTAAATAAGAGGTGGTGTTTAAAGCTATATATAAAGCCTGCCCCCAGGAACTCACCCGGCAGCCACACAAAATGGCTTTGAAATAAGCTAGAGGGTGGGAGGGGGGAGAGAGGGAGATATTCATCTCTGTCAGATGTGCCTATTCGGAGAAGTTTGATTTACAAAGCAAACATTCTCCCGACTTCTATCTCTAGCTGCAGGCTCCCTTCAGAAGTTAAAAATACTCCCTTATGCCGAGAGAGAGAACGAGAGACAGACAGTCAGGCAGAGACAGATGGAAAGCAATGCATTTTGGCCTTAGAAAACGCCAATAACAGAGCAAAAATACCTGGGAAGGAATTAAACACACCCCCCCCCCCAATTCCAGCAGGCTGTGGTTGCTGGCTTTTTGGAGACAATTAAAATTCTTCCATAATGTAAAGGTTCCCCTTGCACATATCTGCTAATCGTTCCCGACTCTAGGGGGCGGTGCTCATCTCCGTTCCAAAGCCGAAGAGCCAGCGCTGTCCGGAGACGTCTCCGTGGTCGTGTGGCCGGCATGACTCAACGCCCGAAGGCGCACGGAACGCTTGTTCCCTTCCCACCAAAGGTGGCTGCTATTTTTCTCCTTGCATTTTTTAAATGTGCTTTCGAACTGCGAGGTTGGCAGGAGCTGGGACGAGGCACGGGAGCTCCCTCCGTGACGCGGCGCTGGGGATTCGAACCTTTCTGATCAAGCTCGGCGTCGTAGCCCCCGAGCCCTTAGAATCAATTACACCCCTGTAAATTAGTCAGGAGCCAATAAGGACACGACACAAAGCAGGTCTTGAATGTGGAAATGCCCAGCTTTTATCGCCAGGACACATTTTGAAATAAAATAAACCAAGAGGGCAGGATCTTTTAAACGGGGGAAATAAAACAAGGATGGGAGGGTTTGTTTGGATGACCTCTGGGAATCTTTTCACGGGGAAACAGGAAACTGTTCTTTTGGAAGCTTTTTGGAACTGAGAAGTGGAGGAGGGAAAAGAGGCTTACGCTCGGAATCAAATTCCACGTGCTTTGCTCTTCCTGGCTCCTGATGGAGAAACTTCAAAAGAGCTTTTTTTTTTTTTGCTCTGCTACCTCCAGTGAAATCGGAGCACTTCCGGTTCTCTAGGGCTGGGGCCGCCAACCTTGGCCACTTGTGGACTTCAACTCCCAGAATTCCTCAGCCAGCGCATGGGATGGGGGGGGGGGGGGAAGGGTGTTTTGCATTTTATCAAGCTCATCCCAGGAGGTTTTTTTTGGGGGGGGGGGGTTGTATAAAAGAAGGAGGAATGGCCTTCTGTAATCTGGACAAGCTCAAAATCCCAGAATTCTCAGCTTTGGAAGGACAACCTCTTTTCCCAGAATGCAACTGGTCATTGCCATAGAGAGATGGGTCTTTCTACCTCTGTCTGTCTATCTATCTATCTCTGTCTATCTATCTATACATATCTATGTCTATCTGTCTGTCTATCTCTCTCTCTCTCTCTCCATCTATCTCCCTATCTTTCTCTCTCTATATATATATGTGTGTCTGTTTACCTATATCTTTGTCTATCTAGCCATTATCTCTCTATTATCTATCTCTATATATCTATGTTTATCTATCTTATCTTATATCTCTGTCTATTATCTCTGTCTGTCTGTCTGTCTAGCTACCTACTGTCTATCTATATCTATGTCTATGTATCTATCTATGTCTGTCTGTCTGTCTATCTATCTATCTATCGCTATATATCTACGTTTATCTGTCTATAAGTTGTCTATCTAGCTATTTATAATCTCTGTATCTGTCCATCTATATATATGTCTGTCTATTTATATCTATATCTGCCTATCTAGCTATCTATTATCTTTCTCTATATATCTATGTCTGCCTGCCTGCCTGCCTGCCTGCCTATCTATCTATCTATCAATATCTATCTATCTGTCTGTCTGTCTGTCTGTCTGTCTATCTATCTATCTATTAATGTCTATCTATCATCTATCTATCTATCTATCTATCTATCTATCTATCTATCTATCTATCTATCTATCTATCTATCTATCTATCTATCTATCTATCTATCTATCTAGTCTATTTATCTATTATCTCTATCTATTTATCGATCTGTCTATATATATATGACTATCTATGTCTGTCTATCTAGCTATCCATTATCTCTACCTACATCTCCCTCTCGCCATCTCTCTCTCTGTCTCTATCTTTGCATCCGCCTGTATACCGAAGCCCTCCTCCAGCTTTTGGCAAGGAGGAGAAAACGGGGCCTGGCGGACGACAGCTGTTTCCCAGCCCAGATGGGGGGAAAACTGTCAAAATAATTTGAAAATACTTCTGTTCGTTTCAGAGGCCCAGGCAAACTCCCACCACTGCAGGGGGAGAGAGAACCCTCAAACCACCAGTCTCCAGGGCTGCTGCTTGTTTTAGCAAGCGTGAGCCCATCTTGGTGCATACGTGCACACACGTGTGCGTAAAGGACCCCCTCCCCAAAGCCTTCCCG
Source organism: Rhabdophis nuchalis (assembly GCA_039707465.1). Taxonomy (NCBI): domain Eukaryota; kingdom Metazoa; phylum Chordata; class Lepidosauria; order Squamata; family Natricidae; genus Rhabdophis; species Rhabdophis nuchalis. The sequence continues at coordinate 6,160,343 of CM077655.1, forward strand.
GTCATTAAAATACAAAGGGTTCTTGTCCTCTCCCCCTTTGATCCCCATTTGAGGATCAGGCCAGTGATTGACACAACAGCAGCGGCGACAACAACAACAACAAAAAGGAACAACTTTGCAGGAAGCGTTGCGTCCCAAACAACGGACTGGAGGGGAGGGAGATCCGTGTGTGTGTCAAAGCCGCAATGAATTGTGCGCCGTGACAGCTTCTTTAGGTCATAGAAGAGAGCAGGAGGGGGGAGAGAGCTGAACAGATGCCCTTTGTACCAGGGAGAAAATAAAACAAACTCCCAAAAAATCCTCCAGGTCCCAGTTATTCAATTAAACGAAAAAGCGTGATTCACAATCACAAGAACTTGGAAATAAATGCCCGAGCCGTCACAAAACACCAGAGAGGGGAGGGAAAAAACCTACATTTCAGGCTGTTTTTCACCTACGCTGGATGGATCACGGCAAGAATCCGGTCTCTTTTGTTTTGCCCCACCAGCACAAGCTCCAAAATTACCCCCAGATCACTGGGGAAAAGGCTTTTGTAAGGGTCAAAGGAGAACCGATCCTGAAATCGGCGGGCAAAACCATGCCAGTCCCACCCCATACATCCCTCCGGCCGATTCGCTCACACGGAGATGGTCTGCTCCGGGTGCCAACGGCCGGGCAATGGCGGCTCGCGACACCTAGAGGAAGGGCCTTCTCTGTGGCGGGCCCTGCCCTCTGGAACGATCTACCCCCCTGATCTTAGGAATATCACAGACCTCCGCCTCTTCCGTCAACAATTAAAAATGCACTTTTTTCACTTAGCTGGCCTGGCCTAATCTTCTGAGAACATCGACTGGTTTTTAAATTGAATTAGATTTTATTGGGGTTTTAATTGGTTTTAGCACAGGTTGGGTTAATTTAATTAGTTTTTTTAATATTTATGATATATTTATTACCGGTTTTATGTATACATGTGGTTTTATTTTCCTGTGCACCGCCCCGAGTCCCTTTTTGGGAGAATGGGGCGGTATACAAATTTAATAAAATGAAAATGAAAATCAAGGAGAACGAAAAAGATTTAGGGGAGGAAACACCTACCCAACATCAGACCTCCTCCACCCCCCCACCTTCCCCAAGGAGCAACTAAAAACAGCTTTTAATACCACCTGTCCTTTAAATCCCCTCTCCTCCTCCTCCATCACAATAATCATTATCATCATCATCATCATCATCATCATCATCATCTTTATTGTCATTGTACTAAAATTACCTCTTCCTGGGGTTTGCAAAAAAAACAACCCCTTGATTATGTCTTCAATTTCCACTTCCGACATGGGGTGGAAAAAGAAGCTGGGATCGATCCCAGAAATTTCAGGGGGGGGGGGGGGGAAGAGACACGACAACCAGCGGCTCTCCAAACTTCTCCGACAAGCCGATAGCAATTCCCCGAAAACACAAGACCCATCAAGGGTTAAGTTAAAAAAACGCTCCTCCGACACACAGCAATTGGAGGAATGCAGAAAGGCATTTTAGCAAGAGAGAGAGAGAGATGTGTGTGTGTAGTTTGTGCGTATGAAAAAAGCAAGTTACATAAAAGCCCAGGCGTGTACTCACCGTCTCCTTACTGGGCAACAGTTCTTTTCGGATCCGGAAAAAGTTCTTGCCGTACTGCCGCAGGCCTTTAATGAAACGTTTCTGTGATTCAAAATATTAAAAAAAACAAAACAAAACAAAACAAAACAGCAAAAGTCAGCCTGGATGATTGGCGAGATCTTTTCAATTGTACAAATAAGGAATCGGAGGTTTAAGAGCTGTGGAAAAATACATGGATATCTATATCTATATCTATATCTATATATCTATATCTATATATATATATATATATATATATACCTTCCTCGCTTATCCATTTCACTAATTTCCACGTTGGGCCCTGAAATTATTTTATTATTAAAAGAGTTGTTAAAAAACAAAACAAAAGGAGATGCATCCTTCGGATGGCTGTTAAGGAAGTAAAACTGGGAATTCCAGGGAAAACAACAACTCGTCTAGCTCCAGGTTGAACGGAGGAAGGAAACGATTAGGGGTGGTGGAGGTGGGGGATGAGAGGAGAGAAAGGAGAGGGAGTTTTCCCATTCAGAAATCTTGGGAGGAGGGGGGGGGGTGTTTTGGCAGCCGATCAGGGAAAGGTTGGGAAAAACTCTTTCCCAACCCTTATTTGAAACAAACAAATAAAACACATTCTTTAATTTAAAATAAATAAATGACAATCAGATGAAAAAGTAGCTTTGCCCACAGGGAAGCAGTGAGTCGGAAGGGACCTTGAAGGTCTTCTAGTCCAACCCCCTTGCTTAGGCAAGGAAACCCTACCCCACAAGAAAAAAAACACACACATTTGGGTTCCCCACCCCCCACCCCCACTGCATTTTCCTCTTAAAAACACACACACACAAACAACAAAAATATCAACTTTGTTTCAGGGCAGCTGCTGAGAAATCTTTTGCAACTTTTCCCCCCTCAAATAATCCACTTTTAGCCAAACAAGCCCCCCCCCCCATCTCATCCCAAACCTCTCCTGGGATGGGGGGCAGAGGATGGAAAAGTGGGGGATCAGAGGCTAAAAAAGTGGGGAATCAGGGGATGGAAAAGTGGGGGAGCAGAGGATGGAAATGTGGGGGCAAAGAATGGAAATGTGGGGGGCAGAGGATGGAAATGTGGGGGATCAGAGAATAGAAAAGTGGGGGATCAGAGGATGGAAAAGTGGGGGATAAGAAGCTAAAAAAGTGGGGGACCAGAGGATAAAAAGTGGGGAATCAGAGGATGGAAAAGTGGGGGATCAGAGAATAGAAAAGTGGGGGAGCAGAGGATGCAAAAGTGGGGGATCAGAGGATGCAAAAGTGGGGAGGAAGAGGATGGAAAAGTGGGGGATCAGAGGATGCAAAAGTGGGGAGGAAGAGGATGCAAAAGTGGGGGAGCAGAGGATGCAAAAGTGGGGAGGAAGAGGATGCAAAAGTGGGGGAGCAGAGGATGCAAAAGTGGGGAGAAAGAGGATGCAAAAGTGGGGGACCAGAGGATAAAAAGTGGGGTATCAGAGAATAGAAAAGTGGGGGAGCAGAGAATAGAAAAGTGGGGAATCAGAGGATGCAAAAGTGGGGAGGAAGAGGATGGAAAAGTGGGGGAGCAGAAGATGGAAAAGTAGAGGGGGGGCAGAGGAGGGGGGGCAGAGAGAGGGGAAAAATCAGTTCTCTCCTTTCCAATCCAGCTTGCAAAAAGAAAAGAAAAAAAGCAGGCGATCCAGCAAAAGGGGGCTTCCCTTGAGACCCCTGCCCACCCCACCCGAGAGTTGCAACAGGGCGTGCATGCCCCCCCTTAAAAAAAAACCCAGGACCCCCAAAGCAAAGCCTTTTGCAAGAGAGAGAGAGAGAGAGAGAGAGAGAGAGAGAGAGAAAGGGAGGAAGAGATTCCCAACCTGCAAAAGGCGCCCAGGAGAGAGGAGGAGGAGGGAGCCCACATCCGGCCAGGCACAGGGGGGGCTGCTGCTGCCGGTGGTCCTGGCGGGGCAAGGCGGGCCCGGCGGGGGGGGGGGGGATCCCGATCGCCACCGGGGAGCCTCTGACACTACAAAGGGGAGGAGGGAGGGAGGGGAGGAGCGGCGGCGGCTTTAACATGTGATCCGGGAGAGCCGGGCTGGGCGCGCTGCAAAAGGCGGCCTGGATCGCGGCGGGGGGAAGGCGGACTCGCCGCTGGACAAAAAGCCCCACCTGGCGGGCTGCAGCCTGCGACGGCCTGGGTTGGAGCCGGGGAAGGAGGTCAAGGAAGGATTGGTGCTTTTTGGGGGGGGGGGAGAAGGGGGGGCAAAGATTGCAATGCAAAGCGGGGGGGAAAAGGATACCTTTGTTTATGCACAAGCTGCCTTGTATTATTATTATTTACATTATTCTTTACATTATTATTATTTACATTATTATTATTTACATTATTTATATTATTTATATTATTATTTACATTATTATTATTATTATTTACATTATTTTATTATTATTTACATTATTATTATTTACATTATTATTTACATTATTATTATTTACATTATTATTATTTACATTATTATTATTTATATTATTTACATTATTATTATTATTTACATTATTTTATTATTATTTACATTATTATTATTTACATTATTATTTACATTATTATTATTTACATTATTATTTACATTATTATTATTGAATTTGAATTTTTGAATTTTATTCGATTTGTAAACCGCGCCAATCTCCGTCGAGCGGACTCTGGGCATGGAAATTAAGACCACAATAAATAAATAACAACAATACAAAAAGTTAAAAAGAAATCAAATTGCAACTTGTGCTAAAATTCCCAATTAAAACCTGTCAACCATTTTCTAATTTAGCTGAAGCTCTATCGTACCTAGGTCTAAATTATTATTATTATACTTTATTCCTAAAACATGAAACTCAGCCAACTGAACATTCAAAAGTGCATCACAAATACCATTGACTGGTTACGCGGGGCTAGGATTTGAACCGCTGACCTTTCTGAGCGACAATCTCAGCATCTTAGCCCCTCAGCATGCACAGGTAAAAATAATTGTCCCGATGACCACACCCTGCAAAATTCTATAGTGTCCCCTCTGCCTTGGGGCAGAGGTCCCCAACCTTTGCAACTTTAAGTCTGAAGGACTTCAGCTCCCAGAATTATAAAAGCCCAGTCTAGCACAATACCAATGAAGAAGAAAAATAACAAAGCTGGCTGGAGAATTCTGGGAGCTGAAGTCCTTCAGACTTAAAGTTGCAAAGGTTGGGGACCTCTGCCTTGGGGTATATTGTTGCCTTTGGGTCAACTGACAAGCATTCCCTTGCAAATCAGGATTTGCGGGCAAGGCCTCTTGATGGGGAAGCGGGCGTCTATCTAATGAAGACACTGGGTTTGATTTGGGCTCCCCTCTCTGGAACCCAAGGCCACTGTTTCTACCAGTCCAGCTCATCCACCCCTTCCAACAGGCTACTTTCAAAGCTTTCAATGTGTCCAACCTTGGAAAAGCTTTTTAAGGCCTGTGGACTTCAACTCCCAGAATTCCTCAGCCAGCCAGCCAGCCAGCCCAGAATTCTGGGAGTTGAAGTCCAAACAGGTTTTAAAAAGTTTTTCCAAGGTTGGACACCCTTTGGCTTAAATGGAGATTGTGGTGCATCCCTCTGACCCATTCGCTCCCACAGAGAGGGACTTCTCCGGGTGCCGTCCACTAGGCAATGCTAGAAGGCAACGCTCAGGGGAAGGGCCTTCTCTGTGGCGGGCCCAGCTCTATGGAACGACCTATCCCCCGACCTCAGGACAACCACGGACCTCCGCGCCTTCCGACCAAAGCTCAAGACTTATCTATTCCAACTGGCCGGCCTGGCCTAACCTACCTTTCAGCCTCTCAGTCTGAACATTTAAATTGTTTTAATTGGGTTTTTAAGGGGTTTAGTTTTTAGTATTTTGGGTTTTTAGCGCAGGGATAAATTGTTTAATCTGATTTTATATATTTATGATGTATTTATGTTTGTATGTTTTTAATTCCCCTGTGCACCGCTCAGAGTCCCTTTGGGGAGAGGGAGCGGTCTACAAATTAAATTTATTATTATTTATTATTATTATAAAATCGTCTTGTTTAGTGTCACTGCCTCAAGACCAGGGCACAATGGTCTCCCCCAAAGACCCTGTGAAGGGGGTCTGCGGACGAGTCACAAGTCACTACATTTCAGAGTCGGTGGTCTAGAGAACTAAGGGAAAAAATCTCCTGACAGTTAGAACAGTTTATCGGCAGAACAACTTAGTATAAGTTGATTTTTGTCAGGCCTGCAAGCCATCTTTTCGTTTTGGTCTGCCACTTTTTCTACTGTCTATTTTCTACTGTGGGAAAATGGGAGGGGGGGAATTATACGGAGTTGGGTAGAATGTAGCCATAACAACATTCTTCTTCGAAAGCCAAGGTCATCCTTGTCTCTGCATCTGGCCGGATGCTGGATGGGAGGGATCTGTCTTCATGGCAGTGGAAGATTGGACCATGGGATGGACCTGTGGGTGGGTGGGGGGGGGCAAGATCTTGAACTTTCAACCGGGTGGGGAAAACCGGGAAGCCTTCAGATTCGGGTTTTCCCAGATGTGCCAAAACGGCTCTCTTCATAAATTGGAACTTTGAGCAAAATCGGATTCTGATTTACTTTTGGATGCTATTTGGAACCGTAACAGATGGCTTAGAAGTAACCTACGACTTATATCTTATGATTCTTGATGAATGTATCCTCTTTTATTTTTCTTTATGTACACTGAGAGTATATCCACCAAAGACAAATTCCTTGTGTGTCCAATCACACTTGGCCAATAAAGGATTCTATTCTATTCTAACTTGCCTCCAGAAGTTGTGAATGCTCCAACACTGGAAGTTTGAAAGAAGAGGTTGGACAACCCTTTGTCTGAAGTGGTGGAGGGTTTCCTGCCTGAGCAGGAGGTTGGACTAGAAGACCTCCAAGGTCCCTTCCAACTCTGTTATTCTATTGTATTCGAAATTACAAGGGGATCAATTCAGTCTGAAGATGCTACAGTCCTCCTTTGATGGATCCTTACAGAGGAAGACTTGCTTCTATTTTATATTTTATATCAATAGTCCAACTGCTATTTTTGTTTTATCACTTCTCCCAACTTTTTCCTCCATATCTAGCTGAGTTTCTGGGTTTTTGTTTTTTTTAAAAAATCTGCAAGGTGGCAGATAAAGGACTTTCCGCTCCGTGTCCAGTATTAGGGTGCGTCCCACAGCCATCTCACCCACTAATAGTTTTATTTTTAATTTCTCTCCTTAAAAGATCTGAACGGGTTTTCTGTTTGACTTTAGTAGGCCTGGGTTAAAAAAAAACAACACAACTGCACAGACAAGACAAAAGTGCCAAAAATAAAAAAATAAAAAAAGTAAAGAAAGCAAGCGTTCAAGTTAAATAACCCTGCAATCTTTACTGCAGTAAGAACTCATTTAAAAGCCATCAATTTAACTAAGTGGCTACAGTCAATTGAATAATTAAAAAGAGAGAGAGAGAGAGAGACAGGCGAAGGAATCGTGTTATTATTGAAGACTTGGTAGATTATCCCAAACACTGAAGCATGTTGGAGGGGCAGGGGGAAATGTTAATAGTTCTGTTTAATCACAGCTTAACAATAAATTCATTTTATGTCTGATTATCCCGAGTGGGTGGTGCAACAGGATTGCAGCTTTCAATCCTCTTTTGAAATATCTTTAGGATGTGTGTGTCCCCTCCCCAGAAATGGTGGGTGGGTTCTCCTGCCTTGCTATCCTAGGTAAAGCTTCCCCTCACAGATATGTGCTGGTCTTTCCCGACTCTAGGGGGCGCTGCTCATCTCCGTTTCAAAGCTAAAGAGCCAGCGCTGCCCGAAGATGTCTCTGTGGTCATGTGGCCGGCATGACTCAACGCCCGAAGGCGCATGAGACGCTGTTCCCTTCCCACCAAAGGTGGCTCCTATTTTTCTACTTGCATTTTTTTTTAACGTGCTTTCGAACGGCTAGGTTGGCAGAAGCTGGGACAAGTCACGGGAGCTCCCTCCGTTATGCGGCGCTCGGGATTCGAACTGCCAAACTGCCGAGCTTTCTGATTGACAAGCTCAGCGTCTTAGCCACCGGGTCCCCCTGCTCTCCTACTCGAGATGAATTTTCACGGCCCAACATGGCGCCCGATTTGGAATAATTTCAAATACTAAACTTGAGATCTCGGATCAGACTGACTGCTTCCTTCTGCTGTGAGGGAAAAAAAACACAACTTTTTTAAAAACAACTTTTTAAATAGACCATCCCTGTACTGGGCTCCCTGCTGTGCAACACACACACACACACACACACACACACCAAATTCCACATCCTGTAATTAAACTGGTTTGCAACCTTCTGGGAATAACTTTCACCTTTAGAATATAGAATCACAGAGTTGGAAAGGGCCTTGGAGGTCTTCCAGTCCATCCCCCTGCTCAGGCAGGAAACCCTACACCATTTCACACAAATGGTTATCCAACACCTTCTTAAAAACTTCCAATGTTGGAGCCTTCACAACTTCTGGAGGCAACTTCTGTTCCACTGATTCATTGTCCTAACTGTTAGGAAATTTCTCCTCAGTTCTAAGTTGCTTCTCTCCTTAATTAGTTTCCATCCATTCTTTCTTGTCCTGCCCTCAGGGGCTTTGGAGAATAGCTTGACTCCCTCTTCTTTGGGGCAGCCCCTGACATATTGGAAGCCTGCTATCATGTCTCCCTTCTTTGATTGATTTCAAGAAATTAAGGGGCTTCGATGGCCCGCCATGTTTTCTAGCCAAAGGAGCAGGGGAGAACCCTGGAAGTCTTTAAGAAGATGTTAGATAGTCATTTGTCTGAAATGGTATAAGGTTCCTGCCCACGCAGGGGGTTGGACTAGAAGATCTCCAAGGCCCCTTCCAACTCTGCTATTGTATTGTGTTGTGTTGTGTTGTATTGTATTGTATTGCAGAAGATAAGAACACAACACAACACAGGAGGGTTTTAATCTATGGCCCGGGATTGTTGAGGATCCTTTCCCAAATGGAAATTGACCAGAAATGCATTGAAGGAAGCAAAATATGAAAAAAAAATAAAAAAAAATGCTCTAACCTCTTCCAGCAGGTGCCCCCAAACAAAGGAAATACTTAATTATAATTAATTAGTTATAAAAGGAGGATACGTACAAAACACACAACACCCCCCCCCTGCGCCCGCGCCCCCCACACTTGTCTTGCAAATTTCCCTTTTTGCCATTTCCTTCGGAAACCTTTTAACATCTTATTTATCACCTCGTATATCTTTTTTTTAAAAGATATGTTCTAAGTGACGAAGACACTGCTCCGATAAGCGGGACCAAGGTAGATTTATGGTCTATTTCTAAGGATTGGAGGGGTGTGTGTGTGTGTGTGGACAGGCAGAGGGGGGAGGAAGGCTCTTTTGGAACGTGGCACAGCTGGGCATCACACCCCCTTTATAAAACATTGGCACGAAGGCATTCAAAGGCAGGGGGGGGGGTCATCATCGCTCTGCCAAATCCCAGTTGCCATGGCTATGGACGGGTGTGAACACCGCCGCCGCCGCCGCCGAGGGGGGTCTCTCCCCCCCCCCCAGGGTCGATGCTCCTCTGCGTTCCCACTGCGACGTAATTTATGAGGGTCTCTGGTGTCCCTGCCACAATGTGTAAACAGGAGGTTGGGGTAGATTGGGGGCGCCGACACGCAGTTATAAATAACCGAGCCGAGGTTAGGAGGAAAGCACGGCAAGCCTTTTGCATATGTGGGGATCCTCGGAGGAGCGCCCCCCCCCCTTTATTTTATCTCCCGACACAAATAAGTGTGACAAGATACACAAAGTCATTACGTTCTGGGCGAAGGGAGCTCGCAGATGGCGCATTTATCAAGGTGGCGGGAACGAGAAAAGGCCGAGAAAGCCGCCACAACAAAGGCCGAGAAAGCCGCCACGGCAACGATGGAGGAAAGGGGCAGGAGCAGCCGTCAAGGATTGCCATCGGGACACACACACACACACACACACACACACACACACACACGGGAGATTGGTGTTTGTGTGTCTGTCTGTGTGCTTTCGGATGGTGCCATTTTGCTCCCTTCCCCGATGCTTCAGCCTTGGCGCGAGGACGGGCAGCTGAAGCCAGCCGGCCAGTGGCAGCTCTCTGCTGCCCTCTCCCTTGAGCTTTAGCTGCCGTGCCGAAGAGACGGTCAATAGTTCCTTCTGGGCTGAGAAGGTTACGTGAACGCAGAGACCCAACCTCTGGGAAGTTGGAGAAGGCTTTTTCTTTTCCGGGCAGCCCTCGGTGGGCGATTCCGGGGTGGTGGTGGTGGTGGTGGTTGGAGCGGTGGTTTTAAGACCTGAGCGTGCATTTTATGGATAATGTGGCGAGGGGTTCCATTACATTGCCCGGAATTGCATGAGAAAAGGAGATAAGAGGATTGAAATGATGGAATGGCCGACTCTGCAAAGCACGGGTGGCATTGGGCTGAATGTGAACACCCAATATAGGAGAAGTCTGTGTGTGTGTGTGTGTGTGTGTGTGTGTGTGTGTGTAGATTGATAAGATAGATGGATGATAGATATGGATGGATATATAGACATAGAGATAGATAGATAGATAGGCAGGCAGGCAGGCAGGCAGACTAGATAGATAGATAGATAGATAGATAGATAGATAGATAGATAGATAGATAGATAGATAGATAGATAGATAGATAGATAGATAGATAGATAGATAGATAGATAGATAGATAGATAGATAGATAGATAGATAGATAGATAGATAGATAGATAGATAGATAGATAGATAGATAGATAGATAGATAGATAGATAGATAGATAGATAATAATAATAATAATAATAATCTTTATTGTCATTGTAAAAATTACAATGAGATAGATAGATAGATAGATAGATAGATAGATAGATAGATAGATAGATAGATAGATAGATAGATAGATAGATAGATAGATAGATAGATAGATAGATAGATAGATATGCCGGCATTGCTGGCTTCGGGTGTTTTCCCGTGTATATAGCATGGAATTTTTATTGCAACGTTTCAGCAAGATCTCACTTGCCATCCTCAGGCTTCGGTATGCAAGGTACGCATACCGAAGCCTGAGGTGGCAAGTGAGATCTTGCCGAAATGTTGTAATAAAAATTCCATGCTATATATTTTATTTTTATTTCATCAAATGTATACCCCGCCCTTCTCCTTGTTAGGACCCAGGGCGGCGCACAGGCATTATATAAAACCATAAATACAATATACATCCATTAAAAATATATTAAATTAATTAACCCGTGCTAAAACCCATTATTAAAACCGTAACCAAATTATAATTTATATTTAAAAGTCAGAAGCGGGGGGCTATCCTAGGCCGGCTTGTTGGAATAAGTACGTCTTAAGACGTTGGCGGAAGAGGCGGAGGTCCAAGGTAGTGCGAAGGTCGGGGGATAGGTCGTTCCAGAGGGCCGGGCCCGCCACAGAGAAGGCTCTTCCCCTGGGTGTCGCCAGCCGGCATTGCCCAGCCGACAGCACCCGGAGAAGCCCCGCTCTGTGGGAGCGGACTGGACGAAGGGATGTATGGGGCAGGAGGCGGTCTCGTATATAGCTAGGCCCCAAGCCATGGAGCGATTTAAAGATGGTAGTCAACACCTTGAAGCGCACTCGAAAGGCCACAGGCAGCCAGTGCAGCTCGCGCAGGAGAGGTGTTACGTGGGCTTGCCTTGGGGCACCCATAACCACCCGCGCGGCCGCATTCTGCACTAACTGTAGCTTTCGAGTGCACCTCAAGGGGAGCCCCATGTAGAGAGCGTTACAGTAATCCAGCCGAGATGTCACGAGCGCTTGAGTGACTGTGCGAAGGGCCCCCCGGTCTACTGGCGTATCAGGCGAACCTGATAGAACGCCCCCCTGGCCATGGCCGCCACATGGTCCTCAATGGACAGCCGGGAATCCAGGAGGACGCCCAAGTTGCGCGCCCTTTCCTTTTACATGGGAAAACACCCGAGGATGGCAATACCAGCATATATGTATGTGTGTGTGTGTGTGTGTGTGTTACGTTTTTGAGCTGATCAATAAATAAATGTAACACACATATAAAAATATTACACAACGGAATTCTTGGCTTTCTGTCTAGATGGTCTCTGGTGATGAGCCAAAAGGCAGAAAGTAGATATAGATATCTACTAAATTGAGTGTCCTGGTTCACACATTTAGCTAATGCAATCTGTGCTTTGCAGAGCAGATAGATAGATAGATAGATAGATAGATAGATAGATAGATAGATAGATAGATAGATAGATAGATAGATAGATAGATAGATAGATAGATAGATAGATAGATAGATAGATAGATAGATAGATAGATAGATAGATAGATAGATAGATAGATAGATAGATAGATAGATAGATAGATAGATGCTCCTCCTAACTCTTTAGTCGGTAGGTTGGTAGTGGCACAAAGCCAGCTGGATGACCTTAGGCCAGCCCTCCCGCCCCCCTCAAGCCCTCGGAAGGAGGCAAGGACTCACTAAGGAATTCTGGGAGTTGAAGTCCACAGGCCTTAAAGCCACCAAGACTGGAGACCCCTCCTCTACAGCATCGCAGCAAGTCAGAAAAAGCTTTTTTTTAAAGGGTTTTTTTTTTTACCCCAATCGCAAGGTTATTCCCCTGCAAGGCCTCTGAACAAAGGCAGGATCTGGCCAGAAGGGACTCTTTCCAAGCTATGCGCTTTGGCCTCCTCGCGCAACCCCACACAACCTCTTTTATCCGTGCCCCCCCCGTCCCCCCCAAACGCAGAGCCCTTAATCTTCCTCTCCAACAGCTGACCGGCATTAACGTCTCACCGCATCGCATATCTCCACCGCCCCGGCCAAGGCCGCCCCCCCGAGCCCTGCGTTCCCTGCCAGCTTCGGCCCCGCTACCTCCCTCCCGGGCCCCGGCTATCCATCACCCGCCAACCTTGCGCGGCGAATGGCTCCGGGCCCGGGTTGCCAGGCAACGGCGCCAGGGGAAATCGGAGAAGTGCTAACAAACAAGCCGAGGGGCTGCAAAACCAGGGCTGCTCTCTGTGCATGCCCCCATTCTTGCTGCTGCTCTCGGGGGCCAAAGCGGGGAGACTAACACTAACCCAGATCGTAAACCAGGATCCCCCCCAAAAAGCATGCTTTTCATTCCCAGGGACCCCGGAGGAGCACCCCACCTCCCCCAACCTGGGCTGGGGTATTCAAACTGACCAAGTGGGGGGAATCCTTGTTCCCCGTCTTTCAAAATTTGCTGAAAGGTGGAAGAGGATTGGGGTGACAGATGGGACTATTGGGGATTAGGGGGCAGAGAGAAGTGGGAGGGGGGTTTGAAGTACCCTCATAATAAAAAGGTAAAGGTTCCCCTCGCACATCTGTGTTAGTCGTTCCCGACTCTAGGGGGGCGGTGCTCATCTCCGTTCCAAAGCTGAAGAACCAGCACTGCCCGAAGACGTCTCTGTGGTCATGTGGCCGGCATGACTCAACACCCGAAGGCGCACGGAACCCTGTTCCCTTCCCACCAAAGGTGGCTCCTGTTTTTTCTACTTGCATTTTTTAAATGTGCTTTCGAACTGCTAGGTTGGCAGAAGCTGGGACGAGTCACAGGAGCTCCCTCCGTTACGCGGTGCTGGGGATCGAACCGCCAACCTTTCTGATTGACATGCTCAGTGTCATAATCATCATCATCATCATAATAATAATCAGACTGACAGGCACCTGTCCTACAACACACCTGATACAACAATCATTGAAAAGAAAAAAGTATGGTTCGTTGACATTGCAATATCTGGTGATGCACAAATTGAAAATCAGCAGCAAGAAAAAAATCACAAAATACCGGGACTTGCAAATTGAAGTTGAGCGATTGTGGAAGAGAAAGTCGTGTGTTGTCCAGATTGTGATTGGAGTCCTTGGAGCAAGACCTAGGGGGCTGCCTCGCTTTGTGGAGGTTCTAGGTTTGCCGGACTTGAGCATTCTGACTCTACAAAGGGCCTCCCTGTTTGGAATAGCTTCTATCCTCCGACGTTACCTTGACAGTTCCTAGGTCCTTGGTTAGGACTCGAGCTGTTGAGCTACCAACCAGTCCCAAAGGCTGTGAATCTCACCAAAGATTAACCACAGAATAATAATAATAATAATAATAATAATAATAATAATAATAATAATAATAATAATAATAATAATAGACAGTTCCTAGGTCCTTGGTTAGGACTCGAGCTGTTGAGCTACCAACCAGCCCCAAAGGCTGTGAATCTCACCAAAGATTAACCACAGAATAATAATAACAACAACCACCACCCCCATAATACAGCAGACTAATTAAGGGAAAAGAAGAAGGCCTCCTAGTACTTGATGGGTTTTTCTGATGTTGGCAAAGAGCTGGTTGAGTTTGAGCAGCCTTGCTCCCTCCCCTTCCTCTTTTGAAGGATTTAATGCAGGTTGCAACCTTCTGCGGGCACTTCCCCTGGGAGGAAACTCAACGGGATGTGGTTAGGGGTCTGTGGGCTGCGGCTTTAGGAGGTCTCTCTCCCCGACCCCACACCCTCTCGGGAGCTGCCAAAGGACAGGAACTAATACAGCCCAAGGTGGCATCTGAGGATAACCCCAAAGCAATAAAAGATTTACGCAGATCAGATTAAGAGATTAAGACAGGAAGGGCATTGTTCGTTTGCTTCTTGATTCCTCTCCCCCCCTCCCTCCCCCCAAAAAGCCTCAATGGAGGTCCTGGTCCAAATTTTGCACGCTTCTCCTGTTGAATCGCCTAGGAGATAAATTTTTATTCCACATAAGTGAGCTGCAGGGGAAAAAAATACCGTGTTTTCCCGAAAATAAGACAGGGCCTGATTTTCTTTTGAGCCTCGAAATAAGCGCTTGGCCTTATTTTCGGGGAGGTCTTCTTATTTTTGAGGCGCAGGAGACGGCGAGCGTGGTCACCTCATGGCGGCTGCTGTGTTGCAATATTTTTTAGGGAGGGCTTATTATCCGGGGAGGTCTTAACTTCGGGGAAACAGGGTAGCTGCTTAAAAGCCACTTGACAAAGAACGGAAATGGGAAATAGCAAAGATGATTTTGCTCTCCAATCCCATTCATATCAATTCCCCACCCAACTCTCATCTCCATCCATCCATTCATCTCTAATCTACCAATATCTACTATCAATGTTATATATCTACCTACCTACCTATCCACCTACCTTATCTATCAACCTACTTACCTTATCTACCTACCTACCTACCTACCCACCTACCTTATCTATCTACCTACTTACCTTATCTACCTACCTATCTATCCACCTACCTTATCTACCTACCTAATTACCTTATCTACCTACCTACCTACCTACCTTATCTACCTACCTACCTACCTAATCTATCTACCTACCTATCCACCTACCTTATCTACCTACCTACCTTATCTACCTACCTACCTATTTACTTACCTACCCACCCACCTTATCTATCTATCTACCTATCCACCTACCTTATCTATCTACCCACCTACCTACCTACCCACCCACCTTATCTACCTACCTATCCACCTACCTTATCTATCTACCTACCTACCCTATCTACCTACCTACTTACCTATCCACCTACCTACCTTATCTACCTACCTATTTCCCTACCTACCTATCCACCTACCTTATCTACCTACCTACCTACCTACCTACCCACCTACCTTATCTATCTACCTACTTACCTTATCTACCTACTTACCTTATCTATCTACCTACCTATTACTATTTACTATTACTATTTATTAAATTTGTATACCGCCCTTCTCCCTTGCGGGACTCAGGGCGGTGAACAGGCATAATAAAACCAGAAAACATCAATATACAATATACTTTAAAAATCAATTAAATTTAGGGCCTGTTCTAAAACCAGGTAAAACTCTCTGATAAAATCGATTAAAATCGATTAAAAATTACACCAGGCCGGCCGCACGGAATAAGTGCATTTTCAAAGCCCGACTGAAGAGGCGTAGGTCAGTGTTCGTACAAAGGTCGGAGGGTAGGTTGTTCCAGAGGGCAGGAGCTGCCATAGAGAAGGCTCTCCCCCTGGGGGTCGCCAGCCGACATTGTTTGGCTGACGGTACCCTGAGGAGGCCCTCTCTGTGAGAGCGAACTGGTCGGTGGGAGGTATTCGGTAGCAGGATGCGGTCCTACCTTATCTACCTACCTACCTATCCATCTACCTACTTATCTACCCACCTACCTTATCTATCTACCTTATCTACCTACCTACCTATCCATCTACCTACTTATCTACCCACCTACCTTATCTACCTCCCTTATCTACCTACCTACCTACCTACCTACCTACTTATCTACTCACCTACCTTATCTACCTCCCTACCTATCCATCTACCTACTTATCTACCCACCTACCTTATCTACCTACCTATCCATCTACCTACTTATCTACCCACCTACCTTATCTATCTACCTTATCTACCTACCTACCTACCTATCCATCTACCTACTTATCTACCCACCTACCTTATCTACCTCCCTTATCTACCTACCTACCTACCCATCTACCTACTTATCTACCCACCTACCTTATCTACCTCCCTTATCTACCTCCCTACCTATCCATCTACCTACTTATCTACCCACCTACCTTATCTACCTCCCTTATCTACCTACCTACCTATCCATCTACCTACTTATCTACCTCCCTTATCTACCTCCCTATCCATCTACCTACTTATCTACCCACCTACCTTATCTACCTCCCTTATCTACCTACCTACCTACCCATCTACCTACTTATCTACCCACCTACCTTATCTACCTCCCTTATCTACCTACCTACCTATCCATCTACCTACTTATCTACCCACCTACCTTATCTACCTACCTATCCATCTACCTACTTATCTACCCACCTACCTTATCTATCTACCTTATCTACCTACCTACCTATCCATCTACCTACTTATCTACCCACCTACCTTATCTACCTCCCTTATCTACCTACCTACCCATCTACCTACTTATCTACCCACCTACCTTATCTACCTCCCTTATCTACCTACCTACCTACCCATCTACCTACTTATCTACCCACCTCCCTTATCTACCTCCCTTATCTACCTACCTACCTATCCATCTACCTACTTATCTACCTCCCTTATCTACCTACCTATCCATCTACCTACTTATCTACCCACCTACCTTATCTACCTACCTACCTTATCTACCTACCTACCTATCCATCTACCTACTTATCTACCCACCTACCTTATCTACCTCCCTTATCTACCTACCTACCTACCCATCTACCTACTTATCTACCTCCCTTATCTACCTACCTATCCATCTACCTACTTATCTACCCACCTACCTTATCTACCCACCTACCTTATCTACCTACCTACCTATCCTACCTACTTATCTACCTCCCTTATCTACCTACCTACCTACCTATCCATCTACCTACTTATCTACCCACCTACCTTATCTACCTACCTTATCTACCTACCTACCTACCTATCTATCCATCTACCTACTTATCTACCCACCTACCTTATCTACCTACCTTATCTACCTACCTACCTACCTATCCATCTACCTACTTATCTACCCACCTACCTTATCTACCTACCTACCTATCCTACCTACTTATCTACCTCCCTTATCTACCTACCTACCTACCTACCCATCTACCTACTTATCTACCCACCTACCTTATCTACCTACCTTATCTACCTTATCTACCTACCTACCTATCCATCTACCTACTTATCTACCCACCTACCTTATCTACCTACCCTCATAGCTCAGCAGTTTGAGAATTAGCTCCATTAAAAGTGGCCGAATGCAGGAAAATAATCCATAGCTAAGGTAAAGGTTCCCCTCACATTTTTATAGAGGCCTGTACACCGCCCTGAGTCCCGCTGGGAGAAGGTGTGGTATAAAAATTCGGGGGGGGGAAATAAAATACATATACATGCTAGTCATTTCCGACTCTAGGGGGCAGTGCTCATCTCCGTTTCAAAGCCCAAGATCCAGCACTGCCCAAAGACGTCTCCGTGGTCATGTGGCCGGCATGACTCAACGTCGAAGGCGCACGGAATGCTGTTCCCTTCCCACCAAAGGTGGCTCCTATTTTTCTACTTGCATTTTTATGTGCTTTCGAACTGTTCGGTTGGCAGAAGCTGGGACAAGGATCGGGAGCTCCCTCCGTTAGGCGGCACTAGGGATTCAAACCGCCGAACCGCCAACTTTTCTGATCGACAATCTCAGTGTCTTAGCCCCTGAGCCCTTCTCAATCCATACCTAATATGAAGCATTAAAAAAAAAAAAAAAGCATAGATCCAGTTAAATCTTTCTAAACATGCAAGAACCGCACACAGCTCTGCGCTTAAATCTTGGAGTGAAGCAATGTCGACGCCAGCAAAGCCCTGCGCACTGCAGCCATCCGGGAGCCGCCAAGCTCTCCTATCGCGGCTCGACCGCCAAGCCATTCTAAAATCAAAATCAGATTTTCTTTTCCTGCTTAAGATGACATATTCGATCACACTGCTCTGCGGGGTTTTATGTTCCCTGCAAACCGGATTAGCGCTCCTGTGTACGCAGAGGTGCTTTGATCCCCAGCGCTGGAAACTTCAAAATGAGAGAGTTACGGGGGGACGCACGGAGGCGCGGGAGAAAGTGCTAAGTATAGAAGCTGGAGGAATAAGAAACATGTGTGGATTTCAGAAGGAGCAGCTGTCCCAACGCCAGAATTTCCAAGCAGCAGAAATTCACTCTGCTTTCTTCTGCCTTGGCCCCCAGGCTGTTCGGACCCAGGCTTCCTTAACAAGCACGAAGCGGAGTCTGAGTCCCGGCAAAACCCCTTTTATTTACACGACTGTGAATTCCTTTCATTCACAGTCAGCCAGGCTTTAGCAAACAGTCTTTCTAAGGAGTGTTTATCCACACGAACCTTATCTCGCTTGGAGAGTTGCCAGATAACTAGTTTCCAAACGCAGGCCAAGGCAACACTTGGCACAGAGTCTCTTATAGTCACAAACAGACCTTTCCACTCTTGAAACGAATTGTTACCTGCAAAAGCCCCCTTCCCGTTCCACTCCTCTTTTGTTTCCTGTGGGTGGTGGGCCCAATCACCTCCACGGTGTGGTTTTACGCCCAATTCGTCCCTGCTTCCTTAGTGGTTCTTGTCTTCTGGCAGCTCTGCGCATGCGCACACTGGGAACAGGCTCCAGCTGTTCTTCTGCCTCACTGCTGTCTCGCTCCCTCTCTCTTTGGCTACTTGGGTAACAGCTGGAAATTAAGTCCACAGGTGTTACAGGTTAACTGCTCCAAAAAAAGAGAACTTTCTCTGACAAAAGAGCGAAAACTTCGAGGCCAACTGCCCCTCTCGATGGAGACGACAAATTGCGCATGATTTTTCTCGGCTGAATCTTAGTCCGAAGACAGGACTTGTCCCAACCTGCAGGTCATCGAAAGAATTCTGTCCTTTGGGGTCCACGGCAACTTTTCCGGCTCCTAAAAAAAAAAGTCCCGCTCGGATACGACCGGCCTGCCTCTGCTCTTGTGGGCTAAAAGTAGCTCGTTTTCCAAAACACGTCGTGAAATGGAAGCGTCGGAGTGAATAATAAAAAAAAACAAAAACCCACAACATTCTCTCCATCGGCCTCCTCTTCTCCAACCGCTTTTGCACGCCTCCCTGATTCCAATTCATAACTGAAAGGTAGGATTTTGAGAGGCTGAAATTATTCCGAGCCAGCCGAGAGGAAAAGGGGAGGGGAAGGGGGGGCTGGCTGGCTATTCTAAATGCATAAGCTCCAGCGTGGCCAATATCGCCCAGCAGAGTCCGTAAGTATGGTGATCCACCTCAACGCGGCGGGGGTGGTGGTGGAAAGACAAGGATGGGGAAAAATTTCAATGGATACCCAGCAGCCAAGAAGCTAAATTTAACAGGACAGTGCAAAAATCTGGAACCGAAGAGGGAACAAAAATATTGGACCTCACGAAGCCCCAAGGGGACCAGCATCTTCTCCGTGGTCCAGTTTCTTGGAATCTTCCTCTTGGCGTCCATCGTTTTCATGATGCCAGAAGACCATCCTATAAACCTCTTGTGGCCTCCCGCGGGTCTGGCAGCAGATTCGGAGAGTGAGGAGGGTTAGGGAGGAAGATGGGCCAGTCCTGGAGTCTGGGGAAGGCTCTGAGGAGGGCTCCGTGTCGGAGGCAGAGAGGGGGCCAGGGCCATCCGACAGTTATCAGCTGCCTCAGAAGCACAGTCGGAGATCAGTGTTTTTATTATTCCCCTGCACCGCCCTGAGTCCCGTTGGGGAGAGAGGGCGGTATAGAAATGTAATAAAAGTAAAGTAAAGTAAAAGTCAGTGAGGCAGAAGAGCAACTGGAGCCTGTTCCCAGTGTGTGCATGCGCAGAGTTGCAGACGAAGGGAACAGCTAAGGAACAAGGGCCGACTCGGGAGTAAAGCCATAGGTGGATGGTGAATGGCCCCTCCCATAGGGAATAAAAGAGGAACGAAAGGGGAGTGGAGTTTGCAGGAGACAATGAGTTCAATCCATGAGGGTGAAGATCCGTTCCTGACTTCTTGCCAAGGAATCGCTGCTACAGCATGGAGTTTAGAAGATATCGGCCTGGCAGCTCTCCATAAAGCCTGATCCAGGTCTGTAGTTGTGAAACCTCTTGAAAGGCTGTTTGGTGGGACTTGGCTGGAGAGGAATTCCCTTTAGCCTAAATAAAAGGGGTTTTATCGAGACAAGGAGTCGGCTTCGTGCTTTTGGGAAGCTCCGGTCAGAACAGAATCCAAGGAAGATGAATTTCCAACCCAACAGGTTGAAGGTTGCAGCTCTTCTTCAAATGCCTTCCCAGAGGTGAGCAAAACACAAGCATCCACCTTCAGAAGGCGGGACGGCGATTAATCGCTTCCTCGTAGCTTTTTCTCTGGGTACAAGCCTACATACATCCTCTCAACGTTCTGTCGAAAGCAACCACCCCTTTCCTAGAAGACGGAGATATTTTTGCCAATATTAAAAAGGCTAAAAGAGGCTAAAAGAGAAACAGAAATCTTAAGGGAGACAGAAACTCGGTGCCAGCTCCCTGTCCCCAGCAGATATTTCGGTGCCAGCCTATTTACCAGACAAGAAACCGTCACCCTCCAGGACATAAATAGGATTATCTATCCACCACATGGCACAACCAAGCCCCTTCATTACATCAGCCCAAGGTTCAACCAAACTTGATTCAGACCAAAATGCAGACCGGCTGCAACCAACAGGATGCATGCCCTCGCCACAGGAACAGGAAGCTCAAGTTCAAAGCTCAAGAGAGGGCGTAAATGACACTCGCTCGCCACTCCGTGTGGTCAGCCACCCAGAATCACACGCGCTCGGTGTGGTTGGGCTTCACCCTTAAACCATCTTTCCCATCAGCCTCCGTGTTTCCAGGGTCTTTCTCCACACTTGGAACTGAACCCAGATGGACATTTCTTCCAACGGTTCTTTTGAGACCGTTCGTTCAATCGCATCCTCGTTCATGTTCCGTGACCCGTCTTTCGTGGGATCAAGAAATGATAAATAGGGAGAGGAGATGATGTGCCATTCTACCTGTGGAGAAACCGATTGACTGAGAAACGCGTCATCTCAACCAACTTAGAATTAAATAATAGCCCCTCTCCTCCCCCCGAAGGAGTCTCTGGAGCCGTGATGGCGAACCTATAGGCACATGTACTGGAAGTGGCACGCAGAGCCATTGCTCCGGGCGTGCCAGCCGTTGCTCTTCCAGGTCCCGACATGCACATGAGAGCCAGCCAGCTGATCTTTGTGTGTGCCAGCTGATCTTTGTGCACATAAGAGTGTTGGAAACGGCATGCGCACGCCGGGAAGCTGAGTTTCCAGTTTCCGGTGCACACATGCACGCCGGCCAGCTGATCTTTGCGTGCCAGAAAACGAAGACCAGATGACCGGTGCGCATGTGCACGCCTGAAACTGGCGCACGCCGGAGGGAACTGCTCTTCCGAATTCCGGCGCTCCTATGCATGCGTGCTGGAGAGCTGCTCTTCCAGTTTCTGGTGCGCTCCCCCACTCCCCTTTTTCTAGAGCCACCCGGTTTAAATAACTGAACGGGAAGGGAGGGGGAGTGGGCCAAGCCAGGATGGATTGAGAGCTCCCTTCACCTGCTCTATTATGGCCGCCGACGGAAAGCAACCTCATTTTTCAAAGCTACTGAATATGGAGATGAATGAATGAAGGATAAGTGTGCCCAGACTGGGGGGGGGGGGGCGCTTCCTTTGAAGTATAGTTTATAAATGCCGTGGCAGGGGATGTTTTAAAAAAAAGAAGAAGAAGAAAAAAAAGAAAGAAAGAAAGACAAATAGCTTGCTGTCAGGCAGGCTCAGATCAAAAGGTTTAGGATCTACCGCCACCCGAAATGAAATGGAAATTACAAATTGCAAAGCACGGAGTCAAGGACACAAGGGTGTGTGTGTGGGTCTCAGGGAGGGGGAAAAAACCCAGGGTGCCCCTCCTGTTTGGGAATGAGAAGCACGGACAGGAACGCAATTTTTGCCCTGTGTAAGGATCCGAGGATTTAAGGACTGGTTAAAGAAGAAGAAGAAAGGGGGGGGAAACCCCCACACAGCTTTTCCTACATTAAAAATTAGAAGTTCTTAAGCGGAGAATAGCTTCTTATTTCAAGAGAGACATCATTATAATGGGCTCTCATCCTTTCAAAGCCAGTTAAGGAGCCCTAATCTCTTTTCTTAGCAACATTTAAACTACCTGTTTATTACTCGTTGCCGGGAAGCCTATTACTAAAACGGCTTCCTTAATAATAATTTGCGGGGGACCCTTGCAGAAAAGCAGGCTTCCGCTGCCTTCACAAAAGCCGTGTTTTCTCCGAAAAGGAGTACGGAAAAGGGAAAAAGATTGTGCCGTTTTCTAGCCAATGCAATCTATCTATCTATCTATCTATCTATCTATCTATCTATCTATCTATCTATCTATCTATCTATCTATCTATCTATCTATCTATCTATCTATCTATTTTTCTATCTCCATATGCGGGGGGGGGGGAGATAACTGGGGATTGTGCAGAAATAAATTCTACTTAAGAGTCTTGAAAGAGACGCCGTCGAATCTCTCTGGGCTCAGAACGAATTCCAGCGCTGGGGTTCTTCCACAGCTACTCTGTTTCCCCCGAAAATAAGACCTCCCCGGAGGATAAGGCCAATTGGGCTTTTGAGCACAGCAGTGGTGGGTTTCCAATTTTTTTAGAACCTACTCTGTAGGTGTGGCCTATTTTGTGGGCGTGGCTTGGCAGTCATGTGACAGGGTGGGAGTGGCCACCTTTTAAAATGTGGCGAAACTCATTTAACAATGCTCTTGCTTAGCAACCAAAATTTTGGACTCAAATGTGATGATAAATTCTTTCTTTCTTTCTTTCTTTCTTTCTTTCTTTCTTTCTTTCTTTCTTTCTTTCTTTCTTTCTTTCTTTCTTTCTTTCTTTCTTTCTTTCCTTCCTTCCTTCCTTCCTTCCTTCCTTCCTTCTTTCCTTTCCTTTCCTTTCCTTTCCTTCCGTTGGGTCACTGGCAGCGGCACGCCAGATTTACTTCCAGGTACGCCGGTGGAACCCCCTCTCACCGGTTCTTTAAATTTCACCAACCGGCTCTCGCGAGTAGGTGCGAGCCTGCAGAAACCCACCACTGGAGCACAGGCACTAAAATAAGCCCTCCCCTGAAAATAAGCCCTCCCCCAAAATATTGCAGCACAGCAGCAGCCGTGAGGGGACCCCGCTCGCCGCCTCCTGCACCTCAAAAATAAGAAGACACCCCCTCCCCGAAAATAACACCTCCCCAGATAATAAGCCCAATTGGGCTTTTGGGCACATGTGCAAAAACAAGTCCTCCCCAAAAATATTGCAACACAGCCGCAGCCATGAGGTGACCCCGCTCGCCGCCTCCTGCACCTCAAAAATAATAAGGCCTCCCCGAAAATAAGGCCAAGCGCTTATCCGTGGGGAGGAAGGGGTGTTGTCAAAAGAAAATAAGACCCAGTCTTATTTTTGGGGGAAACACGGATGGATATGTATGTATGTTTTCATAGATTTTCACGGGTGTAGGTATGCCGGTCTCGTTGTGCTCGAGTCTTTTCCCGTGTAAGATTCCAATCATACACGGGAAAAAGACCCGAATACAACAAGACCAGCATGTATGTATGTTACGTTTTTGTGCTGATAAATAAAGGGAGACTAGTATAGATCTATTTCACGCTATTTAGCTCTCATCAGCTAGCCATACCCTTACTGGGATTCGAACCTGGGAAGTATTACTTGTGAGGCAGATGTTTTAGCCACTAAGCCACCAGGTTCTCCTCCTTGATCAGCTGAGCCAAGGGTACAAGTATATATATTGTGTCACAACACCCTGGTATGCCCCAAATATGGGAGGGAGCAGAACTCCTTCCCTTCTCTGTCTTTCGGCTCACCCTAGGAGCCATCCAGGCAGAAAGCCATTTTTTTCGTTGCCTTTTGTTAGATTTGTGTTACGTTTTTGTGCCCTCCCATATTTGGGGCTTACCAGGGTGTTGTGACACAGTGTATGTATGTATGCATGCATGCATGTATGTGTACACACACACACACACACACATATTTTCTTCAGCCTTCTGCTATCTGCGCTGCCGGTTTGTTTAAGTTTCGTGTTTTGAGGCAGCATGTTCTTCGGTGTTTCCGCACACAGAAGGAACAAGATGTGCTTTCCTTGCGCGCCCAGCCAGCTAAAACAAACTTCGCCCCGTTGCTAAGAAACTGCAAGGGATTCTGGTATTGGTTCCCTTTTGTGGATGGAGTGAATAGCTCGGGGAAGATTTAATTTTTAATTTAATTCAATTTATTTCGATTTATAGAACCGCCCTTCTCCATCGAAATGGATCCAGGGTGGTGCACAGGGAGTTAAAATCGATAAATAACAATAAATACAGAATAACTAAAAAGAGATTAAACTAAAAAACCTGTGCTAAAACATCCCAATTAAAATTCTAAAATACATTTGCTCATTGACTAAGCTAGACCGGCTTGATGGAAAAGATAAGTCTTAAGTGAGCGGCAAAAGAGGGGAAGGTCTGTGATGGTCTGAAGAGAACAAACAGCGGCTTTTTCACCCTGCTTCCGCATTTTTCAACCGACACGAAGAAATCCACGGTTGAAAGGCCGAAACAAGGGGTGAAATTCAGCAGGTTCTGGAGAACCGGTAGCGGAGATTCTGAGTAGTTCGGAGAACCGGCAAATGCCACCTCTGGCTGGCCCCAGAGTGGGGAGGGAATGGGGATTTTGCAGTATCCTTCCCCTGCCGAGCCCCACCCACTGCCTGCCTGAGCAGGGGGTTGGCGGAGGGAGGGAGAGAACAGATTTTTATTTAGATTGACAAAGATGGCTTCCAAACGGAAGGTGCGTGAACTCACAAACACACCAAGATGGCCAATGAAGTTTTATCATCATTGTGAAGGATCTGACTGCTTTGGGAGCAGATGTATGAGAAGATGGTGGGAACCAGAGGTGGATTCCTGCCGGTTCTACCCTCCTCTTCTCTAGAAGAGGTTCCATCAATCTACAGGGCCGTTCAGAACCGGTTCCAGCTCCCGCCCTCCGCCCACCATCAAGAGGAAGAGCGAGAAGAGGAATTCTGGGAGTTGAAGTCCACAAGTCTTCAAGCTGTCAACTTTGAACACCCCTGGGGTTCTTTTTTTCCCTAAAGGGTTAGGGGTGCGAGGGTCCTGTAACTGGACAGCTTTAAGACTTGGGTGCTTCAAATGCCAGAGTTCCTGAGCCAACATTTTGGTTGCTAAGCAAGAGCGTTTGGTAAGTGAGTTTCACCACATTTTACAAGTTGGCCATTCCCACCCAGTCACATGCCTGCCAAGCCACTCCCACTCAGTCACATGGCCGGCAAGCCACTCCCACTCGGTCACATGGCCGGCAAGCCACTCCCACCCGGTCACATGGCCGGCAAGCCACTCCCACAAAGCAGGCCACACCTACAGAAGAGGTTCTAAAAGTTTTTGAAACCCACCACTGGTGGGAACCTAGCTTGTTTCTTTTCAGCTGGGGAGCACCCTGGCACTCCCCCCCAAAAGCAGGCTTTGTGTTTAAAAAGATTGGCAGTCGGGATACACAACCGAGCCCCAAATTTCTGTCCCCTGAGCAACAGAGTGAAGTGAGGCTTGCCTCGTTTGCCTGGACAGCTTTAAGACTTGCGTGCTTCAAATGCCAGAGTTCCTGAGCCAACATTTTGGTTGCTAAGCAAGAGCATTGTTTTCTTGCCATATTTGTTAAGTTAGTCACACGGCTGTTAAGTGAATCTGGCTTCCCCCTCATCCCAAGGTCGCAAAAGGGGATCGGATGACGGCGGGCCTTTGAAACCGTCATAAATATGAAACCGCTGCCAAGCGCCTGAATTTCGATCGTGGTGATTCACGGTCGTTAGACGTGAAAAACGGTCGCAAGTCACTTTTTTCAGTGCCTGTTCTAACTTTGAACGGTCACTCAAGGAAGGGCTGCAAGGCAACATCTTCCTGTGTTTTGGGCCAATAACGAGGTTGGGGCACTGGGGATGGCATGGGCTGGAAACCTCTAGAACAGGGGTTCCCAAACTTGGCAACTTTAAGTTTAAGTTTAATTCGATTTGTAGACCGCACCAATCTCCATCGAGACGGACTCTGGGCGGTGCACAGGACATTAAAATATACAGTAATAAATAACAAATATACAAAAGTTAAAAAGAAATTAAATAATAAACCTGTGCTAAAAATCTAAATTAACAGGCTCTATCGTTTAAGGCTTTAAGACTTAGCTGCCTGGAGAATTCTGGGAGTTGGAAGTCCACAAGTCTTAAAGTTACCAAGTTTGGGAACCCCTGCTCTAGAAGGATCCAGAAAAATATCAAAATCTAAATCCTCGGCAATCGGCATTCTACGCATGTCATATCCAAAGTCCTTGCTGAAAATGTGCTTCTGAGTTAAAAGAAAAACAAGCATCAAGATTTACCTCTTGGCAAAAATAACTTTTGCCATTCTAAAGGCTTGGTGCAAGCAAGCCAAAATTCCATTTCTTCCACCCACAGGTTTGGGGAAATACACACACACACACACACAATTAATAAATGTTCCCCTCGCACATATGTTAGTCGTTCCCAACTCTAGGGGGGGTGCTCATCTCCGTTTCAAAGCCGAAGAGCCAGCACTGTCCGAAGACGTCTCCGTGGTCATGTGGCTGGCATCACTCAATGCCCGAAGGTGCATGGAACACTGTTCCCTTCCCACCAAAGGTGGCCCCTATTTTTCTACTTGCAATTTTTCAAACTTCTAGGTTGGCAGAAGCTGGTACAAGTCACGGGAGCTCCCTCCGTGACGCGGCGCTGGGGATTCGAACAGCCGATCTTTCGGATTGACAAGCTCAGGGTCTTAGCCAATGAGCCGCCATGTCAGAATTCAGGTAACCACAGTGGAGAAAAGTTATTTCTAATCGGGGTCTTTTGTGGGCAACGAGGGGTTAAGCAGAGCAATGCCTACTGTTGGGTGATTTGGGCGCAAGCTGGCTGCGCAAGCCTTGCCTCTCGCCACCTTCCGACGTGAAGGATCCGCGCAAATAGGGCCAATCGATCAAATTGTCTAAGGATTCTTACCACTTCGTCTTCCGTCCAGCATTTTTCGATCAGTTTGGGGACCGGCTTCCTCACCAGACGTTGGAGGGCTTTCCCGGCATCGTAGTTGCTCTCGTGTAGCTGCCAAGAGAGGAAGAGAGCATGAGAACGCTAGAGGGACACGAATCATTTCCCCCGAAACAGAACCGAAGCGGAAAGCTTAGCGGCTCGTTTGGGTTTCTGAAGACCAAGCCACATTCTCCTCCCCCCGATTCTTCCCACGCCGTCTGCCTGAGAATCGAACCCTTTTTCCCGTCCCCAGAATGCAACACACATGACAGCCCCCACCACCCCCCAGCACTGCCGCACCCCCCTACACATGCGCAGCAGAGCTGAAAACCAGCCGGCCGGCGGGAGGCTCGTACGCTGGCGCGGTAGAGCGGAACTGGGTTCCACCTACCACCTATACTGTACCAATGTAATGCACAGGTACAGTATAGGTGGGACCTGGCTCAATAGCAGTAACTGTGAGAGGGATCTTGGAGTCCTAGTGGACAACCATTGAAATAGGAGCCAGCCGTGGGCAGCAGCTGCCCAAAAAGCCAACCCAGTTCTAGGCTGCATCAACAGAGGGAGAGAATCAAGGTCACGGGAAGTGTTAATACCACTTTTTAATGCCTTGGGAAGGCCACACTTGGAATACTGCATCCAGTTTTGATTGCTATGATGTAAAAAAAGATGTGGAGACTCTAGAAAGAGTGCAGAGAAGAGCAACCAAGAGGATCAGGGGACTGGAGACTAGGACATATGAAGAACGGGTGCAGGAACTGGGTAGGTCTAGTTTAATGAAAAGAAGGACCAGGGGAGACATGATAGCAGTCCTACGATATCTCAGGGGTTGCCACAAAGAAGAGGGAGTCAAGCTATTCTCCAAAGCACCTGAGGGCAGGACAAGAAGCAATGGGTGGAAACTAATCCAAGGAGAGAAGCAACTTAGAACTGAGGAGAAATTTCCTGACAGTTAGAACAATTAATCAGTGGAACAGAAGTTGCCTCCAGAAGTTGTGAATGTCCCAAAACTGCAAGTCTTTAAGAAGATGTTGGACAGCCATTTGTCTGAAATGGTACAGGGTTTCCTGCCTAGGCAGGGGGTTGGACTAGATGACCTCCAACGTCCCTTCCAACTCTGCTACTGTATTGTGTTGAGAGAAGATGAGAATAGAGAAGAGAAGGGAGAAGAGAATGGAAGAGAAGAGGGGAGAAGAGAGAAGAGAAGAAAGAAGGGAAGAGAATAAAGAATAGAGAAGAGTCTTTAAGAAGATGTTGGACAGCCATTTGTCTGAAACGGTATAGGGCTTCCTGCCTAGGCAAGGGGTTGGACTAGATGACCTCCAAGGTCCTTTCCAACTCTGCTATTGTATTGTATTGTATTGGGTTGATGGCTCGCGTGCCCAGAGGTGGCTCTTCATCCCCCCAGTGGCCTGGGGAGCTAGGAAAAGCTATCAAATCCCAGGCTCTGGATGGAAGGGGTGGATTTCTTTTCTTTTTTTAGCACAATCCTCCAACAGGATGCATCTCAGGCGTGAAAATATTGGCTTATTCCGCCCCCCTCGTCCTCTCGGCAACATTGAGCCAGGCACTCGACTTCACCCCGTAGGGTCTCGGGAGGCTACAAGCGGTGTGCGTTTCAAACACGACCATCGAGGACATCAGAAGCCGCAACGCGAGGGCTCGCTCTACGGGAAAATTAGAGGCGCTGCGATCAAACGCTAGGGCTTAGCGCCTGCGAATTTTAATTAAGGCACGGATTTACAAGGGCTGCGAGATATTAAAGGCAGAGGCCGTTTTTCGGGCCGACGGGTCTTTCGGCTTTCTTTTTTTTCTCCCCCCCCCCCCCCCCGTGTAAAAGAAATAGAGTTGAAAAAGGGGGGGGGGAGGAAGAGAAATCTCCCAGCGAGGAATTATCAGCATACGGGGGGCTTTTATATAAAGCTATTAAAGCCAAGCCGGGCCAGAATTTTCTGGCCTTTGATAATCTTGGAGGAGAACGCTTACAGCGCTGCCTGCCTCCTCAAATATCTGCATTTGTTTTAATGGGAAGGGGGGAACGGGGAGGTGAAGAAGATACAGGAAGGAAGGAAGGAAGGAAGGAAGGAAGGAAGGAAGGAAGGGAGAGAGGGAGGAAAGAAGGGAAAAGACGGAGGAGGGAGGAAGGAAGGGGAGAAGAATAAATGGAGAAGAAGGGAAGGGAATGGCAGAAGGAAGGAAAAAGGGGGAGTAAAGAAGGAAGGAAGGAAGAAAGAAAGAAAGAAAGAAAGAAAGAAAGAAAGAAAGAAAGAAAGAAAGAAAGAAAGGAGAGAAGAATAAATGGAGGGGAAGGGAAGGGAATGACGGACGGACGGACGGACGGAAGGAAGGAAGGAAGGAAGGAAGGAAAAGGGAGGAGGAAAGAAAGAAAGTGAGAAAAATAAATGGAGGGAAAGGAAAGAAAAGGGAATGGGGTAAGGAAGGAAGGAAAAAGAGGGAAGAGGGAGGGAGGAAGAAACAAAGGAGAAGAATAAATGGAGGGGAAGGGAGGGAGGAAGGACGGGAGGGAGGAGAGAAGAATAAATGGAGGGGAAGGGAGGAAGGAAGGAAAGAAGTAAGGGAGGGAGGAGAGAAGAATAAATGGAGGGGAAGGAAAGAAGGGAGGGAAGATAGAAGAATAAATGGAGGGGAAGGGAGGAAGGAAGGAAAGAAGTGAGGGAGGGAGAAGAGAAGAATAAATGGAAGGGAAGGAAAGAAGGAAGGGATGGAAGATAGAAGAATAAATGGAGGGGAAGGGAGGAAGGAAGGAAAGAAGTGAGGGAGGGAGGGAGCAGAGAAGAATAAATGGAGGGAAAGGAAAGAAGGAACGGCGGGAGGGAGGAGAGAAGAACAAATGGAGGGGAAGGGAGGAAGGAAGGAAAGAAGGAATGGCGGGAGGGAGGAGAGAAGAACAAATGGAGGGGAAGGGAGGAAGGAAGGAAAGAAGGGAGGGAGGGAGCAGAGAAGAATAAATGGAAGGGAAGCGAAGGGAAGGAAGGAAAGAGAGGGAGGAGGAGGAAGGAAAGATAAATGGAGAGAGTAATCAAGGGAGGGGAAGGGAAAGGAAGGGAGGGGAGGGAGGGCCGGAAGGAAACCTAGCAGCCTTGCCTTTAAGGCAAAAGGGACCCAGGGAGGCAGGAAATGTTACCCCAACGAATATAAATGCTGCTCACCAAAAGAAAAGAAAATTCTCTCCAGGCCTTTTGGGTGTAATTAACAATAAATCACGCGGAGGGTTAGAAGCCCCCCCCCCCGTTATTACATAAATAAAAACCCTGGGAAAAGAACCTTGTCAGGGATGATTTATGGGAAGGGCTGCGCTGAGATTTATTGTATTTCCATAATAAGGCATCATAAGAGCGGATCCATTCCTCCCACCCCACCCATTACCCCATTATCAGATCTAAACATCCGCAGGCCCCCTCCGGGCCTCACCAGATGCCCTATTCCTACCCACCCATCAGAAACCAGAGCGGGACGGATCTCTCGAAAAAAAGATCCCAGGTTTTTACAGGCCAAAATAAAGAGGTTACGTTTTGAGCTGATCAATAAATAAATCAGGGAGACTAGGATAGATCTATTTCGAGCTTTTTAGCTCTCGTCAGCTAGCCCCATCCCCTTACTGGGATTCGAACCGGGGAAGTATTCCATGTGAGGCAGTTGTAATTGCCACTAGACCACTGGTTCTCCTCCTGATCAGCTGAACCAGGGGAATACAGTAATCCCTCGTTTTCCGCGGTTAATGGGGACCGCAACCTTCCGCGAAAACTGAAAACCGCGAAGTAGGATTCGCTAGGAAACTTGAATTGGTGGACATGTTTAAAGCAACCACTAGGGGGCGCTTGCCTCCTACCAATGCATTTTTTTTTGTATTTTTAAAAAATCCGCGAAGCACTGAAGCCGCGGAAAACGAGGGATTACTGTAAGTATATATTTGTGTCACAAGTATATACTTATATAGACTTGTTTTGAAAGGCAAAATGGGTAGCCTTTGGGCATACCAGGTGTTCTGACATAAACACACTTATTTCCCTGGCTCAGCTGATAAGGGAGTAGAGCTCATGGCTTAATGTTTAAGGCAACTGCCTGACATGTAAATAGCCTGAGTTCGAATCCCAGGAAGGGTATGGCTAGCTGATGAGAGCTAAATAGCTCGAAATAGATCTATCCTAGTCTCCTTTTATTTATTTATCTATCAGCACAATGCAACATATACTTGTGTGTGTGTGTGTGTATATATATATATAACCTAGTTATATGCGAGACCGCCTCCTGCCCCATACATCCCTTTGACCGATCCGCTCCCACAGAGAGGGCCTTCTTCCCTGACCTTCGCCTCTTCCGCCAGTGTCGTAAGACACACCTTTTCCATCAAGCCGGCCTAGCGTAACCTCCCGTTGTGATTGCTCCTAGATAGTTTTAATTTGGGGGATTTTAGTTGATTTTAGCACAGGGTAGGAATTTAATATGTTTTTAAATTTTGTAATATTTGTTATGTTTTAAATTTCCTGTGCGCCGCCCTGGGTCCTTTTTGGAGAAGGTGCGGGGTATAAATCTAATTTTTTTTAAAAAATGTATGTACGTATATGTATATATGAATGATATGTTTTTGAGCTGATCAATAAATAAGTCAGGGAGACTAGTATAGATCTATTTCAAGCTATTTAGCTCTCATCAGCTAGCCATGCTCTTGGCTGGGATTTGAACCAGGGCTGTATTACATGTGAGGCAGATGTTTTAGCCACTAAGCCAGCTGATCAGGAGGAGAACCTGGTGGCTTAGTAGCTAAAACATCTGCCTAACATGTAATACAGCCCCGGGTTCAAATCCCAGTAAGGGTATGGCTAGCTGATGAGAGCTAAATAGCTCGAAATAGATCTATGCTAGTCTCCCCGATTTATTTATTGATCAGCTCAAAACCTCACACACACACACACCGATGATGCGTCAGCAGTATTTCACTGTTATATTTCTAGATTAATGAAAAAGTTATTTTTCTGAGGAGCACCAGCCATCCCTAACCGAAAGAACCCAATTCCTAAGATTTAGGAAATTCACTCTCATTTCATTCCCCGAGAGAAGTCAGGGGCTTCTTGTCTCGCACAGTAGCGGAGACCGGCCGATTAAAACGCCGCAAAGAAGGACCGTTTTATTTCCGGGGAGGTGGAAGTTGGGCTTCTTACTGTGTTGAGGGCGTTGAGGGTGGTGTCATCCCGGGAAGCCGCTACGCAGCCGTCTTCCGTCGAACCCCCGTCGCACATCCCGGCGAAAGCCGCCATGCTTCTTCGAGGGCCAAAAAGAAAATGAAATGTTAGCGGCTGGCAACCGTCTTCGAGGTGAAGCGAGCAGAGCCAAAACCAGGTTGAGGGGTAATTTTTTCACCAGGCTAAACCCCCCGTCTTAAAACAGGGTTTATAGGTCATCCTTGACTTACGGCCACAACGGAGAAGAGAAATTCAGTCTCTGAGCGAGGCAGCGGTTAATTGTGTCCTGTTTTATGACCCTTTTGCCACAGTTAAGGGAATCCGTATGAACTATTGCAAGCTGAAGAGTCCCTATAGTGGCGGCGCAGTGGTTAGACTGCAGTACAGCTAGTCCTTGACTTGCAACAGTTTATTTAGTGGCCGCTCAGAGTTACAACGGCGATGAAGAAAAGAGACTTATGACCGTTTTTTCCTACTTTCGGCCTTTGTAGCATGATCACGTGATCAAAATTCAGATGCTTGGCCACTCGTTCATACTTACGACCACGGCTCTGTCCCATGGTCACACGATTCCCTTTTTGCAACCTTCTGACGAGCAAAGTCAACGGGGAAGCCAGATTCACTTAACAACCGTGGCAAAAGACCGCCTCCTACCACATTCCTCCCTTCGACCTGTCCGCTCTCACAGAGTTGGCCTTCTCAGGGTGCCGTCAGCCAGTCAATGCCGACTGGCGACCCCCAGGGGAAGAGCCTTCTCTGTGGTGGGTCCGACACTCTGGAACAACCTCCCCCCCGATATCCGTACCATCACGGACCTACGTCTCTTCCGTCGGATGGTAAAAGCTCATTTCTTTCGTCTTGCCGGCCTGACATAGATTAGAGACTTTTAATTTGTTATTTAAGTTTTTAACTATTTATTCAAAGTTTTAGCACAGTCTTACTGATTTAATTGTTTTTTAAATTTTGTATATTGTGTGGGGTTTTTTATCTTTCGGTGCACCGCCCTGAGTCCCTTTTGGTGAAAAGGGCGGTATATAAATTGAAATAAAGTAAAGTAAAAAAAAGTCGTAAAATGGGGCAAAATCCTACTTAAAAGAACGTTTCTTTTAGCGACATAAATTTTGGGCTCAATTGTGGTCTTAGCTCGAGGACTGCCAATATGGCAGGCTAACTCTGCCCACAGCCTGGAGTTCGATCCTGACCAGCTCAAGGTTGACTCAGCCTTCCGTCCTTCCTTGGTGGGTCAAACGAGGACCCCGATTGTTGGGGGGGGGGGGGGGGGGGCGAGAGGCTGACTCTGTAAACCGCTTAGAGAGGACTGTAAACGCACTATGAAGAGGTATATAAGTCTAAGGGCGATTGCTACCTTCCTTCCTTCCCTCTCTCCCTCATGGTTAGAATGCAGTATTTGCAGGCTAACTCTGCCCAATGCCAGCAGTTCGATCCTGACCGACTGGCTCAAGGTTGACTCATCCTCCTATCTTTCCGTGGTGGATCAAACGAGGACCCAGATTGTTGGGGGGCAAGAGGCTGACTCTGTAAACCGCTTAGAGAGGGCCGTAAAGCATTGTGAAGTGGTATATAAGTCTATTCCTTCCTTCCTTCCTTCCTTCCTTCCTTCCTTCCTTCCTTCCTTCCTTCCTTCCTTCCTTCCTTCCTTCCTTCCAGGAACAGTAACATGAGGACCCAGATTGTTGGGGGGCAAGAGGCTGACTCCATAAACTGCTTGGAAAGGGCTGTAAACCACTGTAAAGCAGTATATAAGTTTTAAGTGCTAGGACTATCTTCCTTCCTTCCTTCCTTCCTTCCTTCCTTCCATCCTTCCTTCCTTCCTTCCTTCCTTCCTTCCTTCCTTCCTTCCTTCCAGGAACAGTAACATGAGGACCCAGATTGTTGGGGGGCGAGAGGCTGACTCTGTAAACCGCTTAGAGAGGGCTGTAAACGCACTATGAAGCGGTATATAAGTCTAAGGGCTAAGTGGGAAGGAAGAAGTGGGCCTGAAGAAAGCCCGGCTGCTTTCGAGGTGCGTCCGTAGGCGGATGCGCCAAGCAGGGGGGCGTCTCCCTCTCAGAGGCAACTTTGGGGCGCCAGCTCGCTTGGGTTTCCACGCGGTCCTGGGCTGGGCCAATTTCCCAACGTGATTATTACCTGGCCGCCCGCAGGTACATGAGCAGGTCGCAATCGTTCACCCCGGGCATCCAGACCAGCTCTTCGTGACGCGTCACGGCGTCCCCATCTCCAGAAGGGAAGGGCTGCAGCTCGGGGAGCTTGGCCTGGAAAGAAGAGGGCAGATAACATCAGAGAAACGCTAACCTCCCTTCGCGCAGACGCCTGACGCGAACGTTTAAAAAGCAGAGTTTAAAGCAAACTTTTCAAGCGGAGAAAGTCTTAAAAGAGTTGTAGAGAAAAGCGGCTCGGTGCCCTGTGGGGACAGGAAAGGCCTTCACACAACCAAGCAGGGCATCCAAACACAGAGCAGCAGTGAGGAGGTTGGGGAGGAAGATGGGCCAGTCCTGGAGGCTGGGGAAGGCTCGGAGGAGGGCTCTGTGTTGGGGGCAGAGATGGGGCCAGAGCCGTCTGACAGTTATCAGCTGCCTTCAGAGTCAGACATCAGTGAGGCAGAAGAACAGCTGGAGCCTGTTCCCAGTGTGCGCATGCGCAGAGCGGCCAGACGAAGGGAAGAGCTAAAGGACAGGGGTCGATTTGGGAGGAAGGCCATAGGTGGACGATGAACGGCCCCTTCCAGATTTTAATTTAATCTAATTTATTTAGATTTATAGACCCGCCCTTCTCCATCGAAATGGACTCAAGGCAGTGCACGGGAAATTAAAATCGATAAATAACAATAAATACAGAAGAATTAAGAATAAATTAAACTAAAAGCCTGTGCTAAAAATCCCAATTAAAATTCTAAAATACATTTACTCATTGGCTAAGCTAGAGGAAACAAAAGAGGAGCGACAGGGGAGTGGAGTTTGCAGGAGACCATTGGTTCGTGACTCTCCAAGACTCCTTGCCAAAAGTTTTGCAGATCTCAGCCTGGCAGCTCTCCAAGCCAGAGAAGGTCTGTGACCGTAAATCCTCCCTTAAAAAGACTTTGCTGGAGGTGGAGCAGAATTCGCAGTCAATGAATAAAAGGGTGGGGAGAAGGAGTTGGCTTCCTGCTCTCGGTCAGAACAGGCCGCCAGCCACACCAACTCTTAGAACGCTGTTTGTGGAATGGCTTTTTGTGAAAATCAACAACAACAACTACACAGCGAGGCGATGCTGGGGGCAACCTTACCTGATGGCTGGGCCCAACCCGGATTTCTCCTTGAGTGCTGTTCAGCCTCCTGCAAGTTAACGACACAGAAGGGTTAAGTCAGATCGGCTGGACTGGGCCACGCGTACGTCCGAGGGAAGGAGGAAAGCTGCAGCCCTCAACTGACTACAACTCCCACCCCCACAGGAGCTGCATTGCTGGAGCAATGCCAGAGATGCCCCATGCGCAGCGCTCGAGCGAATCCTCCTTCTGCTGCATGCCACTGGAACAGGAGGCGCGACAGGTCTCGAAAGGGCACAGAAAGCTGGGTTACGTCCAGAGTGGGGCATGATAGCATCTTCCAATATCTCAGGGGCTGCCCCAAAGAACTCAAGCTATTCTCCAAGGCACCAGAGGGCAGGGCAAGAAGCAATGGGTGGAAACTAATCAAGGAGAGAAGCAACTTAGAACTAAGGAGAAATTTCCTGACAGTTAGAACAATTAACCAGTGGAACAACCTGCCCCCAGAAGTTGTGAATGCTCCAACACTGGAGGTTTTAAGGAGATGTTGGATAATCGTTTGTCTGAAGTGGTGTAGGGTTTTCTGCTTGAGCAGGGGGTTGGACTAGAAGACCTCCAAGGTCCCTTCCGACTCTGTTATTCTATTCTATTCTATTCTATTCTATTCTATTCCTATTCTATTCTACTCTATTCCATTCCTATTCTAATCCTATTCCTTATTCTATTCCTATTCTATTCTATTCTATTCTACTCCATTCCTATCCCTATTCCTATTCTATACCTATTATTTCTTATTCCTATTCCTTATTCTATTCCATTCTATTCTATTCCTATTCTATTCCTTATTCTATTCCTTATTCTATTCCTTATTCTATTCTATTCCTATTCTTTTCTACTCTATTCCATTCCATTCCTATTCCATTTCCATTCCATTCCTATTCCTTATTCTATTCTATTCTTATTCTACTCTATTCCATTCCTATCCTATTCCTATTCCTTATTCTATTCTATTCTATTCCTATTCTTTTCTACTCTATTCCATTCCTATTCCTATTCCATTTCCATTCCATTCCATTCCTATTCCTTATTCTATTCCTATTCTATTCTATTCCATTCCTATTTTATTCCTATTCCTTATTATCCTAGAAGACCTCCTAAGTCCCTTCTGACTCTGTTATTCTATTCTATTCTATTCCATTCCTATTCCATTTCCATTCCTTATTCTATTCTATTCTATTCTATTCTAATTCTACTCTATTCCATTCCTATCCTATTCCTATTCCTATTTCTTATTCTATTCTATTCCTATTCTATTCTACCCTATTCCTATTCTATTCTATTCCATTCCATTCCTATTTTATTCCTATTCCTTATTCTATTCTATTTTTATTCTTTTCTACTCTATTCCATTCCTATTCCATTTCCATTCCTATTCCATTCCCTATCCTATTCTATTCTATTCTATTCTTATTCTACTCTATTCCATTCCTATTCTATTCTATTCTATTCTTATTCTACTCTATTCCATTCCTATTCCATTCCTACTCCTTATTCTATTCTATTCCTATTCTATTCTAGCGGAAGGCTGGCCAACCTATTCCGACTGCACACGCATCGGCTAGCATCAGAGCAACCTTGAGTTTTGAAAAAACAAAACAAACCCCACTACCCCTTTTCTCTTCAAGGTCGCTTGTGCCATGCGATGCACCCGAGGATCCCTTGCTGTGCCCGAGATGGATTTCAAAACAGGAAAGGTTGGCAGCCGAGTGCGCTCCGGTCTTATGCCTCCCCCCCCCCCCCCTTCTCTCTCTGGAGTTTGTGGCGAGGCAAGAAAAGGGGAAAGCTGGATTATTATGTAAAGAGGGAGGGGGGAAAACAAGAATAGAAACCGATGTTCCCGCAGGCAGGCGAAGCTGGGTGTATGTCATCTTTTCTTCAGGTCTTGTCTCTTCTTTTTTTATCCCCACCGCGAGGAAAAACAAGCCGCGCGGAGCTTCGGTCTTTTCTCCCGACACCTTTGGGTACAATGGCTCCCTGCCCAGGCAAGCCTCGCACGACAAGAGCAAGCGAGCAAACAAACAAAACCAACCACACAACAAAAGCGAAACACACACACACACACACACACAAACTCTTGTGATCTTCTTCGGCAGGGACCGGGGGGAAAAAAGGCTGTAGCTTTTATGTTGGGCTGGCAAGCTCAGAACGGAGGAGGGAACGGAGCCCAGAGACTGAGACCGGCGCGACCGAGCATTTATATGTCATATATGGTACATTTCGAGCATGACCTTTCTTATAGATATGGCCGCCAGGCTAAGAAGCGAAAGCAAAATGAGATGAGCTCCACAGAGAAATCGGACGCTGGATTTGCAAGGGAGAGAAGGCTGGGGAAAAAGTGGGAATTGGGGGGCGAGGGGGGATGGAGGGGGGGAAAGATCCCTGATCATCATCATCATCATCATCATCATCATCATCATCATCATCATCATCATCATCATCTAATGATTCCATAATCCCTTAGCTGGTTGGAGTCTGAGCAACTGAATAGAGCTAGCAGAGTGTTTCCTGGCCAGATGCCTTTCCCAGTTGCCAATGTGGAGTTTTGTTCGGCAGATTCTCATTGTGCCCAGAGAGAGAGAGAGAGAA
The DNA here is from genome assembly GCA_039707465.1 of Rhabdophis nuchalis. Taxonomy (NCBI): domain Eukaryota; kingdom Metazoa; phylum Chordata; class Lepidosauria; order Squamata; family Natricidae; genus Rhabdophis; species Rhabdophis nuchalis. Next base: position 6,198,731 of record CM077655.1, read on the forward strand.
ATATCTGCCTCTACTTAGGATTGAACTCACTGCCTCCTGATTGCGAGGCGAGAGCTCCACCTCTAGGCCACCGCCCCACTCTAAAGGTCCATGTTGATGGAACTGGAAAATGTAGGTAGTCCTTGACTTACGACAGTTTGCTTAGTGACCATGTGAAGTTACAATGGAACTGAAAAATGGGACTGATGTCCATTTTCCACAGTTATGACTGCGGCAGCATCACGTGGTTTTCATTCAAATGCTTGACAACTGGTTCACATTTATGACGGTTGGAATGTCCCAGGGTCACGCAATCATCTTTTTGGAGACTTTCGGACATGCAAAGTCCGTGGGGAAGCCAGGTTCCCTTAACAACCGTGTTACGAATTTCACAACTGCCGCGATTCGCTTAACAACCGTGGCCAGAAAAATCCTATAACGGGGCACAGCTCGCTTAAGGAATTTCTCACTTAACGCCATACATTTTGGTGGTCATTAAGACGAGGACCACCTGTAACGTTTCCTGCCGTTAAGGATGTGCCCAGATTTGGGGGTCGCATTCGCTTCTCGAAGGTTTTGGAAGCAACCCAAATTTGGGGGACTTGCATGAAGAGGAGAGGCAGGCTAATTTTACGGGCGTCCTCAAATACCCGCTGCTGCCAGGGAATCCTGGGAGATGTAGTCCCAACACGTCTGGAGGCAGGAAGAAAGGTAGAAAGCTGGATGGGTCTGGAGGGCGAGGGGAGGGCATCACGGGAAAGGCTGGCAGGAAGGATAAATAGCAAGGAAAGAGACCAGCCAGTGGGTTGCAATGCAAGTGCCCCCCCTCCGCCCAGTGCATGCGGCAGGGGCCCAAAGATCAGCTGGCAAGCAGGAGGCGCTGGAGCTGGGCTGACAACTGGCGTGCCCGCAGAGAGGGCTCTGAGCGCCACCTGTGGCACATGTGCCATAGGTTCACCGTCACAGGCCTAGATTAACTCCAAGGTTACCTTCGGACCACAATCAAGCAAACCGCAATGAAGCAACTGGCCAAGAGCCCCATGTGGAGACTCTCGGGAGCATCTCCACCAAGTCCCATCCGGCAACTCTCCAGAAAACAACGACGACCACAAACTATTTCGGATGGCTTCCCCAGCCTAGAAAAATCCATTTTTCCCACTAGAGGACGGGGGGAAATAATAAAGATAAAACCAAAGAGGCATTTTTTAATGTAAAAATAAAAAATTGTGAAAGAGGAATACACATACACAGATACATACAAACATACATACAATATACATACAAAATACATACATACATGCACATATACATACATACAGATACATACATAGATACATACATACACATAAATACACACATACACACATATACATACATACATACATAAATACACACATACACACATATACATACATATATACATAGATACATACATAAATACACATAAATACATACATAAATACACACATACACACATATACATACATACATACAGATACATACATACACACACACATAAATACATACATAAATAGCACATACACACATATACATACATACCTACATACATAAATACATACATACACACAGATATACATACATACACAGATACATACATAGATAGATACACATATAGGTACATAGATACATACAAAAATACATCCATACATACATGCACATATACATACATACATAGATACACATATAGATACATAGATACATATATAAATACATACACACATACTGTATACAATATACATACAAAATACATCCATACATACATGAACATATACATACATGAACATATACATACAGATACATCCATACATACACATAGATACATACATAAATACACACATACACACATATGTATGTGTACATATATACACATACATACATATATAAATACATACACACACATATACATACATACATACATACATACATACATACACACACACACACACACACACAGATATTCATACATAGATACATATACATACATACATACAAGACATGGATGGATGGATGGATGGATGGATGGATGGATGGTCTATCATAGAGAAAAGCACAGGATTTATTTATTTATTTATTCCGTGGGGCGGAGGGGGGGGAAGGATTGAGGAGGGGGCTGGAAAGGACGGGGGGGAGGAAAACAAGAGGGGGGGGGTTCGGCGGAAGAGTGGGCGCGGGGTGCGAAATCCGACACCAAAGGCAAAAACCCGCGATGCCACAAAAGTGGTCGCCATGGCAACCCCCAACTTAATATTTCAGCCCTTTCTCCAGCCGCAGTGGATTAAATATAATGACAAGATGTCCCGTCTCTCCCCCCCCCCCCCGCCGCTTTGGAAAGAGGGAGGAGGAGGAGGAGGAGGGGAAAAAAGGGTGGGGGGGAGAGGGAGAGAGAGCAACCTGTTGCCATGGCAACGTTGTCGCCTATCAAATAACAACAGGGGCTGGACAGGCTGGACTGCAAAGGAATATCAAAAAGGATGGGGGGGGGGGGAGGCGACTCCCGCTCCCACCGGGACATTGGAGGGGTGGGGGTGGGGGGGTTAGAAGAAGGGGGCGCTCCACCCGGAGGGAATTGGGGAGGGGATTCATTGGGGGGCGGGGGGGCAGCAAGCTTTGATCCCCAATGGCTAACCAGATCAAGAAATCTCCTTAAGGCCCAGGGGTCTGCAAAGTCGGCTCTTTTAAGACTGGTGGACTTCAACTCCCAGAGTTCCCCAGCCAGCATAGCTGGCTGGGGAATTCTGGGAGTTGAAGTCCACCAGTCTTAAAAGAGCCGACTTTGCAGACCCCTGCCTTAAGCCAACACGGAGCAGGGAGAGGGGACGTTTCACCCCACTGCTTGGCCCAACTGGACCCATTTCACAGAAGAATCCATCAAGTCAGGAGCCGCACAAGACACGAGGCCTGGAAAGCTTGCGGCCCCCTTTTAATCTTGGCCAGACCAGCATCAAACCCTGATGCTTCCATTGTAACCCTGGGATGACAGGACTCTCCTGAACCAGGCAAGATCCTCATAGTTGGGGGGCTTCCAGTACTTGAATGCTCCCAGAGACTTAATAATGGACGCACAATTTTAAGGGTGCACAAATCTGCCCCACACCCACACACATCCAGGCTGCGTTGCAACCCATGGGGCCATCCCGCTCTCCCTTCCCCACACCTGCCCTGAGAAGGTGCTCATGCTTCCATTCTCCAAGGGACTCCCATTTTACGGGAGGAGGGACTGAGGCTGGCACAACTTTCCCCATCTGTGTGTGTGTGTGTCTTTCCATTTCTTTCCTAAGGGATACGGGAGACAACTCTGTTTCCCCCCGAAAATAAGACGTCCCAGGATAATAAGCCCAGTCGGGCGTTTGAGCGCATGCACTAAAATAAGCCCTCCCCAAAAATATTGCAACACAGCAGCAGCCATGAGGTGACCACGCTCGCTGCCTCCTGCGCCTCAAAAATAATAAGCCCTTCCCGAAAATGAGACCCTCTCAGATAATGAGCCCAATCGGGCTTTGGAGCGCATGCGCTGAAATAAGCTCGCCCCCAAAGATAAGCCCTCCCCGAAAATATTGAAACACAGCAGCGGCCATTAGGTGACCGTGCTCGCCGCCTCCTGCTTCTCAAAAATAATAAGACCTCCCTGAAAATAAGACCTCCTCAGATAATGAGCCCAATCGGGCTTTGGAGCGCATGCGCTGAAATAAGCCCTCCCCGAAAATATTGAAATACAGCAGCAGCCATGAGGTGACCGTGCTCACTGCCTCCTGTACCTCAAAAATAATAAGCCCTCCCCGAAAATAAGACCTCCTCAGATAATGAGCCCAATCGGGCTTTGGAGCGCATGCGCTGAAATAAGTCCTGCCCGAAAATATTGAAACACAGCAGCAACCATGAGGTGACCATGCTCGCCGCCTCCTGCGCCTCAAAAATAATAAGACCTCCCTGAAAATAAGACCTCCTCAGATAATGAGCCCAATTGGGCTTTGGAGCGCATGCGTTGAAATAAGCCCTCCCTGAAAATATTGAAACACAGCAGCAGCCCTGAGGTGACCATGCTCGCCGCCTCCTGCGCCTCAAAAATAATAAGACCATCCTGAAAATAAGACCTCCCCGGATAATAAGCCCAATCGGGCTTTGGAGCGCATGCGCTGAAATAAGCCCTCCCCCAAAATATTGAAACACAGCATGAGGTAATCATGCCTGGATAAATAAGCCCAATCGAGCTTTTGAGCGCATGCGCTAAAATAAGCCCTCCCCTGAAAATAAGCCCTTCCTGGAAAATATTGCAACACAGCAGCAGCTGTGAGGTGATTAAGCTCGCCACCTCCTGCACCTCAAAAATAATAAGACCTCCCCGAAAATAAGGCCAAGTGGTTATTTCAAGGGGAGAGGGGTGTCAAAAGAAAATAAGCCCCTGTCTAATTTTCGGGGAAACACAGTCGTTGTGATGAAACCAGCCAGTTGTTTCCTCAGCAGGATTTTGGCGAGGGAAAGCAATCCGGACATCGGACGATGAGAGATTCCCAAGGGAATTTAGAAGGGACCCCCTCTCAAATATTCAGGAATTCATTCATTCACAATATGGATGAAAACTGTCCTCAGTATTTAATGCGCAAGGATGAAATTAAACGTACTTTTGGCTGGCATTTTTCGGGCTAAGATTGTTGGAAATGAATCAGCTTTGCCTCTTTACATTAAACATTATAGGTATTTCAATGATTAAAATGAAACCAATATTTATCCAAATCAGGAATCACACAGTCTTCCTGAACCCCCCCCCCCCCAAAGTGGGGGGGAGAAGAGACCAACATTTGATCTTCTGCAAAATTGGAATAATTTGAGCCTACATTTGTCCGAATTTGCTTCTCGACCATAATAATAATAATAATAATAAATTGGAATTTATTAACCGCACCCTCTCCCCACAGGGACCCGGGGCGGTGCACAGGCATAATTAAAACAATATATAATAATACAGACATTACTAAAATAAAATTAAATAAATTACCCGTGCTAAAAATACAATTAAAAAACCCATTAAGATTTATCGTTAAAAGACAGAGAGAACTATTCAAGGCCGGCCAGTCGAAAGAGATGGGTCTTTAACTTTACACGGAAGGAGCGGAGGTCGGTGGTCGTTCTAATATCAAGGGGAAGGTCGTTCCAGAGGGCCGGGCCCGCCACAGAGAGCGCCCTTCCCCTGGGCGTCGCCCGCTGACAAAGTCTAGTGGACGGCACCCGGAGAAGCCCCTCTCTGTGGGAGCGAATCGGTCGTGAGGATGTGTGGGGCAGGATCCGATCTCGCAGATAGCTAGGTCCCGAGCCATGGAGCGCTTTGAAGATGATAACTAACACCTTGAAGCGCACCCGGAAGACGACAGGTAGCCAGTGCAGCTCGCGCAAGAGCGGTGTTACATGGGCAAACCTAGAGGTGCCCATAATTGCTCGCGCGGCTGCATTCTGAACTAACTGAAGTCTCCGGGTGCACCTCAAGGGGAGCCCCATGTAGAGAGAGTTACAATAGTCCAGTCGGGATGTCACGAGGGCATGAGTGACTGTGCGAAGGGCGTCCCGATCCAATAGGGGGCGCAATTGGCGGACCAGGCAAACCTGGTAAAACGCCCTCCTGGCCACGGCTGTCACTTGCTCTTCCATAGACAGCCGGGTATCCAGGAGGACACCCAAATTGCGCGCCCCATCCACAGGGGCAAGATGTTCGCCCCCTATGGCCAGCGTTGGAGAAAGCTGGTTGAATCGGGCAGCCGGAAACCACAGCCACTCGGTCTTGGTCGGGTTGAGCCTAAGTCCGTTACTTCCCATCCAGATCCGCACGGCTTCCAGGCACTGGCACATCACCGCTACGGCATCGTTGGGGTGGTTTGGGGTAGATATGTACAGCTGGGTGTCATCAGCGTACAGGTGGTACTCTACCCCAAAACCACGGATGATCTCACCCAGCGGCTTCATATATGCGTTAAACAGGAGAGGCGAGAGGACCGACCCCTGAGGCACTCCACATGTGAGTGGTCTCGGGGTCGACCTCTGCTCTCCTGCCCGCACAAATTGCGATCGGCCAGAGAGGTAGGAGGAGAACCACCGCAACACGGTGCCTCCCACCCCCAACCCCCCCAGCCGATGCAATAGGATACCATGGTCGATGGTATCGAAAGCCGCTGAGAGGTCTAATAGGACCAGGATGGAGGAACATCCCCCATCTCTGGCCCTCCAGAGATCATCTACCAACGCGACCAATGCCGTCTCGGTGCTATGCCCGGGCCGAAAGCCGGACTGGCGCGGATCTAGATAGTCAACTTCCTCCAGGTGACGGGGAAACTGTTGTGCCACCACACTCTCAACAACCTTCGCCAAGAAGGGAAGGTTGGAGACTGGACGGTAGTTGTTCAAAAGAGCTGGGTCCAAAGAGGGCTTCTTGAGGAGGGGCCTCACCATAGCCTCTTTTAGGGAGGCAGGCAAGGAACCCTCGCTCAAGGATGCGTTGATAACCTCTTGGAGCCAGCCTCGTGTCACCTCCCAGGATGCCAGTACAAGCCAGGAGGGGCACGGGTCCAATGAACATGTGGTGGCTCGCAGTCGCCCACGTAACCTGTCCATATCCTCGGAAGTAACGGGGTCAAACTCCTCCCAAACAAGATCTCCCTCGTGGCATCCCACTGGGCCATGAATGGTGGCTAGCTCACTCTGTATCTGGGCGGTTTTCTCCTGCAGAAAAATCACAAATTCCTCTGCCCTACCCTGTAACGGGGCTTCCCGCTCCCTCTGTTGAAGGAGGGAACGGGTCACCCTAAACAGGGCGGCAGGGCGGTTTTCTGCGGATGCTATGAGGGTGGCGCAATGATGACGTTTGGCCACCCTCAGCGCCACAATGTAAGTCCGTAAATGGGCTCTCACTTGTGTCCGGTCAGATTCAGAGCGGCTAGCCCTCCATCTTCTCTCTAGGCATCTCTTGCGGCGTTTCATCACCCGCAGCCCCTCAGTAAACCAAGGAGCCAGGGTGGTTCGCCGCCGCGAGAGAGGCCGCAAGGGCGCGACCCGATCCAAGGCTCCCACGGCCGCACTATTCCATGCGGCCGTGAGGTCCTCTATCGGGGCGCGGGTCAGGGATACAGGAAATGGCCCAAGCGCTGTCTGGAACCCATCCGGGTCCATCAAGCGCCTGGGGCGGTACCAGATTGGTAACTCTGGTTCCGCCTCCCCGCGGAGGGGAGCAGCGGTCGGAAAGTCGAGTCGGAGAAGTGAGTGGTCTGACCATGACAAGGGTATGATGTCTATATCCCCTGTACCCAGATCACTCTTCCATTGGCCCGAGACGAAGATGAGGTCCGGCGTATGTCCACCCTCATGAGTGGGGCCTTGAATTACTTGGGTCAGGTCCATGGCCGTCATGGAAGCCATGAACTCCCGAGCTACCGCGGATGATTCGCCCAACGATGGCAGATTAAAGTCCCCCATAACTATAAGTCTGGGGGTCTCCACTGCCACCGTGGCGATCACCTCCAGGAGCTCGGGCAGGGCTGCTGCTACATAGCGGGGAGCCAGGTATACAGCCAGCAAGCCCAACTGCCTCCCTAGGCCCCACTTCATGCAAAGGGACTCACAGCCGGAGGTCTGCGGCACAATGGTCTCTCTCGGCTCCAGGCCTTCCTTGATAATGACCGCTACCCCACCACCCCTGCCTAGGGCCCGCGGCTGATGAAATGCGCGGTAGCCTGGTGGGCACATTTCAACGAGGGGATGACCTCCCTCGTGGCCCAACCAGGTCTCCGCAATTCCTACCAGGTCCGGCTCCCCCTCTGACACAAGGTCACTAATGAGGGGGGCCTTGTTGACAACGGACCTGGCGTTGCAAAACATCAGCCGCAGACCCTGGCTCTGTATTCCCTGGCCACCTAGCCTGCGAGGGTTGTGGCACCCGACCGTTTTTAACCAACGGCTGCGTGCCACCAACCGGGAGGATGAGAATTGTCTCCCCTCGGTCCCGCCCCTCCCCACGACCCTCTGAATTGGAATGCCCTCCTGAGGAACGACTCGAGTATCCCCCTGCCTTTCGCCTTCCGCTTCCCGCCGTCGACTGCTATCCTGGCCCTTACTACTAATTGCTGTTTCCATCTCCATCTGTCTATATCTAACCCCCTCCCTTGAACCCCCTAAAAAAGATAATTTACATAAATTAGACACTAAAAACCCCCTAAGGCCGCGCTTCGCCCATCTCTTCGGATTTACAATACCATCATCGAGATGTGCCCTAGATAATTCAAGGGGCCATACCTGCGAGAGCGGGGACTCTCGCAGCGATAGCAGGCTTGCTCTGGAATACATTTTTTTAAATATTTTTAAATAAATTATTAAAATTCAATAATTACATATATAAAAACTCGGGTGGGTATAGGCACAATACAGATGTTAAAAGTACAGATGTTAAAAGATGTTAAAAGTCGTTGGCAATTGATTAAAAACGATTCACACGAGTTAATTCATTAGATGGTAAAAAGAATCAGGTGAAATAAAGTGCAGGATGGGTAAACCACAATAAATCAATCGGTAAATAGATGTAATTAAATTAATTAAATAGTTCGCAATAATGACCATTGGGGTGATCAAAACTGGTTGCTGTCAGATGTTCTTCTTCAAGACAGTCAGTTCTTCCATGCCTCTTAAGGCCTTGGTGGTGTAATTCTCCCGGACTTGGGAGAGTGACCATGGGGAGAATGAAAATTACAGTGGTCAGCGGCCGTCCACATCCACCTCGGCGCTCCCCCCGCCGCAGTCCCCGCGTCACCGCCTTCGCCAAAGGCCTCTCGGCGCTCCCACCGCCGTCAGCCCAGGCCTCCGGCAGCCGCCTCTCCGCTCTCAGCCTCCATATGGCTCTCTCACAGCCACCACCTTCCGCCTTTCCCCACAACTCCTCTGTCGCCGCCTTCGTCCCTCGCCATCCGGCGCTCACACCGCCGTCGACTAGGCCTCCAGCGGCAACCTCTCCCCTCCACACTCTCCACTCTCTCTCTCTCTCTCCACCTTCTTCACTCCAACAAACCAGCATCTCCGCCGTCTCCGCCATCTTCCTCCACGCCTCTCTCACCATTTCCGCTGGTCACCGGTGACCATGGTTGAAAGAAAAGGAATTTTGCTTTCGGGATAGCGTGGGTGAACACTTAGCTCCCAAAATAGTGTTATGAAACAACACAATTCAACAGAATTAGCCAAAGGAGGAGGAGAAAAGAAATCCTTCGATCTGATTTTGACTTTTCTGGATCGCGGATAAAAATCCTGCCTTTTCTGAATGCTTCTTCTCCTAACGCCCGTTCTCGGGATGTGACCGACTTCATCTGAACTATGCCGGAAAGGGGAGTGGGGGGGAGGGCAAAGAGATGCCAGGGCAAAATGGTTGCAGTGGCATTTCCTGGGTTTCCCACGCTTGCTAAATCCATGGCTTGGAGGAATGAAATATATATATATATCTATATGTGTGTGTGTGTGTGTGTGTGTTAGGTTTTTGAGCTGATCAATAAATAAATCAGGGAGACTAGTATAGATCTATTTCGAGCTTTTTAGCTCTCATCAGCTAGCCATACCCTTACTGGGATTCGAACTGGGGCTGTATTATTACATGTTAGGCAGAATCACACACACACACACATTTTTAAACCTAACATATTTATATTTTAAAACTTAACACACACACACACACACACACACACACATATGTATATTACACATAATTGTAGAAAATGGGGGAAAGTGGAAAGGAACAAGTATACATTATGGACCTTGACGGGGCTTGTGACTGTCTGGATTATCCAGCAAACAGCTAAAAATCCTGAGCAAAAAGAAATGAGACTTTGAAAGAATGCAATCTCTCTCTTCCTCTTTCTCTTACTCTCTCTCTCTCTTTCTGTCTCTCTGTCTTTCATTCGCTGTGTCTTTCTCTCACTCTGCTTTCTATGTGTGTCTCTATTTCTCTCTCCCCCTCTCTTTCTCTCTCTCTGTCTTTCTCTTTCTGTCTCTCTGTCTTTCATTCTCTCTCTCTGTCTTTCTCACTTTCTGTCTTTCATTCTGTCTCTCTGTCTCTCTCTGCTTTCTATGTGTCTCTCTTTATTTCTCTCTCTCTTTCTGTCTCTCTCTCTTTCTGTCTCTCTCTGTCTTTCTCTCTCTCACTCTCTCTTGTCTTTCTCTACCCCCCCTGCCCCAAACACATACAGAAACACACACACACCTCTCAAAAATTGCAAAAAAAACCAAACGGATCTCCCAATTTAAGATGCGCCACGGTAGATGGGTAAAGAATTTAAGAGGAGCAATTTAAGAGGAGCTAGTATCCTAAAGCCCTAACCTGTAACTGGCCAAGGCTATTCCTTCACTTTAAAAGTTTCGCCCTGAGGACTAGTCATTTGGTTTTCGTTAGCTGCCCAACTCCACACAGACACCCCCCCCCCCAAAAAAAGCCATCCATTTCAATACCCCCCACGGTGCAATCTGGCTGCTCTTAAGAGAGGTGTCACTCATCTCGGGGCAGCTGGGAGGTCTGGGGAGGACTTTCCCCAATTCTTTTCTGCCTGTGCATTTGCAACAGCTGGATTGGCCCTGCCTGGCGGTCCCCTGTTGGGGAGGGGGAGCACGAATGCAGGGCCTTTATAGGGAACCGGGCTCGTGGCGTCCTGGTTGGACTTCTGCCTGTTGAGAAAGGCTGCGGCGTTTAGGAAAAAAACATATGCCTGATCCTATGGTTGCAGGATGCTCCCCCTTAGCTGAGTGGGGCTGCTCCCGCTCATTGGAGGGTGGTGGGGGGTGGTAGAGGGGGAGGCATTTACCCCCATCCCTGCAGGAGGGGTGCGACTTCTTCCGCCCCATGGAAAGTTCTCCCCGATGGATCAGCCAACCTGAAGAGCTGTCGCACCTCCCAAACAAGGGGAGCCTACCCATCCAGCAGCATCCTTCCACCCCGCCCTGCTTGGGGGAGGTGTGGGGGTATATGGAGGGGGGTGAGTGGGTAGAGAAGACTCCCCTCAAGGCCCCCCTCTCCACTCCGGAGGAGTCCCATCCCGTCCAGGCAAGCCAGCTAAGCAAGCAGGGCAGGCTGGCTGTCAGAATCGTCCCGTCCCTCTCTCCCGCGGCAGCCAATGGCGACGGCGCAACAGCTCTCCTCCCTCCCTCCCTCCCGCCAGCCCTTGCAACCGGGACAGAGGGCCGGTGGGCTCAGGGGGGGGGGGCTGACCCCAGCCCCCTTGCAGGAGGAAAAGGAGGAGCAGGGGGACAGACAGGCTGGAGGGAGCTGCCGGGCAAGTTCCCGTTCTCGGATATGCAACCAGGGCTGGGGGTGGGGTGGAAAGACGCCACTCTCCACCGATCCCTCCTCCCGGGCGAGCCGCCCCCCCTCCCTCCCTCCCTCCATCCCTCCCCCCTTCTGCCTACCTGAAGGGGCCGAAGAGGTCATCCATGACAGTGACAGCTTCAGGACGGCGATGCTACCTGACCTTGCGTTTCCGTGGCTCCAGCCAAGGAGGAAGAATCGAGAGGGGGGGGGGGGGGGAGGCGGCAAAAAAATAATTTAAAAAAAAACACCACCCAGGAAAAGAAGAAGCAGGAGGAGGGAGGGAGGGAGGGGGGAGAGTCAGCCTGCTTCCTCTCTCCCCCCCCCTTCCTCCCCAGCTAACTAATCAAAATGGAGGCCCATGCAGTCCGAGAGGGAAGACCGGCGGGGGAAGAGCTTTCGCCCGAGCTGGCGCGGGGTGACCTCAGCACCGCACGCAGGACGCAGAAACTTCGCCCTTAAGACTGACAGCACTGAGCATGTGCTGTGACCCCCCCTTCCCTCCCTCCCTCCCTTTCCCCCCCCCTCTCTCTCCCGTTTCCGTAAATAAAGCAACGCCAACAGACGCGAGGAGGGGAGGCGAGGGCTGCGCCACCAGCCCCAGCGCAGCCCACGACGACGGCTGATGGTGCCGCTGCTGCTTCGCCTAGCAAGCTAGTGTGGAGGGAAGTGGGGCCTTGGCAGGGGAGTTTGAGACGGGCAACGGTTTTCCCCGGTGGAGGAAGGTCGGGCTCCATCCAGGGGTGGAGTGGGGGGGGGGGGGGACGGAGGGGAAGACAGGCTGCAGGGGCAGGGAGCCAACACACACACACACACCCTCCCGCCAGAGGGGGCCAGTTATGCAAAAGTCAAGTTATAAATAGAAGGCAGTGGTGGGTTTCTGCAGGCTCGCACCTACTCGTGAGAGCCGGTTGGTGAAATTTAGAGAACCGGTGAGAGGGGATTCCACCGGTGGACCTGGAAGTAAATCTGGCCCGGATTGGAAGAAAGGAAGGAAGGAAGGAAGGAAGGAAGGAAGGAAGGAAGGAAGGAAGGAAGGAAGGAAGGAAGGAAGGAAGAAAGAGGAAGGGGAAGAAAGAAAGGAAGGAAGAAAGAAAGAAAGAAAGAAAGAAAGAAAGAGGAAGGGAAGAAAGGAAGGAAGGAAGGAAGAAAGAAAGAAAGAAAGAAAGAAAGAAAGAAAGAAAGAAAGAAAGAAAGAAAGAAAGAAAGAAAGAAAGAAAGAAAGAAAGAAAGAAAGAAAGAAAGAAAGAAAGAAAGAAAGAAAGAAAGAAAGAAAGAAAGAAAGAAAGAAAAAGAGGAAGGGGAAGAAAAAAGAAAGAAAGAAAGAAAGAAAGAAAGAGAAAAAAAAGAAAGAAAGAAAGAAAGAAAGAAAGAAAGAAAGAAAGAAAGAAAGAAAGAAAGAAAGAATTTATCATCACAATTGAGTCCAAAATTTTGGTTGCTAAGCAAGAGCGTTGTTAAATGAGTTTCACCACATTTTAAAAGGTGGCCACTCCCACCCTGTCACACGACTGCCAAGCCACGCCCACAAAATAGGCCACACCTACAGAGTAGGTTCTAAAAAAATTGAAACCCACCACTGATAGAAGGCCAGCTTTTCCATCCAGGGTGTCCGCTCACAGGTCCCCAACAGGGTGCCCTCCGAACGGGCCGATGCCCTAAAGGTGGGTGGGTGGGGGTGTCGAAATCAAACATGCTCAGAAGCCCCCCACGGCCCCCCCGGATCAAGGTTTGTGGCACCACCAGAGCAAATGGCCAAAGGATTTGGAGCAACGATGCCACCTGGCAGGTTTCAATACACAGCCACGTCTGGGAGAGTCACCCGGGTTGGGCCAGGACCAATGATGCTCCCTGGGGGGGGGGGAGGAGGAGGACAGGGGGAGGGGGACAGCAGGGAGCAACAGGGCAACTGAAGCCAAGGTATGATAAGAAATTAGTTTCAGTGAGGAAGGAAGGAAGGAAGGAAGGAAGGAAGGAAGGAAGGAAGGAAGGAAGGAAGGAAGGAAGGAAGGAAGGAAGGAAGGAAGGAAGGAAGGGATGAATAGATAGGGGAGATGGAAGGAGGAAGGAAAGAAGGTAGGAAGGGAGTGGATAGATAGATTGGATGCATGGATGGAAGGAAGGGATGAATAGATAGGGGGAATGCAGGAAGGAAGGAGGGAAAGAAAGAAGGTAAGAAGGGAGTGGATGGATAGATAGATGGGATGCATGGATGGATGGAAGGAAGGAAGGAAGGGATGAATAGATGGGGGTGGAGGGAGGGAGGGGGAAGGAAGGAAGGAGGGGATGAATAGATAGGGGGTGGAGTGAGGAAGGAAAGAAGGTAGGATGGGAGTGGATAGATTGGATGCATGGATGGAAGGAAGGAAGGAAGGGATGAATAGATGGGGAGGGAGGGAGGGAGGAAGGAAAGAAGGTAGGAGGGAGTGGAAAGATAGATGGGATGCATGGAAGGAAGAAGGAAGGAAGGAAGAAAAGGAAGGAAGGAAGGAAGGGATGAATAGATGGGAGTGGAGGGATGAAGGGGGGAAGGAAGGAGGGAATGAATAGATGGGGTGGAGTGAGGAAGGAAAGAAGGTAGGATGGGAGTGGATAGATTGGATGCATGGATGGAAGGAAGGAAGGGATGAATAGATGGGGGGATGGAGGGAGGAAGGAAGGAAAGAAAGGTAGGGAGTGGAAAGATAGATGGGATGCATGGAAGAAAGGAAGGAAGGGATGAATAGATGGGGGATGGAGGGAGGAAGGAAAGAAGGTAGGAAAGCAGTGGATAGATTGGATGCATGGAAGAAAGGAGGAAGGAAAGAAGGAGAGGATGAAAGGAAGGAAGGAAGGAAGGAAGGAAGGAAGGAAGGAAGGAGGGAAGGAAGGAAGGAAGGAAGGAGTCAACCATCCCACTGTCAGCTCATGATGCTTGGATAGGAGAGATGCAGCCCTGACAGAAGGAAGGAAGGGGGAGGGGGATAGGAAAGAAAAAAGGAAGGAAGGAAGATGGGTTTATGGATATAGATAGAGAGTGGGGGAGGGAGGAGGATGAATTTATGGATGGATGGATGGATAGATAGACAGACAGACAGACAGGCAGACGTAGATAGGGAGGAGGGAAGATGGATTTATGGAGAGGGATGATTGATAGAGAGGGTTACCCAATCCAGAGACAAAATCACACACACACACACACCGTTTGAATTACACCGGATCAGAAGATCCGAGAAACTCTTCCATGATTCTATTCCAGCACGTCCAATGATAAAATGGCCTTTTATTGGTGAGATCTGTTTCTTCATTTGGCCTACCTCAAAGGGCTGGCATTTTGTTCCCCCTGGTGGCTCTTCTGCCCCCCCCCCCGCTCTGCCCCCAGCTGTTCCCTCTTCTATGGAAGGGTTAAACTCTTGCAACCCTCCAGATGTTGCTGAGTTACAACTGGGTGAAGTGGGAGCCATCCTTCAGCAACACTGCGACAGCCGGGGTGCCGACCATCCCTTGACATTGTGGCCCGCCAGCTGCCCAGCGGAGCCGGCAGCCCATTGGGACCGCGAGGAGGTTTGGGAGGAACCCCGTCAGACGGTCGCCGAAGGGGGAATCACGGACGGACACTGCAAACCGTCGTAAACGCGAGGCGGTTGTCAAGCGCCTGAATTTTGATGGCGTGATCGCGGGGAACGGCGCAACGGTCGTGTGGGAAAAAAAGGGTCCCGGGTCACTTTTGTTCAGGGCCCGTCGCAACGTCGAGCAGTCAACTAAGCGAATCTGTTGCAAGTTGAGGACACCTGCTTTTACACCACCAGGAGGGTGAGACAGACAGCCGTATAAATCTGACAAATACATACATATTTCTCTGCCATCATGGCAGGGGCGATACCGATCGGGTGCCCAGGCGGTTCGACGAGCTTGCAACCAGTCAGGAGGGGCTGCACCCTCACAATTCTGAAATTCTCCCGCCCCCCCAATTTGGACCATTACTTCAAGCTACAAGTTGTTAGTTTTTTCCAGCCAAAGCAGCAAATTAAAACTGAAGGCACTGTGTGTTAGGATGGCAATTCAGAAGCTGAACAGAAGGAGGAGGAGGAGAGGAGGAGGAGGAGGAGAAGAGGAGGAGGAGAAAGAAGGAGGAGGAGGAGGAGGAAGGAGAAGAAGAGGAGGAAGGAAGAAAAGGAGAAGAAGGAGGAGGAGGAGGAGGAGGAGAAGGAGGAGGAGAAGAAGAAAAGGAGGAGGAAGGAGGAGGGAGGAGGAGGGGAAGAGGAGGAGGATGAGAAGAAAGAAGAGGAGGAGGAGAAGGGGAGGAGGGAGGAGAAGGAAGAGGAGAAGGGGGAAGGGGAAGAGGAGAAGAAGAGGGGAGGAGGAGGAGAAGGGGAAGAGGAGGAGAGGTGGAGGAGGAAGTAGGAGGAAGAGGAGGAGGAGGAGAGAAGGAAGGAGGAGGGAGGAGGAGGGGAAGAGGAGGAGGATGAGAAGAAAGAAGAGGAGGAGGAGAAGGGAGGGAGGGAGGAGAAGGAAGAGGAGGAGGAGAAGGGGAAGGGGGAAGAGGAGAAGAAGAGGGAGGAGGAGGAGAAGGGGAAGAGGAGGAGGAGGTGGAGGAGGAAGTAGGAGGAAGAGGAGGAGGGAGAAGAAGAGGGAGGAGGAGGAGGGGAAGAGGAGGAGGAAGGAGGAGGAGAAGGAGAGGAAGAGAAGGAGGGAGGAAGAGGAGGAGAAGGGGAGAGGAGGAGAAGGAGGAAGAAGGAAGAGGGGAGAAGAAGGAAGGAGAGGAGGAGAGGGAGGAGGAGGAGGAGGAGGAGAGGGAGGAGGAGGAGGAGAAGGAAGAAGAGGAGGAGAAGGGGAGGAGGGAGGAGAAGAAGAAGAGGGGAGGAGGAGAAGGGGAAGAGGAGGAAGAAGGAGGAGGAGGAGAAGAGGTGGAGGAGGAGAAGGGGAAGAGGAGGAGGAAGGAGGAGGAGAAGGAGAGGAAGAGAAGGAGGGAAGAAGGAGGAGGAGGAAGAGGAGGAGGGAAGAGGAAGGAGGAGGAGGAAAGGAGAAGGAGGAGAAGAAGAAGGCTTTTTGGAAATCATAACATTATACTGCTCACTAAGGCATACCAAACCTTTGCCAGACCAATCCTCGGATACAGCCTCGTCTGCCTGCAATCCACACTGTATATACGGACATTAAGACGATTGAACAGGTCCAAAGATCTATTTCACGAGAAGAGCCCTCCACTCTTCTGCTCACAGTAGAATTCCCTTACGCCACCAGGCTTGAAATTTTGGACAATCTAGACAGCCTAGAACTACGCCGCCTACGGTCTGACCTAAGCGTAGTACACAAAATTATCTGCTACAACATTCTACCGGTCAACTTCAGCTTCAACCTCAATAAAACACAACCGATACAAACTCACGGAAAACCGCTCAAACCCGATCGCAGATAATACGACCTTCAGCCACGGAGTGTGTCAACGCCTGGAATGCTCCACCTGACTCCGTTGTTACATCTTCAAACCCCCCCCCACCTCCCAGCTTCAACCTCAAACTGTCTACCGTGGACCTCACCCCGTTCCTAAGAGGTCCGTAAAGCGGGCGGGCGTAAGCGCACCGGCGTGCCTTCCGTCCCCGTGCTACCGCTCCCATTTCTTTCTACTCATTGCTTTCGTTCATGTCCGTGTTTCTACTTGTACCTGCTATCTCGTACACAGTTGACAAACTAATAAATACAAACACAACGTCCGGACCAAACGTAATTTCTAATGTTGGGATTTTCTCTCTTACCAGAGGAGCCTCCCTTGTGGAGTACTGTGAAGCTGATTACCATGGCAATTCCACTGCGGTGTACAGTAGAAGCCATTTTCGGCAGGACGGTAGAAGCCGATTTAAGGCACAACAGGCTGTATCTTAACAGAACACACACACCCCTGAGAGGTGTTAGGGGTGTCTTACCCCTACAGTATTTGTTTCCAGAGAGTAAGTCATCTGTGTGCCAAGTATCGTTGAAATTGCTCGAGGCGGTCAATCAGTGTTTATGTCAGGGCACCTGGTATGCCCAAATATGGGAGGGAGAGAGCATACTGCTACCCATTTTGCCTTTCAGCGCCAACCTAGGAGCCTTCCAGGCAGGAAACCATTTTTGTGTTGCATTTGTGCTGATAAAGGGAGACTAGGATAGATCTATTTCAAGCTATTTAGCTCTCATCAGCTAGCCATACCCTTAGTGGAATTTGAACTCAGGATATTTACATGTCAGGCAGTTGCCTTAACCATCTAGACCAGGGGTCTCCAACCTTTGCAACTTTAAGTCTGAAGGACTTCAGCTCCCAGAATTCTCCAGCCAGCAAAGCTTACCAGGGTGTTGTGACACAAACATATAGTTATTCCCCTGTCTCAGCTGATCAGGAGGAGAACCTGGTGGCTTAGTGGCTAAAACATCTGCCTGACATGTAATACAGCCCTGGTTCAAATCCCAGGAAGAGTATGGCTAGCTGATGAGAGGTAAATAGCTTGAAATAGATCTATACTAGTCTCCCTTATTTATTTATTTATCAGTTCAAAAACCTAACAAACAAACAAACAAACACACAAACACACACACACACACACACACACATATAGGAGAACCTGGTGGCTTAGTGGCTAAAACATCTGCCTGACATGTAATACAGCCCTGGTTCAAATCCCAGTAAGAGTATGGCTAGCTGATGAGAGGTAAATAGCTCGAAATAGATCTATACTAGTCTCCCTTATTTATTTATTAGCACAAAAATGTATCACAAATATATATATCCTCAAGGATGACAAGTGAGATCTTGTCGAAATGTTGCAATAACAATTTACCATGCTACACGGGAAAATACCCGAGGATGGCAATACCAGCATACCTACACCCATGAAAATCTACGAAAGCATATATATATAAAAAAATCTTCAGGCTTCACCGTAGACCGAAGCCTGAAGATGGCAAGTGAGATCTTGCCGAAACAACACCTGAAGACAGCAATACCAATACACACACACATACACACACACCCCAAACTGATCTCCACAACAGGTCAACAAGTTTAAATCTGAACTCAAAACACCAGTGCTGTTTCAAATCATACCTTTGGGAATTCATACTCGGCATTTCCTTGGAGTTTAGCACACCTGCCTGGATGTTTGGCCCTCTCCCTTAAGACAGACTAATGGGTCTGTTGTAGGCAGCTGAATTATTTCTCAATGAATGAAGTAAAAAGGCCGCTCACCTTGTCTCTGGATTGTAGCCCAGGATATAGAAAAACGAGTCCATTCGGGCTTTGAACTCTCTCGCAGCAAAGATGTCGGAGAAATGAGAGATGTTACATTTGCCCTGCAAGGGAGAAAGGGAGAAAAAAGGAATAGGGTGAGAAGGTGAATCACGGTTTACTTAACAGAGAACAAGCCCTCAATACTGGTCCCACGTTAAAAAAATAACTTCTCTTTTGAGAGAGATGCTGAATCTTATATATAAAGGAAGAATTGTAATGGGAGACTCATTTAGATTAGATTAACAGAGTTGGAAGGGACCTTGGAGGTCATCTAGTCCAACCCCCTGCCCAAGCAGGAGACCCTACACCATTTCTGACACGATGGCAGTCCGGTCTCTCCTGAAAACTTCCAGGGAGGAAGCTCCCACAACTTCCATTGGTTTGACAGTTCTCGCTGTCTGGAAATTTCTCCTTATTTCCCGGTTGAATCTCTCCTTGTTCAAAGCATGTCTGGCCTTCAGGGGCTTTGGAGAATAGTTTGACTCCCTCTTCTTTGTGGCAGCCCCTCAAATATGGGACGGCTGCTCTCCTGTCTCGCCTGGTCCTTCTCTTCACTAGACCAGCCATGCCCAGTTCCTGCAACCAGTCATCATATGTTTTAGCCTCTTGGTTGCTCGTCTCTGCACTCTTCCTAGAGTCTCAACATCTTTTTAATAGTGTGGTTCTTAATTTTAGGTTGCTCCTCTCCTCAATTAGTTTCCACCCGTTGCTTCTTGTCCTGCCTTCAGGATGCTTTGGAGAGTAGCTTGAACCCCCTTCTCTCGGGCAGCCCCTCAAATATGGGAAGGCTGCTCTCCTGTCTCCCTGGTCCTTCTCTTCCCTAGACTAGCCAGGCCCAGTTCCTGCAAACCGTTCCTCGTAGTTAGTGGGATTACTTCAAGCCCACCGCAAACCGTTTGTCTGAAATGGTATAGGGCTTCCTGCCTGAGCAGGGGGTTGGACTAGAAGACCTCCAAGGTCCCTTCCGACTCCTTTACTCTGTTAAAATAAGCTCTGGGCTGGGTTTTTAGCTACTCACCTGAGGGCAGCAGCATGGTAAGTGTCAACATAGTCGGAAATGAAAAGCTCTCTGTTCTTGATCACTGGGTCCGTGATAACCAGCTCACGCCCAGAATCTGGGGAAAGAAAGCCACATCGTTAGTGGTGCCTCTAGCAGTCAGCCCACTTCTAGCCAGGTTTCTCCAGAGTCCCTCAAAAAGCCAGTCGCCATGTTTAGAGGTAAAGGAGAGGCCAGGGCTATGCTCTGCATGGAGAAGACACTGCTTTGGATCTAAAGAGAATAGAATAGAATAGGATGGAATAGAATATAGGATAGATAGACTAGGGAAATTAGAATAGAATAGAACAGAATAGATTAGAATAGAATAGAGAATAAGGACATTACAATGGAAATTGGAATAGAATAGAATAAAATAGAATTTAGAATAGGAAATTAGAATGGAAATCGGAATAGAATAGAATAGATTATAGGATAGATAAAATAGAATAGGGAAATTAAGAATAGAATAGGGAAATTAGAATAGAATAGAATAGAATTTAGAATAGGGAAATTAGAATGGAAATCGGAATAGAATAGAATAGAATATAGGGTGGATAAAATAGAATAGGGAAATTAGAATAGAATAGAATAGGGAAATTAGAATAGAATAGATTAGAATATAGGATAGATAAAATAGAATAGGGAAATTAGAATAGAATAGGGAATTAGAATAGAATAGAATAGAATAGAACAGGTCCAGCTGTTGTGGCTTAGACCAACTGTCCAGGATTAATACGAACAGACTTTACAATCCTTAAACCTCTACCACCTCTTACAATACTAGACAACAGCATCAACAAAAGAGTCCTTCAGGGTCGACTTGACAATAAGGCCACAAGGGGACGGTGAATGGCCCCTCCCAGACGGATAAAAGAGGAGCAACAGGGGAGTGGAGTTTGCAGGAGGCAATTAGTTCATTCATTGCGACGTATGAAAGAAAGATTATCGGCCTGGCCACTCTCCAAGCCTGATAACGATCAATAATGGTGAACTACCTTGAAAAGACTGTGGGAGAGGAAAGACTTGGCTGGAGAGGAATTCACTGTCAATTAAACAAAAGAGGTTTATCGGGACGGGGACTCGGCTTCGTGCTGCTGGGGAAGCCGACGTCACAACAGGCTGACGCTTCACAAGATGGCAGCCTCGGGATGCAACACCCACCTCTAAGTTTTTCCAAAGGTACAAATGGAATTTGAATTGCCACGAGCAAAGAGAAGGCCACTCACTCCCCCGCCCTTGCACTTACCGTTTTCGTTGGTGTCGGTCCTGGACCAAATGTTGGTAAACGGAATCCGGGACTTCGGACCTGGCGGTAGTACCACTTGACGTTCATGAGAAGGTGGTCCCGCTTGCTCTGGAAAGAGAAGGAAGGAGAAATCGGTTACGAACGAGGGAGCCAGATCAGGGCATTTTCCCCATGCAATGTTCAGTAGACTTGCCAGGTAGCAGATTCAGCAGCTCTCCTGCTGGAGACACAATACAATACAATAGCAGAGTCGGAAGGGGCCTTGGAGGTCTTCTAGTCCAACCCCCCTGCCTAGCAGGAAACCCTACACCGGTTCAGACAAATGGCTCTCCAATATCTTCTTGAAGACTCCCAGTGTTGGAAGCATTCACAACTTCTGGCGGCAACTTAGGTAGTCCTCAAACCTACGACCGCAATTGTCCCTGAAATTTCTCTTTTTTAATTGAGACATTCGTTAAGTCAGCTCGGCTTCGTTTTACAGCCTCTCTTGCCATGGTTGTTAAGTAAATCGCTGCAGTGGATAAGTTGCTAACCCGGTCATTCAGTGAATCTGGCAACCCCGCTGGACTTTGCTTGTTAAAAAGTCGCAAAAGGGGACCCTGTGGTTAACTAGGAACAACCGTCGTTAACTAGGAACCCACTGTCTAAGCGTCCAAATGTGAATCCTGTGAATCCTGCCCAGAATTCTGGCTGAGGAATTCTGGGAGCTGAAGTCCACAAGCTTTGCTGGACTGAGGAATTCTGGGAGTTGAAGTCCACAAGCTTTGCTGACTGAGGAATTCTGGGAGCTGAAGTCCACAAGCTTTGCTGACTGAGGAATTCTGGGAGTTGAAGTCCACAAGCTTTGCTGACTGAGGAATTCTGGGAGTTGAAGTCCACAAGCTATGCTGGCTGAGGAATTCTGGGAGCTGAAGTCCACAAGCTTTGCTGGCTGAGGAATTCTGGGAGCTGAAGTCCACAAGCATTGCTGACTGAGGAATTCTGGGAGCTGAAGTCCACAAGCTGTGCTGGCTGAGGAAATTCTGGGAGCTGAAGTCCACAAGCTTTGCTGGCTGAGGAATTCTGGGAGCTGAAGTCCACAAGCTGTGCTGGCTGAGGAATTCTGGGAGCTGAAGTCCACAAGCATTGCTGGCTGAGGAATTCTGGGAGCTGAAATCCACAAGCTGTGCTGGCGGAGGAATTCTGGGAGCTGAAGTCCACAAGCATTGCTGGCTGAGGAATTCTGGGAGCTGAAGTCCACAAGCATTGCTGGCTGAGGAATTCTGGGAGCTGAAGTCCACAAGCTTTGCTGGCTAAGGAATTCTGGGAGCTGAAATCCACAAGCTGTGCTGGCGGAGGAATTCTGGGAGCTGAAGTCCACAAGCATTGCTGGCTGAGGAATTCTGGGAGCTGAAGTCCACAAGCTGTGCTGGCGGAGGAATTCTGGGAGCTGAAGTCCACAAGCATTGCTGGCTGAGGAATTCTGGGAGCTGAAGTCCACAAGCTTTGCTGGCTAAGGGAATTCTGGGAGCTGAAATCCACAAGCTGTGCTGGCGGAGGAATTCTGGGAGCTGAAGTCCACAAGCATTGCTGGCTGAGGAATCTGGGAGCTGAAATCCACAAGCTGTGCTGGCGGAGGAATTCTGGGAGCTGAAGTCCACAAGCATTGCTGGCTGAGGAATTCTGGGAGCTGAAGTCCACAAGCATTGCTGGCTGAGGAATTCTGGGAGCTGAAATCCACAAGCTGTGCTGGCGGAGGAATTCTGGGAGCTGAAGCCACAAGCATTGCTGGCTGAGGAATTCTGGGAGCTGAAGTCCACAAGCATTGCTGGCTGAGGAATTCTGGGAGCTGAAGTCCACAAGCTTTGCTGGCTAAGGAATTCTGGGAGCTGAAATCCACAAGCTGTGCTGGCGGAGGAATTCTGGGAGCTGAAGTCCACAAGCATTGCTGGCTGAGGAATTCTGGGAGCTGAAGTCCACAAGCTGTGCTGGCGGAGGAATTCTGGGAGCTGAAGTCCACAAGCATTGCTGGCTGAGGAATTCTGGGAGCTGAAGTCCACAAGCTTTGCTGGCTAAGGAATTCTGGGAGCTGAAATCCACAAGCTGTGCTGGCGGAGGAATTCTGGGAGCTGAAGTCCACAAGCATTGCTGGCTGAGGAATTCTGGGAGCTGAAATCCACAAGCTGTGCTGGCGGAGGAATTCTGGGAGCTGAAGTCCACAAGCATTGCTGGCTGAGGAATTCTGGGAGCTGAAGTCCACAAGCATTGCTGGCTGAGGAATTCTGGGAGCTGAAGTCCACAAGCTTTGCTGGCTAAGGAATTCTGGGAGCTGAAATCCACAAGCTGTGCTGGCGGAGGAATTCTGGGAGCTGAAGTCCACAAGCTTTGCTGGCTAAGGAATTCTGGGAGCTGAAGTCCACAAGCTGTGCTGGCGGAGGAATTCTGGGAGCTGAAGTCCACAAGCTGTGCTGACTGAGGAATTCTGGGAGCTGAAGTCTACAAAGTTGCCACGGTTGGAGACTGCTGCTTTAGAAGCCTAGCAATTTATTTACCATAAGCAATGCTAATTCCACTCTCCTTTCCAAAATCTGAGTTATACCCGCTCTTTTCTCTCTCCTCCCTCCATCCCCTTATATTACTAAGATATCTCTCTTTGGGGGGGGAGGGGGGGAGCACATGTAATGCTGTAAAAAATCCATCCAGTGGCAGCATTGTGTCAAAGGAAAAAATAATAATCAAGGATTGGTTTTTCTTTTTACAAACTGCTTGCAATGCTCTATGGCTGACATTGGTTTTTATTTTTGTGTTATTAAAAGGTGGTAGAAATGAGAAAAATGCTCCCAGATAGCAAATGGCTGGGGGGGGGGGGGGGCGTGCGGAGGGAAGGACCCATCTTCTGCTAGGGGTCAATGGAAGTAAATTGAGAGACAGAGACCGAGAATGAGAGAAAGAGAGGGAAGGAGAGAATGAGAGAGAAAGAGAGGGAAAGAGAGAGGGAGGGGGCGAGAGAAAGAATGAGAGGGAAGGAGGGAAAGAATGGAGAGAAAGAGAGGGGGAAGAGAATGAGAGAGGGGGAGGGAGGGAGAGAAAGAGAGAGACAGAATGAGAGACAGAGAGAGGAAGGGAAGGAGAAAATGAGAAAGAGAGAGAATGAGAGGGAGAGAATGAGAGAGAATGAGAGACAGAGAAAGGGAGGGAGAGAGAATGAGAGAGGGAAGGGAGGGAGAGAAAGAATGAGAGGGAGGGAGGGAAGTGGGAGGAACAGAGAGGGAGATAGAAAATAAAGAGAGACAGAGACAGAGAATGAGAGAGGGGGAGGGAGGGAGAAAATGAAAGGGGGAGGGAGGGAGGAGAAAGAGAGGGAGGGAGAAAATGAGAGAAAGAGGGAAGAGGAGAGGGAGAGAATGAGAGTGAGGGAGGGAGAGAGAGAAAATAGACAGAGAATGAGAGAAAGAGAGGGAAGGAGAGAATGAGAGAGAAAGAGAGGGAAAGAGAGAGGGAGAGAGAGAATGAGAGAGGGAGGGGGAGAGAGAAAGAAATGAGAGGGAGGGAGGGAAAGAATGGGAGAGAAAGAGAGGGGGGAGAGAGAATGAGAGGGGGGGAGGGAGGGAGAGAGAAAATGAAAGGGGGAAGGAGGGAGAGAAAGAGAGAGGGAGGGAGAAAATGAGAGAAAGAGGGAAGAGAGAGGGGAGAGAGAGAAAGAATGAGAGGGGAGGGAGGGAAAGAATGGGAGAGAAAGAGGGGGGGGAGAGAATGAGAGAGGGGGAGGGAGGGAGAGAATGGAGAGAAGAAAGAGGGAAAGAGAGAGAATGAGAGGGAGAGAGAATGAGAGAGGGCGGGAGGGAAAGAATGGGAGAGAAAGAGAGGGAGGGAGAGAGAAAATAAAAGCGAGAGAGAGAGAGAGAGAGAGAGAGAGAGAGAGAGAGAGAGAGAGAGAGAGAGAGAGAGAGAGAGAGAGATCCATTCTGGGGTTTGGACTGCAGAACAAAAATAATTCCCATAATGGAGGACTGGCTAGAAAAACTGATGGAATTAGCAGAGGTGGCTAAATCGACTGCCGTAACCAAGAACTACAGGCTTACTTTGCCTCCACATGGAACCACTTCTGGACTTTGTGCTTGAGGTAGGGGGGGAAAAACCCAGTAAAACTTCGACTTTGGGTTTTTCTGAGTAGATAGCTTTGTTGCTATAGAAATGGCTAACAATACACCATCACGTCAATGTCAAAAGCTGTATGTCATTGCCTAATCCCACTGTGCCTAAAAGGACGACAAGTTCCATGGGGCTGAACCTCTGCTGGCTCAGCCTGTCCGGGTCCGTCTTGGCTGCACAGATGCTCCAACACTGGACGCGTGAAAGAATAGATTGGACAACCATTTGTCTGAAATGGTATAGCAACAGCCCTTAGACTTATAGACCGCTTCAAGGGGCTTCTTTTCTTTTCTATCCTCTTTTCTCTTCTCTTCTCTTCTCTCCTCTCCTCTTTTCTTTTTTCTTCTCTATCCTATTCTCTCGTCTTTCTTCTCCTCTCCTCTTTTTTCTCTTCTCTTCTATCCTCTTTTCTCTTCTCTCCTCTCCTCTTTTCTCTTTTCTCTTCTCTCCTATTGTATCCTCTTTTCTCTTCTCTATCCTATTCTCTCGTCTTTCTTCTCTCCTCTTTTTTCTCTTCTCTTCTATCCTTTTCTCTTCTCTCCTCTCCTCTTTTCTCTTTTATTTTCTCTTCCTATCCTCTTTTCTCTTCTCTATCCTATTCCCTCGTCTTTCTTCTCCTCTCCTCTTTTTTCTCTTCTCTTCTATCCTCTTTTCTCTTCTCTCCTCTCCTCTTTTCTCTTCTCTATCCTATTCTCTCGTCTTTCTTCTCCTCTCCTCTTTTTTCTCTTCTCTTCTATCCTCTTTTCTCTCTCTCCTCTTTTTTCTCTTCTCTCCTATTGTATCCTCTTTTCTCTTCTCTATCCTATTCCCTCGTCTTTCTTCTCCACTCTCCTATTCTCTCTCCTCTCCTCTCTCTTCTCTTTTCTATCCTATTTTTCTCTTTTCTCTTCTCTATCCTATTCTCTCTCTTCCTCTTCTCTACTCTCCTATGCTATTCCTCTCTCTTCCTTCTCTCTCCTATTCTCTCTTCTCTTCTCCTCTCTTCTCTTCTCCTCTCCTCTGTCATCTCTCCTCTCCTCT